>CM050166.1:80459151-81059151 GCA_027410445.1 Discoglossus pictus | reverse complement strand
AAGACATCTAGATTTTCAGATCACTAATTTTTCATGCAAAAAACTTTTTTAATTATCTTTTCATCTAATTACATTTTGGGAATAAAAGCTGTAAGTAAATCCCCCAGCATATTAGGGAACAGTTCAGGGTATTTAGTGCTTCCTGATCTCCTTAGTAGGTGTCTGGCCCTAACATAACCAAGACTGCATGCTAAAGTGTTTAATGCATAATCATTCTTGAAAATAGAAGCAGATATTAGTAACATATGCCATTGTATAGCATTGATGGTCATGCAGTCCTATCAAATTCCCTCAACGTGTTAAACCGTAGCCCGTAACATTGCCTACAAGACTTACGGCTATTAAATTGGCCCCGTGAAGAAACCCGATAATGATCTGCGGGTTACAGATGGTAAAACCCTACGGGATGTCGAAATTTGAACTCCGTGGATGCAAATCCTTTCATCTGTCAAGCCCGTAACTGAAACTTTTGAAAATCGGTAATAAATTGCTACGAATCCACGGGCATTCAAACTCGTAACCCATAAATTGAGCTAAAAAGCCAACAGATACTAGAGAGGGCCAGCAAGGGGGTTAATGTCCTATCCGTAGCACTGTAAATGTAAATATCAACACACTACTGTACTCATAATTAAATGGAAATTGATGTTAGGTATTAAAATGAATAGCACAACATTCTCAAGCTCGCAAATCTGCATGACTAGAATATCATATTTACTGATTTATCAATTTCTGGAATGCGGGTCCGATCGAAACTCGTAATTGTGACCCATAAGGCTTTGAAATCTAACCTCCATTTTTCAGTGATGTAATGATGGCAACCTCTTTTGTCATTGGCTCCGTCTATACCCGTAACTACTGGTTTGACTAAATGATGATGTTCACGGCCGCACATGTAACGTGCACAAGAATGGTTTACGAGCTTGCGTCTACGGCCCGCAACATGGTTGAATTTAATAGCTCTGTAACGCAGCCAGATTTCAAGCCTGCAGCCTTTGCGGGTGTGCCGATGCCGCTACGGGCTTCAAATTAAATAGGGCTGATGGAGCAGCAGTTTTCATAATATGTTAAATCATGGTATGAGGGTTTAAGGCACATCAGTGCATTTCTATTACTGAGTGTTAACCATTTGCTTTCAGAACAAGACCTTCCTTACCACTCTGATAGAGAGAGTAACTTAACTAATAATAATATTTTTATTTTCAGAGAGACTCCTGCTTAGTATACGAGTCAAAAAAGAAAACAAAAATATACTGAGAAGCTAGTTTAAACTGTGTTTGTGGGTTGATGTCAAAATGCAAATTTAGAATAGTAGTGTACTGGCCAGCACAAACAAAGTTAAAACTCATAATATCCCATGTTGACTGCACTCTTCCACTCTAGCCTTTCAAGTATTCCACTGCCATGCTGTCAAATATGGCTTATATACAAATTGTTATTTTTTTCTAAACATTATGACAGTGTATCATAAGTGAACTTTATCATATATAAATGTGTTTGTATAAATCTGTGCACTGGTATATCCATTTCAATATAAGAAATGCCTCTTGTATGTTTGGTACACACTGAGTAATAGACCCACAAACTATTCTTCACCTGTCTTGGCTTCATCAATGAGGTGTAGCTGCATTCCCTAAGGACAGTGAACAAGATGCTCACATCTGGAGTTTTCCTCCACAACCTTAGGGTGACTAAGCCTCAAGGATAATTTGCATAAGCCAAAAGAAAACCAAAGGAGCTCATTCTGAGAATGAAAAATGCCTAGGTAGGTTTGTTCTGTAGGCCTAGTCACATACTCAGAGAGCAAATCTCTTTTAGCTCACTTGTGCCCTTCACAGGCAGAAATATCCTGTAGTATATCAGTCTGGTCCAGTAAAAAGAGTGATCCAGCCCCGAAATACCAGGCAATTCTATCCTGAACAGGAGAAACAGCAAACCCCAGATGTGCATTTCAGTCTCTGTTGGGCCTTGTCAGCAAGGTATAGGTGACCTCCTTAAGGCAAGGAGTCCATGTTTGGAGTTCCCTATCACCCTTAGTGAGACTAAGCCTTAAGGATCATATTCATAAACCAAAAGAAAATCAGAGGCGCTCATTACCACCTCTAATTTACATATCCAAGAAATCTTTTGTGCTGTACCACCATCTGCAACTCACTTCCATGATTCATCAGACTATCTGGAAACCTAAGAAATCACCTGTTCAGTCAAGCATCTGTCTGACATCAAAGTCACTTTACTAATATTACTATTGTGCTGCCAAGTCAAGAATTCATTCATGCCTCAACACATACAAGTCAATCTAACTTACACTTGAGGGAGTAACTTGCGAACAAAAACTCCTGATAAATGTTATTTTCTATATAAGTAACTTCCCTGGTTTTGTTATTTTACTTTTCCAGTTAGTTATCTCCATCTAGGAATTGATTAAAGGTAGCTTCATATTAGTGTTTACATGGGTCTTGAAACAGGTTAGACATATTTAATAATCATGACTTATCTCATATGGTCCATTTATGTCTATGGATATTCTTCACAGGGTACATTATTGCAGATAACTTTTATAACCCATACAGTGTTGTTACAAAGATGAGATGAACACCCTACTTTTTTCTGCTCCTCGCAATGTATTACAGTTACATCCTACCTTTTAGCTATGGTAGCATGATAATTCCTTGCCTAGGGGCTTTGGCCATCATGCAAATTGGAAACAGGCTCAGCTATGATGTAACTTGTCCTGCCCCGTGATGTCATTGTCCCTACCCCCACTACCTACACAGAGGTAACAGCTGTCCCATAGGCCCAGCCCAGTGACAGTGTATTAACTATCATAGCCTTCCTTTTTACTGAGCATGCTCAAGCTGAACCAGAACATAGATTGGTCAAAAACGTCCATCTTCAAATTGAGCTGGCCAAACCCACTGATAAGCACAGGAAGGTGGAGATAAGCCTCTCTGCATTTCGGGTAAATCGACAAATTCTAAAGGAAGAAAGCTTATTAACTTTTATTTATTTTAAACAGCATACTATTGTAATAGTATATGGCTAACATGAGCTTTACTTGTAAATGCAGTACAGTGGTCCTTTTAATGGGGATTTACCAATCCTAATTAGATCATGACCATGTGTTGGAGCTTTACAAATAAAAGATAATAATAAAAATAGTAGCAATAACACAGAAGATATTGAGACATTCTCTGCCAGTATTTGTATTTAAATTGTAGTAAAAATGTAATATTGCTTAATTCCAGCAAACACATATATTTTAAAGAAGGTAAAAGAGAAATATAAAATTGGAAGCTGGTATAGCTAAAACATTGTATTAGTAAATGTGACTACTCGGTTCATAAAACAAGTCCTTCATTGCTATATTTCCAGACACCAAGATGATAGTCAACTATATTACCACTGGCTGAGTTTGCTCATATTAACCTCGAACACAATTCTACTTAAACTTCCATGTTTTACTAGAGGTCATGTAGCAATAAAAGGTAAATGGTAAACATTTGACAGATATATTAAAACTTCTATAAGTGAACTCTTTCATATACAGTAAGAGCAACTTTTGACTTTTCACTCACTTTATCATCCAGGCATCTTGCAGCCTGTACCTGGACACTCAGCTGCTCCTTACTGCCAATCTCTATCCAAATCTTGAATCTTTAGAGATTTTGTTTCTGTGCTTGTTCTGCACCTTGTAGAGCTCCATAGCACTTTCATAGAGTCTATGTACTTAAAGTCACACAAACAGTTTTTTTTTAACTAAGTTCAATTCATTCTTTCTTTTATTTCAATCTTGACCTGTTCATCTCCACTTGCATTTTGCTCTCACCGCTATCTTCCATTTAAGCCTATGACTGCTACACTCCTTTTGTTCTCTTTATTCTATTACCTCTCAATACGTCACTGTCTCCATTACCTTAAACACTTACTTATTCTGATCTTACCCTCTATTTATTTACCCATGTCTAAGATCTATTACCCACTCATAAACCTGCTACCCTTAAGCTCATTCAGAGACCTATATTCACCCACTTCCCCCCACATTATAGTCTATATGTTAAATCTCTGCACCATGCTTTGAGCTTGCCTATTCATCCTATCTTTCTTCATCTTTTACTATCGGCTCATATCAGGGAGCCTGCAAGCCACACCAAGGTAATTCACTCCTGCATAATTAGATCATGACCATGTGTTGGAGCTTTACAAATAAAAGATAATAATAAAAATAGTAGCAATAACACAGAAGATATTGAGACATTCTCTGCCAGTATTTGTATTTAAATTGTAGTAAAAATGTAATATTGCTTAATTCCAGCAAACACATATATTTTAAAGAAGGTAAAAGAGAAATATAAAATTGGAAGCTGGTATAGCTAAAACATTGTATTAGTAAATGTGACTACTCGGTTCTACATTGTTTATGTATCTCACATGAGACATAAAACTGCCATTCTTCAGTTGACTGACATTGGTGTTAGTTTTAGTCATCCTGAGACTGCCATAGAAGAATCTGTGCCAGTAAAGCATTTTAAAAGCTCTGTTTTTATTTCTTTTCAGAAACTGGAAAATGTCTGGTACAGTACCTTGCTGACATCACTAGAAGACTTCAATGCCAGATGCAATCAGAGAAGGTTGTTATTGCCAGTGCAGCTGTTGGCAACAAGGGACTACAACGCTGACCCATGCTGAAAAGAAGAACATTATCAGTCTAAGCCTAAATTTCCCTTTTTTGAACAATATTTACTAATAATAAACCATGGTGCATATGTAAGAAATAAATAACATTTATTGCTTGTACAGATACTCTTTTCAAATCTTCTAGGTTTTACTGCACATTAACAGCAAAATTTCAGGAGCAGAGAAAATTGCAACAGATAAGTAAGTAGTGCATGCACATTTATATGAAGAGGAAAATAATGGATATACTAGTGTAGAATGATTACTACTCAGATAAAACCAGTGGAGAATTCAGTTGAGTATTTAGGTTTTTGCGCTGCTCTACATCCATTCAAATTTATGCACTACTCATATTCCAGTTATAACTTCTCACTTTCCCTTTGCTTAGATTACCACATACATATATAGAAAGCATAACTGTATGCATCATTATGTACATGTCAGAATATGTTCTCCCTAAGACTCCTTCTCATAACAGCATCCCATCCTCAAGACTCCTTTCCATAACTGTTCTCCTTCTGTGTGAAGCTTCTCTGTCTGCAGTACAACTGCAAGATGCGAGTACTAGACTTTGCGGTGACATTCTATATGGGTGGGTGGTGGCTTTAATAAACGCTGCTATTTACCTAGTGGGGTTATCAGTCTGTGCTAGAAAGAGACCCATACAACATCCCTGCATTTTCAATCTAAGTATGCTCAGCTGAAATGCCAGTATTTGGATATAACTTATTTGACTGTGTATTTTGTTTACCCGCTGCTAGGATTAGTTGGCAGTGAGCATAGTAGTGAAGGATGAAAGAACTACTGAAACAGTTACAGTGAGTGCTCTGACAGAGCTAAGCCTGTTTATTTTATGCATTTGATTTTGGTTTGTCATTTTTGTATCCTGGCAAACATATATATTTTATATACTTTGTTGTCACTTTGCAGCCCATGCTTTCTTACCTTTTCCCCTGATACACATCCTCAGTGTGCTAGGCCGGTCCACACTGCCACCTCTTGGAGCTTCAGTAGAAATGCTCCTATATCTGGTCAGGGGTAGTGTGTGGCCAATGATGCACAGGGGGGTTGTGGTGTGTTGGGTGGGGCTCCACCTGCCCCACTGGTAGCTCCTCCCCTGAATATTTTAATCCAATAAACAGCTTCAAATTATTGTATTTCTCGGCTCTTATACTAAATACTGTATAATGTTGTGATAATGTCAGTGAGAAATGCTGAAAAAGAATCCAGAGAAAACTGAATGTGTTCAGTTATTTATTAATTTGTGTAGGGTATATTTATACAAAGCGTTTTACATGGTTATAAACTGTTACATAATTGTTTTGGAGTATAAAAGACATTTTGGCAGGGATTTGTCTGTCAGTTGCAGCAAAAGGTATGTGCCTGAAGCTGGAGATATGATGTTCATATTCCTGCACCCTACACAAATGAGTTAATCATAATGCAGTCAGAGCAACTAGAGGCCCTGGGCAGGTTGCTGCAATGACCTCCTAATCTCCGTATTACTGTTCAGAGGGGTTTACATCAGAAGCATTGCTAGGAAATGAGCTTCTAAATTCCCCAGCATATTATGGAACATTTCAGGATATTTAGCCCATCCTCTCCCAAAGTTCTTTGCCAGTTCATGGTGTTCTTACCTGGCAGAGCCTGTTGGTTCCTGTAATCTGTTTGTACCAAGTTTGTTTTAAGTTACCTGTCCGATCCAGTCAATTATATAATCAGTTTGGGGAATCTAGTTATAGCTTTTAGTGTCTCAGGTCAGTCTCCACGTCTACCTTAGCCCAGCAGGTTTCTCAACATCTGCAAAGCCCATCTTCAGTACGAGGTACAATCTCACATTATGAACTGGCCACATTCAAACTCTGCTGAGGTAGAAATCGGTCCTGTTGATAGAACTGAGAGCATGGGACATTAAAGAGAAGAATGCCTTTGACCACAGAGGAATGGGTTTACAGACTACATCATTGTTTCTGCTTATTCTGTAGTAAGGAAAAACATTGTCAGGAAAGAAAATTTATGAATGATGTGTTTTGTGACTTACTAGGACATTTTGTAGTGGCCTACATGGATGATCTTGGTCTACTTTGGAAGAATATCAAACTCACGTGACTACTGTTCTTCAAAATCATATGTACAAAGTTCGAAAATGAACGTTTGAAAACCACAGATATTTTTCTTGGGTTGCAACACTTGCTAATTCTTTCAGGCTAAAAGCTACTCAGTAATTTCTAGGATTTGCAAAATACTGCTGATGACATATCAATCATTTTTTTGAGAGTGGTGGCACCTATCATGGTTAAAACAAAAATAGGGGCCAATAGCAACATGTGGCCTGAAGATGCAATATTGGCCTTTAACACATTGAAGAATACATTTGGTGAAACTCCTATTCTAGGCAACTAGGAGATATTTATTTGAGAACTGTTCTGACTACACAGCATTCCAGAGAGTAATGTATCAGATAGAGGGATGCAGTATGTCTCTCGTTTTTGGAAAGCCTTTTGGGCCCAACTATGAAATCAGACTGAACTTTTCAACTGCTTATCACACTCAATTTAATGGCATTACTGATCAGACTGGTAAGGGAATAAAACAAGTCCTTCATTGCTATATTTCCAGACACCAAGATGATAGTCAACTATATTACCACTGGCTGAGTTTGCTCATATTAACCTCGAACACAATTCTACTTAAACTTCCATGTTTTACTAGAGGTCATGTAGCAATAAAAGGTAAATGGTAAACATTTGACAGATATATTAAAACTTCTATAATGGAACTCTTTCATATACAGTAAGAGCAACTTTTGACTTTTCACTCACTTTATCATCCAGGCATCTTGCAGCCTGTCCCTGGACACTCAGCTGCTCCTTACTGCCAATCTCTATCCAAATCTTGAATCTTTAGAGATTTTGTTTCTGTGCTTGTTCTGCACCTTGTAGAGCTCCATAGCACTTTCATAGAGTCTATGCACTTAAAGTCACACAAACAGTTTTTTTTTAACTAAGTTCAATTCATTCTTTCTTTTATTTCAATCTTGACCTGTTCACCTCCACTTGCATTTTGCTCTCACCGCTATCTTCCATTTAAGCCTATGACTGCTACACTCCTTTTGTTCTCTTTATTTTATTACCTCTCAATACGTCACTGTCTCCATTACCTTAAACACTTACTTATTCTGATCTTACCCTCTATTTATTTACCCATGTCTAAGATCTATTACCCACTCATAAACCTGCTACCCTTAAGCTCATTCAGAGACCTATATTCACCCACTTCCCCCCACATTATAGTCTATATGTTAAATCTCTGCACCATGCTTTGAGCTTGCCTAGTCATCCTATCTTTCTTCATCTTTTACTATCGGCTCATATCAGGGAGCCTGCAAGCCACACCAAGGTAATTCACTCCTGCATCCCTATCTCAAACCACTTCACGCCTACATTGGTAAGCCTTGGAAATTCCCATGTCTGACCTGAATATCTCAGATGCAGAGAGAGTCCCAACCCTCGCCTCATCTTCACCCTGCTGACCCCCATCAGTCTCTGGCAGCCAATAGTCACCTTGGCATTGAACTGCTCCAAGGCTCATTTAAGAACTCAGTGCTGGTAAATCCAGGGCCATCTTCAGTGGTCATCACAGTCCAATCAACTATTCCTGACCAAGGTGACAGAACACAGGTCCAGCCAGTCATAATGCCAGTGCATTATTTCCCAGCGCACCTGAGGAGGGACATCATAGAGGGAAGAGAGATAAACCTAGTCTCTCTACTCATCTCGCCCCTGGATTTATCTGAATTAAAAATCATCACTCATGGAGATGTATCCGTAACCATTAAGACAAATGTTTAAAAATAAGGCAGCAAATTAAAAGTCACAGAATTTGTCCTCGCATTCGGTGTTTACCGGTATGTAGGGTGTTCCGTATACCCTCAACGCATGAGGAAGTCGGATGTATATCTTCATGTTAATGGAGATCTAGCTTACTGACGTGGTGGTTACGCTTATTATGACACAGATCATGTGCTGCCAAGGCCACTGCCACACTAAGTCAGTTCAACTATACCCTTAAATGGACTTCGCTAAACCACCATCTTTTCTGCTTTCACTTTGCTTGCATCTGCTCACCGGTTTGCCAGCACTGCTAATATCATGCCTTTAACTTTACATACCACTCATGACCCTACTGTATCACGCCACCCTTACAACAGATGTGGGGGACTACACTCACCCCATTTCTCTCTCTCTCTATGGGTCACAACTTTTTGTTCAGATCTCAACACCAGCAGACACTTCAGATGACAGCATAATTTCTGAAGAGACAGGCACCATCAGACCCCTTTTCTTAGGATCAAAGAATCACACACCATGTACCTTTGATTAGTACAAGCAGACTCTGACACCACCTTTTTTTAGTGTGCCCAAATCAGACTGCCACTTCTTTATTGTTACAGAGATAGATCTCAAACCCCCAAATGCCTAACCCCTCCTCTTGCGGGCAATAGCTTGTTACACTCTCACCACCTGGGAAATATCTATCCCATGATACATCCCCCATATCTTAGTTGCCAGATCTCAACTTACTGGGTTATAAAACTAAACTTCCCCCTTCCAGACTAAAGCCAGAGGCTTTGTGCATGGCTGCCTCTCAAAGCCATATACATTATTTAGAATTATGTAACCCTTTGTATAGCCTATAGCCTACTTTTCTACTTCTAATACAGGTACAGTATTTTAATGTTAATCAATTACAGTACTAAATGCACTTATTACATCCATCATATAACTACATGTTTGATTTGCACCCATGATATAACTGTTAAGCAAGTTGTTAGTACCTTCTAACCACACATATAATAACTGATGAACCCCAAACAGTCCAGTGGGCCCTTCTGTTCATAACAGCCTCTATTCATCACTGCCTATAATACCTTCTAAAGATTGGCCCCGGCCACCCAGTTCATTAATTGGGGGAAACTGCTATCTACAATAATTTTAATATGAGGGGCTCCAACTGCAGGCTATTGCACATCTGCTCACTTTGCAGCAACACCCATGCCATTAACCTGCCTGCCTTCACATCCCATTTTTCTGATTATCCTTTTCCTCATGTCATTGCCTTCCTTACTACAGGCTTCTCACACCAAGCTTACAGCATTACCCCAGGTTTTCTTTGATTGTAATAATCTACTGACAGACAAGAAGGAACCCAGGGTAGTGAGACAACTCCTTTCTTTTAAAAGTATTGTTTAGGACAATTCAACCCCCCCCCCCCCCCCCACTACCTATCTGGAAGATTAATCCACTTGAGATTTCCACTAGAAAATACTCCCTCAAAAAACACCTGGACATAGATCTATCTGCGCCTTGCCACATGGTGAGCCAAACCCTATCATTAATTCTATTCTGAGCAATACTCTTTAAAAATTCTTTCCATCTCTTCCCAACCTCTTGTCGCTACAACTTTCATACATTATATAAGACATTAACTCACTAGAATAGGCCTTGTTCCCTCTCATTATTCCGGCCACTCATTTAGGATTGGAGCCGCCTCCACAGCCTCTAGAAATGTAACTCCTGTCCATATTATTAAAGCCATGCGACATTGGAAAAGCCATTGCTACAGCTGCTACATCCCAAAATCTAAAACAGAAATCCTAGAAAGCTTTGAAAACCTCACTCACTAAAACCCAATTTACTTTCGGCCCCCTAAGGAGGCCATCCAGGGCGTAGCTATCAGCCACACACCAACTACATCATGGAGAGGAAGCAGACGAAAAAATAGCTAGGTACGTCACCTGGAATTTTTGCACGATCCTTCTCCCCCACCCCTTAAATAGCCTCTCATCCACCCCCTTCCCTATTTTGTGACATCCACAAGCCCCTGGCCCTCTAAGCAGATCATCCAAAACGTAGATGTCAGCCACACAACATCTAAATCAGAGGGACGTGACCACAAACATACATACGTATAATATATATATAAATATTTATCCATACAGTATATATATATATATATATATATATATATACTTGATATATAAGACAGGAGCCCATAACATTACCAACAATATCGCTCACTGCTAGATACTCCATAAGATCATAAGAAGTTTGGAAACTTTGATTCTGCCAAAAAGCACATCTCCTTGTTCACTCTTCCCCAAGCATTCTTCCACTGATAGAAAACACACTCTCATGAGACAGCTATTAGGAAGCTATGTAACAAACACAAGATGCATCCCGTTATTCATAAACAGTCTTCAAAAAATTCTAATGCTGTTAGGTTGTTACATATTCAAAAAAATGTACTTGAAAGATGGTGGTCTACCCCAACGGGACAGATTTTTAGTCAGCTTCTCCAAGTACTTTGTATCCATACTGAGGTCTGAAAGGTTTGCAGTCTCTCAAGGCAGTTGTGGGACCTCAGACAGCTCCCAGCCAGCAACTTTGCTTACTGTGCACAGCAGCGAGCAGCTAATCCACATGCACAACACCGACTGGCAGCTGAATACAGAATGATGTCTGCTTATACATAATCAATAGAGGATGGGTAAAATTATAGCATGGATGCTACAGGCAATGTTTTAAAAGTTTCTTAATGAACCACCGTATTCAGAAAAAAATGTACTACTTTATAATATATTTTCTTGTATTATGGTTTACTTTTCTATTTTCCACTATGTCTGCAGTCATTTTGCTATTGATAACAAGACCTCCATCTTGCTAATACTGCAGGTGCATATTTATATGCAACATGGGCCCACACCTGCTTTACCCTATGTGTTTCACATATGATAAGATATGGCTGATGACTGCACTTTCTCTGGTGACATTGCTTGACCAAGTATAATTAATGGGATAAAGCCCATGTGGACCCAGGTGGCATAAAAATAGGCAAATGCAGCACTAGAAAATGGAGTCCATGCTATCAAGGGAGGATTGTTAACAGAACATGGCTGATCCCATAGTATAAAATAGCCTAAACCATTAGAAAATAGTATTATTCTTTTATTTTAATAGTGTAACAATACAAGGAAAATATGTTATAAAATGGAGTATTCAATTAACTGACAATTTTTTTATGACTACAGTGGTCATTTAAAAAATCAGCGCTAATTCTAAGGTAGGTGAAAAGGAATGAAAAACAGCATGTGTGTATAACAGAGTAGGGCAGTGGGATTTCACTGATAAAAAGGGACATTCCCACAACATCTTGAGGCTTTGATATAATTTCCATATACCCACATTATCTTATTATCTAGTTAATGTTAAGTAAATAATACTCGGTGGCTGCCACCAATAAATATTTGTTGGACAAAGCTTAAATAATAATAGTGTTCATTTAGAAGTAAACCATGTCAACTAAAATAAAGCTGAATACACAGTAAAATCATATAGAATGTGTTATTCTTGCACAGACCACCACAGAAATCTCTGTCAGGTAAATGTGTATTTTTCTGTTAGTTAGAGGATTTGTACAATTCATCAGTTGTTGATGCCAGGGTCTACGATTTATGTTAGTGTTGTTTTGTAGCAGTATGGTATATAAAAATTATTTAGGGCTAGTAGAAAAGTTATATTGCAGCAAAAATATTAGTCATGGAACTGCCTTATGTACGAAGACTTATAGATCTAGTTCAAATTATCATAACATTTGGTGCTTTGTTTCTTTCTAGTATGCTTCAGACTAAGTATACTGGACACCTTCTGACATACCATCACATATTATAATTGTCTAACTACGAGACGTCATCACGCTGTTTGTGTGGTGCGTACAGCCAGGACGTCTGTGAGTGAGAAGAACTTGATTTAGATGATTTTCGCCCACACAAAGCGAGGAAAAAAATGGCTGCCCCAAAAAATGAAAATGAGGCTACACGACCCTGGACCGCGCAAAACACTGCAAAACGCGTAGCACTTTACACATCACACTACGACCTACAAAATACACTATTACAAAAGCCGGAAAATGCTCACAAGACACGTAACACATTAATAACATTACAACTATACAATGCCACTTTACACAATAAAAAAACGTCTTTACCTCGCGCACACAGCCTATTTAGAATGCACACTTCAAACACTCATTACACTTTATAAGCAGGGCACTAACACTCACAATATATATTGTATGCAGACGCAAAATACAAACAGATGGTTAGCTCTTCAGCCTATTGCTCGCTGCATATATAAAATATAAATAAAGTATATTTATTTATTGCAGAAATAAATAATTATTACTTAATTAATTAATTGAATAAATCATTAATTATTACTTAACTACATATACATAGACATATATATCTCTCTCAGAGGACCAAAAGTATACGACATGAGAGGCTTGCAAATGAGCGCCAAAAGCGCTCATTGCGAGGCATGCAATGAGCGCCAAAGGCGCTCAGCGCAAGCCTCGCAATGAGCGGTGAAGGTCCTCACAGTATAAAACAGTTTTAATTATGTCTCAAACAGCATTCCCATGGCTTCAAATTTTATTGACCGTCATTTCTTGACTGGCAAGTCGCTAGTATATATATATATATATATATATATATATATATATATATATATACATAAATGCATATTAACTAGTGATTTGAGATATACAGTAGATAGGGTGAATGAGCTGTAAGTGTGGCGTTGGAGGAAGGGGAAACAAACCCGAATTGCTTAGGGGAGCATAACACCTAAATACACACGTTTGTTGATGCCTCTGCTGTAACATGATACTTTGATGAAAGCTGTGTACCATGATACATTGATGAAAGCCTGGAGAGTAGGGCTTGCATTTCCCGATGCAAGCTGTCTGTTTATGACCCTGTGAGGGAGTTGGTAAGTTTTGTCAATTTCAAACAGATCTAGTTATGT
This sequence comes from Discoglossus pictus, assembly GCA_027410445.1. Lineage (NCBI taxonomy): Eukaryota > Metazoa > Chordata > Amphibia > Anura > Alytidae > Discoglossus > Discoglossus pictus. The sequence continues at coordinate 81,045,607 of CM050166.1, read as the reverse complement.
AACAAATACTCTTCACCTCTCCCTCTTTCCTCCTCTTCCACCGCTCACTACACTCACAGATAAACACCCCTCCCCCCTTGTGACTGAGCTTCCTGGAAGTGATGCTACATAGCTGTTTGTCTGTTACAAGTGGATGACATATGCTCTATCATGATATTTCTGCTCATTAAAATCCAGATAAGCATAGAAATATAGAGATAAACAACAGGGTGATCCTCATGCAGTCATTCTTGAATTCCCTTTCTATTTGCTGCTATTTCAGCTGGAAGACTATTTTATGTGTTCACAACCTTTTATACTGCTGTATTACTTCATTAAGTTACCTCAGAAGCTTACAGTTCTTCATAGTCAAATTAGAACACCTCTTCTAGTATTACTCTTTTTTCTTTTAAATCTTTGAATTAATATTTACATAAATTTCAAGTGCTGTTTTGAAGGGCTTGTCTAAAATCATTTAACAGAGAATAAATACTGCCAAGTATTGGGAAGCTGGGTACAGAAAATAGGGAAACGTTACTAATATTTAAAAGGGACATAGACTCCAGTAGGGTTGAGTGTGAAAGGTCACGTAGGCAGTCAGACAAGGTGTCTACACTATTGTTCTGGCTAGCCATCCCCTAAAAAAACCTAGGACAAAGGAAAGATTGATTCAATTACTCAGTCAGGCTTCAGGACTATTGGGAGGTCATCAGGAATATCAGCGGACCCCACGATTGCACTGAAAATATCTGAACTGGGGTCTTTCCAAGCCCAAGCAAGTTGTGGATAATAACAACAAGAAAAATACAAGTAGGTGGTCTGGTAACCCCAGAGTGTTTAGATCATCTTTCTATAAAAATAATGATATGTTCTGTCTTGATTTAATTGTTTAAGGACTAATATGACCAGTAATTATGAATATAGCCAAGGGAGCATGACATTGTTGCATTGGGATTATGTGTTATTGTGTGGTTATATGTTGCCTGTACATGGTTATTATGTATCCTAGTTATACTATATTATAGTATAAACAGCAGCCAAAACAGATGCATGTACTTCAAGTAGTCCTAAGCAAACACTTGAGATTAACATCAAGGTTGTTTTACTAGTCAGCTATAGATATCTGGTGAATTTGATCTCAAGAGTATTTATATTAACCAAGGCTACAAGGCAGATGTGTTTCATCACACACATACACAAATGTACACAGGGTGTGGTATTGCAGAGTATAAATATGTTGATTCCATCATTCAATAAAGGTTCAGATATCGTTTTCACATATCCACAGTGTGAGACTATTTCTGTGTGTTGTATCCTGACTTGGGGAGTGGTCTTGCCATAGGCCACTAGTAACCTGTATGCAGTATTCTCTGTCTGTACCTTTTCAGAAGCCATATTTTGTGCCACAGAGAACAGGAACTACACGATTCTGCTGGGGTAAGTTTGAACTAGGTTCATATCAAGCCCCTTGAAGAAGCAGATTGTGACATGTCCCCTAATAAATTAAAAGTCCCCCTTTACCCAGGCTACTGCTTTTGCCATTGGGCCCCTGCCCTGTAGTGGGCCTCGCTAATGGATCCACTCCCCCATTGTTTATATTAGTGCCTGATATGGCTGTTAAAGTTGTTTGTTTGTTAAATAAGACATTTTCCTACGTTTATTAAATATGAAGTTTTGCCCTTTAAAATAAGGACAATAGATTGTATATCAACAGTATGTTGAGAGTAATTGAATTCATAAGTTTGGCTTTAATTACAAAAAAATTGAAGGTGTTAAAATGTATCACCATAGTGTTTATTGACTGATAAATGTGGACAATGATTAGAGCCAAAACATGCTAAAACATGAGCAAGAATCTGTGTAAACTGTAAAATGTTTTGCTAGTTTTGTCTCTTTACACACCTGCAGTGATGTAAAGTGTTTCCCTTAAACTGGTTTTACTTTCAGAACAAAAATATACTAAAATGAAACATCAGGATAAGCCAACAGTGACCTAAATGGCCCAAGTAAATAATTATAAGGAATTGTATCTGCTAAAGAAAACTTATGATGGAAGCCATCCAAAGAATCTGTAGACACAATTTTCTTTACAAACCCAAACAAATATGCACTGTCTTTCCTTATACTGGTATTTTTTTACATATACATGAAATGTAATAGCACCATGGTAACCTAGCAAAAGCTGTTAGTGTAGCGTATCCTTACATCTTCAAAAACAGGCAAAATATTATGACTCTACATCTGTGAAACTGGAACACGGGGTGAGTTGTCTGTGGGCAGAAGTGTGTTTCTTTGTCACAAATTTGTTTTGGTTATCGATTTTCTGTGATATAATAATCGTAGAAGAAGTGCAGACTGCGTTGTCCATTTATGTGGTGGCTTCCATAAAATTATTATGAGTGATTTAATGGACAGGTTGGAATCTCTCCTTATAATAGTGGCAAGTGAGATACATGGAGAGGCCATGGATTGGTTGATCATCTGGCGCAATATATATTGTACATGTCTACTTTTAGATACTTGACAATCACATATATAGTTGTGAGCAAGCGGGTTGTTGCTAACGCTGCGGGCTCGCAAAGCGAGGGCCTTAGTTTCTGGCATGGAGAGGCGAAGGCACTCCTTGCTAGCAACTGCGGAACTTGCAAAATTTATGAACTTACGAGAAACAAATACGAATTGCGGAACTTGGAAAAAAAAACATTACAACCTCGCAAAAATAAGACCTTACCGCACGAAACCCACGCACATGAAAACCTTAAAAACACAATAAATACACACAACAAATACATAAAAAGCTTACCCACAGCAATGGGGGGCACCCAGGACCGTGGAAACTGAAGTTACACCTCAATTTAAGTCGAAATAGAAGTGTTTAGACACACGAAAATCCCCTAAGCGAGAGAAAAAATGGCAGCCGAAAAAAACCGAAAACGAGGCTACAGGACCCTAAAGACGCAAAACACCACCAAACACATACGGATTTTCCGAAAAAGACGGACGCGATACAAGAACAAGGACGCCAAATCAGCCACAGCCGCGTACCATACATTAGGTGCCATTTTACAACACTAACTTACACAATGCGGAAGTACACAGCTACCCTAACGGATTTGGCTCGCGCACGCACACTATTTATACTACACATTGCACACATTACTGACACTTACACAGCAGCTCCACAGCACTGGAAACACACATTGTATGCTGCAGCAACATCAAAAAGATTGCCAGCTCTTCTGCACAATGCTTCCTGCATATGTTTACTTTTAATGAGCATTCAAAACTGTGTATACCTTGCACTAGCTGTTTTTCTCCACAGTGAATAATTCCTGATAAATTCAGAATTGAAAGAGTTAATGTGCAGCTTATTTGCTGCTCAGAGATCTTGAGAAGTGTTTGGGAGGGGATTTAACAGTATGGTAACTTTAGAGGAATATTGTTTTGCCACCAGAGACACAGATAAGCAGATTCTAAACATATTAAGCACATGAAAGCAGCTAATTAATATTGAACAGCTACTCATTTGCATAAAAATACGGCAAAATGATTAACTGAAGGATTACTCACTTTAGAATCAAATGGCTAGCAAAATGTATTACTATTTTTTCATGCTCTTTAAGAATAACCTAAAAACAACTTGATTTTGGTGTGACAGAGTCCATTTAACTTTTGCAGTATTATTTTTTTCTGCAAAGGTAACAGTTGTAAAGCTTAAAACATGATCTTTCAAATACACAATGTGCAATGTTAGAGTTTCATCTCTCTTTTAGTATCATTTACTTAAAATAGTGTTTATTATTACTGTTTATTATATTTATTGCAACTTGTAAAACTGTTATGAGTAACACAGATGTCTACACTTCAACTGACGTTTGTGAGAAAGTGTTTGTGGCAGAACAAAGTCTGAACATTCAGAGCCCCATGTGTGCTCCTTAACCTTTCCTTTCCTAATCATGTACAGAAAGTCAGATTCCCAGAATGTAGGTTGCAGTTAGTCACTCCAATATTTAAGCACAAGTTTCCCAAATGTAGAAATATATGGCTGTGAGTTGGTGCCATGTTCAGGAAATATCATCTGAAGACTTCTGGGTAACAGATAAAATGACATTTAGCCTAGTAACATGAAAATTATGTTATGTTTAATGAACCATTAATATTTGGGGGGGAAAAACACTTTTGTAAAGTAAGTAACAAGCTAGCAACATTACCAGCCATGTAAGCCATGCACATACGCTAATTGAATAATTAAATGATCAAAGCACCTTGATAGGCACCTTTATGGCATTGGGTCATTTCACCCCATACACACAAAGCACCACATACCTCCTACTAGCACAGTGGCATAGGAACTGGGGGGATGGGGGGACAAATCCCCCCCCCCAGATTAAATGAAGAGGGGACACAAAAAACAGCAAAAATTAACAAAATCATGCATTACCAGATTTGAACACTAGAAGGCCATGGAGCAGTATGTCTTTCCCATTAAAGTTGTGACCGATAATTATATATATATATATATATATATATATATATATATATATGGTATATATATATATATAAATAAATATATGTATGTATATTATACGTATGTATAATACACACACACACATATATATATATATGTAAAGGATCCTTGCATTAGTGCAGCGATGATCCTTGCGTTTTCCTCCGAACTCCAGCTGAAACAAAGTGATTATAGCTCCAATCCCCCAAACATGAGTCAAAACTTCATGAAGGGGTAAACATGAACTCTTTACTGTGGGCTACACGCCCGGTCTATATCTCAGGACTTCCTCCTGGTGGACAAAGGAAAAACAGTAGCCAATCACAGTGGCTATAACATAAGCACTCCCCTTACACATAAGTCACTCCCTCTTTTCTATCCTGGAGGTAATTAAATTAAGGTAGCACAGAGAGCCTTAATTATCTCCAGGAAGAAAGGAACATGGCTTCTTTGTTTTAAACAAACAGAATAAAAATGTTTAACTTTGTTTTTACACAATATAAACTTGAAGTTCCACATATCCCCAGATAGCTGAGATCTGAGTGCATATACTAGGCGAATAGCGCTCAGATCCCACGAACGCAGTTCTCAGAATTATCGACTGAAGTTTGTCTTATTAGGTATTTCCACGAAAGCCCATTGTAAATCCTCAAATAACCGAACAGATGGGTTTGTGAAGTCTGTAAAATAGGGGATTTCGTTACACAGCTCCCCCTTAGTCCCATGGAACGGCATACCTGCTTAGATCCTAACGGATCGGCTAAGGGATGTCCGGTAATCCAGAAACAAACCAAAATTACGCCTTTTCCGGTTCAGTTTGCCGGGAGAGGCCATCGGCATTGGCATTCTGTTTCCCAGGGCGGTACTGCATTGTGAAATTATAAGGTTGCAGCGCCAAGCTCCATCTGAGTAATCTGGGGTTATCGCCAGCCACTCTGTTGAGCCAAATTAAAGGGTTGTGGTCCGTCAGCACGGTGAAAGAGCGTCCATACAAGTAAGGCTGTAGCTTCTTAAGTGCCCAGACTAATGCCAGACACTCTTTCTCCACAGTGGCATAGCTGACTTCGCGGGGTAATAGTTTTCTGCTCAGGTACGCCACTGGGTGATCCATGCCATCGTCTCCCACCTGGCTCAATACTGCTCCCAGTCCAAACATTGAGGCATCTGTGTGGACGAGAAACCTTTTAGTATGGTCCGGTGCCGCTAACACAGGAGATGCACTTAACGCAGCCTTGAGTTTCTGGAAAGCCTCCTCACACTCAGTGGACCAGATTACTTGTCGGGGCAGGGACTTTTTAGTGAGGTCTGTCAAGGGCTTGGCCAGGGTACTGTAATCCGCTACAAATTTCCTGTAATAACCTGCGGTACCCAGGAATGCCATAACCTGAGTTTTTGTCCGTGGTTGGGGCCACTGGGTGATGGCCTCAATTTTAGCGGGCTCTGGTCTCTGTTTCCCTGACCCTACTCTGTGGCCTAAATACTGGACTTCCGCCATGCCCACGTGGCATTTCTCAGGCTTCAACGTGAGCCCTGCGTGCTGAATTCGGTTGAGCACTACTGAAATGTGTTCCAGGTGAGATTCCCAAGTGTCACTGAAGATAGCTATATCGTCCAGGTAAGCACAAGCGAAGCCCTGAAATCCCGCTAGGAGCCGGTCCGCCATCCTTTGAAAAGTGGCTGGGGCATTCTTCATCCCAAATGGCATAACCTTAAACTGGTATAGGCCAAATGGGGTGACAAATGCTGACTTCGGAATGGCCCCAGGCTCCAAGGGGATTTGCCAATATCCCTTGCACAGATCAATAGTGGTCAAGTAATTCCCCCCAGCCATACGGTCTAGCAGCTCATCTACTCTGGGCATGGGGTAGGCATCGGTAATGGTCCGATCATTTAGTTTACGGTAGTCCACGCAGAACCTGGTGGTACCGTCCTTTTTAGGAACCAGGACTACTGGGGAAGCCCAGGGGCTTTGGGACGGTTCTATGACCCCCAGTTCTAACATATCCCGGAGTTCCGTTAACATACTTTCCCGTACTGCCTCTGGAATTCGGTAAGGCTGCTGCCGCAGGGGTAACTGGCCTGGGGTCTCCACTCGGTGGACTGCCAGGGTCGTATACCCTGGGGCTGCAGAAAACATGCCCCCAAATCCCTTTAACAGTTGGGAAACCTGAGCTTGTTCCTCGGGACCTAATGCTGGCCCCAACTGTACTTGGTCTACTCCTGTGGGTTTCTGGGGAAGCATATCTGGTAGAGGGATACCCTCGCTATCCTCATATGCTGGAGCGCATACTGCGGCGACCTCCTCTGGCCTCTCGAGATATGGCTTAAGCATATTTACATGGAAGGACCTCCGGATCCTATTATCGGAACAGTCTGCCACAATGTACGTGGTATCACTGATCCGCTCTAGGACCGTGTAGGGGCCCTGCCAGGAGGCTTGCAACTTATCTGTTTTGATGGGTTTCAGAACTAGGACCTTTTGTCCCACTTCTAATATACGGTCCCTAGCTCCCTTGTCATACCAGTATTTTTGCCGCTTTTGGGCGGCTCGCAGGTTCTCCCGAACTGTTTCGGTCAGAGTCTGTAGCCGGTCTCTCAGCTCTAGTACAAATGAGACTATAGGGGTACCTGCTTGTTCCATATCACCTTCCCAATGTTCTCGCACGAGGTCCAGGGGTCCCCGGACCCGTCTCCCGTATAATAGCTCAAAGGGAGAGAATCCGGTGGACTCCTGGGGAACCTCCCTATAGGCAAAAAGTAAATGAGGGAGGAATCTTTCCCAATTCCTGCAGGTCTCTGTGAACGTGATGAGCATTTGCTTAAGGGTGCCGTTAAATCGTTCACAGAGGCCATTGGTTTGGGGGTGATAGGGGGAACTTAATATGGGTTTTACCCCACAGCTCTGCCAGAGTTGTTGGGTAATCACCGCAGTGAATTGGGTTCCCTGATCAGACACTATCTCCCTAGGGAATCCCACCCTAGTGAACACCTGAACTAGTGCTTCTGCTACCGTCTCTGCATGTATATTCGACAGAGCTATAGCCTCGGGGTAGCGGGTAGCGTAGTCTACCACAGTAAGAATGTATTTCTTACCGGATGGACTGGGTTTACTGAGTGGGCCAACTAAATCAACCGCCACTCGGAAAAATGGTTCCTCAATAATGGGTAGGGGGCGTAGCTTTGCCTTGGGGTGATCCCCTCTCTTCCCTACCTTTTGGCATACTTCGCAGGTCCTACAGTAATCTTGCAAATCTCCCGTGACCCCTGGCCAGAAAAAGGACTGGGTGAGTCTGTCCCTCGTCTTTTTAATGCCTAAGTGGCCGGCTAGGGGAATATCGTGGCTAATCCGCAACAGTTCTACCCGATACTTACGGGGCACTATCAACTGTCTTTTTTCTACCTGGCCCGCTCCTGTCCCTGTCCCCCCAGTCACTCGGTACAGTAAACCCTTTTCCCAGCTAAACCTTGCCTGATCTCTGTCTCCCTGGGGTTGTTCTACCTTCCTCCTATACCCTTTTAAGGTGGGATCCTCCCGTTGTGCTTGCCCGAAGTCTTGAGGGGTACCCCAGTAAGAAGTCTGGTCAGGGGGGATCGTCAGAGGGTTATCGCTTACCTGGTCATGAGTCGAGGGAGAGGCTTCCATAGCTCTGGATTGCTGCCGGGTGGTAACCGGTAGGGCTCCTTCGGTACTGCAGGCTGCCAATTGTGACGTCAGGCATCCTAGATCATTTCCCAGCAGTACTTCCGCGGGCAAATCTGGCATGATGCCCACTTCCACCGCCTTGGCCCCGGTACCCCAATCGATGTGGACTTGCGCCGTTGGTAACTTGTGAATTGCCCCTCCGGCTACCCTTACAGCAATGGTACGTCCTGTGTGCTGAGTCGGGGTGACTCGGTGTGGCTGGACCAACGTAATAGTAGCGCCGCTGTCTCTCAGTCCTCGAGCCTCTTGCCCATTGAGTTTTACCGACTGGCGGTGATGTGCCCTGTTATCCCCAGCCGCTTGTACAGGGTTTACCTCATGTAAGGTGGCCCAATTTTCACTATTGCCACTGAGTGTCTCTTGAGGCAGATAATTGTAATCCTCTTGCACACAGTGTGCGGCGGCTTTTGTCTGTGGTATCGGTGCCCGTCCCCAGCGGTCTGTAGTGCGTTGTGGGCAGTTAGGTTTGATGTGCCCCACTTGCTTGCACCCATGACACATCGGAGCAGTCCTTTGGTACCCTCTATTTGTGGTATTGCCCCTTGGTGGTGGTACCCTCTGTGGCATAGTTGGTGGGCCAGAGGCAGGCCGCTGGCTCTGGACCCCTCGGTTTCCATCCATCCGCCTGCTCTCATGAAATTCGTCTGCCAGCCGTGCTGCCTCCTCTACTGTTTTTGGCTTTCTGTCTCTGACCCAATCTCGCACCTCCGCTGGGGTATAATCAAAAAATTGTTCTAGCAACAACAACTGCACAGCATCCTCTAAAGTAGTTGCCTGATTCCCCTGCATCCAATTGCTGGCAGCGCGCTGCATACAAAATGCCCACTCCGTATAGGAATCTTTATCTTGTCTTCTGAGAGCCCTGAATTTCCTTCTATGGGCTTCAGGGGTTACAGCATACCGGGCTAACAAAATCTCTTTTATCTTGTCATAGTTTTGTATATCCCCATCTGGCACAGCTCTCAATGCTTCGGCTGCTCTACCTGATAGTTTACTACTTACTACGGCAGCCCAGTTAGCTCTTTCCAAATCTTCTAACACACATTGTCTTTCAAAATCTTGCAAGTAATTGTCAATATCCATCTCACCTTCCACGAAGCTTTTAAATGCAGCGTAGTTAATTTTCCGCTGACGCCCCATTGTAGATCCAGATAGCGACAATATATCCACTGGAGGTGATCTGTCTCTGGCTTCTCGTGCTTCCCTGGCATTTTGGGTCTCAGTAGCTTGGGCCAAGATCTGTACCACGATCTCTGGTGCAGGGTTAGGTCCTACCAGGCTGAGTCTCCATCTCACGTCCCTCTGGAAGTCTGTTTCCTCTGTATTCGCCATTTGTGGTTCGCCGGTTTGATCGCTCTCCAGTAGTTCGGCTATTAGCGTGGCTTTCGTTTTGTTGCTTGCCGCTATGCCTCGAGCTTCCAGCAGTTCCTTTAGTGTGGTTCGTTTCAAGCGTTCGTATCTATGCGCCATTCACCAGTTTCAGTTCGGTATATCCGTTCGGGAGGAAATCCCACCACTGCCACCAGTGTAAAGGATCCTTGCATTAGTGCAGCGATGATCCTTGCGTTTTCCTCCGAACTCCAGCTGAAACAAAGTGATTATAGCTCCAATCCCCCAAACATGAGTCAAAACTTCATGAAGGGGTAAACATGAACTCTTTACTGTGGGCTACACGCCCGGTCTATATCTCAGGACTTCCTCCTGGTGGACAAAGGAAAAACAGTAGCCAATCACAGTGGCTATAACATAAGCACTCCCCTTACACATAAGTCACTCCCTCTTTTCTATCCTGGAGGTAATTAAATTAAGGTAGCACAGAGAGCCTTAATTATCTCCAGGAAGAAAGGAACATGGCTTCTTTGTTTTAAACAAACAGAATAAAAATGTTTAACTTTGTTTTTACACAATATAAACTTGAAGTTCCACATATCCCCAGATAGCTGAGATCTGAGTGCATATACTAGGCGAATAGCGCTCAGATCCCACGAACGCAGTTCTCAGAATTATCGACTGAAGTTTGTCTTATTAGGTATTTCCACGAAAGCCCATTGTAAATCCTCAAATAACCGAACAGATGGGTTTGTGAAGTCTGTAAAATAGGGGATTTCGTTACAATATATATATATATATATATATATATATATATATATATATATACATATATATAATTATTAACAAAGAAGTAAAAAAAAGGGTTTTGAGGGGCACTGCACCAATGGGTCCCCCAGAGCAGGGCCACAGTGCATTGCAGGGCCATGAAGCATCTACCGGCGGTAGATCCCCCCATACTTCCTATCCTGGGAGTAAAGTTGAATTATGCCCCCCATATTTTTGGGGGCTCCTACACCCATGCACTAGCAGCATTATTTAATATTTTAAATGTATCTGAAAGTCCTTTATTGAAAACTGATACAAAAACTATGGAAATCACTAAGAGTTTATCCAAAAGATATAAACAAGTACACTGTGTTTCTTCTCTTATTATCTATTTTGGTAAATGTACAAATGTTTTACGATTTATTTTTCTTTCATCTTAATATAAAAAGTAGTATAAATATTAAAATGAAAAAAAACTTATTTGAATGTATAAAGAAGTTAAATAAACTATGATTTTGTGGTTGTAGCAGATAGCCAAGTTGGAAAACAGGAGGGTAGTTAAGTCAAACCCTTCTTGTTTCATACAAAAGCCAAATTAAAAAGATGACTTTCTTATTTGTACAAGCATTACATTTAGCACATTTTATGGACTATAACATTGTTACTTAGATTGATAAGTAGTTGAAATAACAAATATGTCATTTAACTCTTGTGGTAACAATAAAACGTCAATCAAATTTGTAGCTCACAAGACCAGATACAAAACCACCAGAGGGATTCATGACCAAGGTTAAAATCTTACTCTGTTTTCAGTTATTGTGATAGCTCAGTATTTTTGAGTGGCATGTAAAAGATGTTTAATTAATTAATTTAGAAAAGTAAAAAAAACAAGAGTTAGTTTTAACCAGTTAATATAATAATGTAATCTGGAAAAAGTTGATGTGTAATTATAGAAATATCTATTCAACGTATAACATCCATTTGATGATTGTGTTTGTTATGTTAAGGTACACAGAAATTACCCAAGAGTATACCTTCATTTTAATATATTTTTGTAGAATAATACTAAATATATATACATTTGTGCATTACTAATTCATGCAAAAATATAATTCACAACATAAAGGAATGAGTTTGATCAATCTCAGCGGGAATCCACTATTCCAAACTATTGCATATTTTAAAGTGTATTTAAAATATATAACTACAGTGGGCCTTTAACTATATTTTATCCAGGTTACTAAACCTGAATCCAATTAATCTCACTTGTTCATAATTAAAATTGGCACTAATAGACATGGGTGTAGGAAGTGTGTGTGTGGGGTCGGGGGAGGGGGACAAATCCCCCCCTAGATTTTTCAATGTGTGTGTTTATGTGTAGAGAAGCAGTTGTGTGGTATTTTTATACTGTATGCGGTATCCCCCCCAGATTTTCTTTGGCTCCTACACCCATGCTAATAGACAAGGCGGAGCTTTACAGTGAATACAATTTCCAGAGATACCAAAAAAGGGAATACTATATGATAAAAAATTTACTTTTATTAATTATTCATTAAAAGGGGTACTTACATCAATATAAGACTCTAAAAACTGGATCAAAAAAAGCTCTGACAGCCGCTCTGCCCCATACAATCACATAGTCATACATTTAAAATCTAGTAAAGTGTATGAACTATTACCTTCAAGGACTACCTTCTATCTGGGAAGCTTAGTAAAAGACTCAATCCCCAACTCTGACTAAGGCCCTGTCATACACTGCAATAAAATAGATTATTGCAACTATATCCAGAGATTAAAAACACATTCAATACAATCAGAATAATACTATTGCAGAACACTTAGTATCATTTTCAGGTAGGCTGTTGTATGCAAGAAAGCCCAGTGTACACTGTAACACTGATTCTTAGCAATATTCTTCTGTCACCCTTACTGCTTCAATGAGTTTGATAAGAACCTAGTTCAAACCTACCCATCAGGCTGCACCTGGTCAAGTGGGAGGCCTGTCCATCAACTGATGTAATCCACTTGAGTGTTAAAAAATATGCACAAACATAAGCAAAGGCTCACAAAATGACAGTCTACTTAAAACTTCTATAAAGGTGCAGCACAGAGCTTATCACACACCTGATACATTACATAAAATTAACACACAAACATCTTCAAGTTGCTATAGACTATGTCAAACTACAGGTACATTTCTCCACATTTGGTGGGAATGCCCAATAGTTCAGAACATTTGGACCAAAGTCATGAATTTGGAATCTACCATTTTGAAGACAACAATACACCCTTCAATAGACATTTGTCTATTAGGAGACTATTCTCCTCTACTACAAAAGCAATGTAATAAATGGCTACAATTCCTGCTTATGGCCATAAAAAGCCACATTGCAACTTTACCTCCAAGAAATAATACATAAACTAAATTTCATAATGATTATTGAAAAAATGACTCATGTCATATCCAATACATATCCAATATTTACAGAAATATGGGATGTATGGATCAACTTCCCATACTCAATCACAATCATATAAAAATTACAAATATCACAAAACAAACACTGAAAAATTATATTAAAACTGGCTGAATTGATGACCTCTCGGAGTGGAAAATGGAAGCTGAACAGATTCACTGACAACTTTATTGCCAAGATTGTAATCTGGAGTTCAAACATCTAGGGATAAAAGAAATAAATGAAATCAATTATAACTCACTCAAGTGCACCGCCCCCCCCCCCCCACCTGAATGTCTGGGTTAGTTCAGTATAATTTAATATGTTTTAGGTTAATTTAGTTAATATGTTTTACTGAATCTACAGCTACAAACGTCAAAAAGAAAAAAAAGGAAAAAACTGGAGGAAGGTCACTGTTAAACAAAAGAACTACAACAAAACATTTTTTTATATAAAGACTTTCAGATTTTATGACATTTTTTTTATGACATATGACTGTGAAAAAAGGATTAAAAAATAATAATTATGTAATCCCCCCCTAGTTACCCCCCCTGACTCAGTAATCAAGTTAACTACCCTTTGGTTCAGGGTCTTCAGGGGGTAGATGAATTCCATATTTTACCACTAATACAATAATTCACTAACAATTAGACAACATGGCGGTCAGAGTCCAAATCCAGGTAAGGAGGATAGATTCCTTGGATAAGAGGGGAATCGCACAATTTAACCCTGTCAGCCCAGGACCCTCAACAGTTTAACAGTCCCACAAAAAAAGTCCCATGACTCCCTGGTGTCACATCTTTTGTATGCCGATTGGCAATAATGATGTGCCTTTGCAACATTAATCACTAACAGCATTTAATACACACTTTTGTTTATATTGTATAACTGAAACTGATACTGAAGTGCCCTATTATTATTTTGATTGTATTGTGTGTGTGTCCATTTTTTTACATTGTGTTAATATTGTTATGACTTGAACTTATTCTGTATATTGCGGTACAAATAAAGGAAATAATAAATAATAAAAATGTAAGATAAAAAATTCTTGAAGTCATTTCTATCAGTACTGCTCATAAGGAAGAGTATTTTGATTGGGATACGATGTTACCTTAAATGTAAAAAATGTGCAGCAGTTCTAGTGTATATTGTGAAGTGAATGCAACTTCATGTTTGCATTGGTTCATGTCTGCAATGACTTATAATACATAAATGTACCTATAACTGTATTTTAATATGTTTTATGTGCAGTAGTATGAGTGAATATAAATAATAATTCTTTACAATTCTAAATCTGTCGATAATTAAATAGCAGCACACTCAGCAAGGGAACAGAAACCATTATAAATTCTTGCACACAACACTTTAACTGTTCATTAAAACATTTTAACATCTGGTGATGGGGAAAGGGGAGGATACTTATATTTACACACAATTATAGGTGAGTACATCTGCAATAGCAATTAAATGCTTGTCTACCAAGAAAACAGTGACCCAGCCAATAAATAGTTGAATGGATAAACAAATGGTTGGCCAACTAGTGGAATGTTCCCTTTAATTTACTTTCTTTTAATATACACCATTGTAGCAACTTCACCTTCACAGAGGAAGCAATTTAAAGGCATAGTGAGTGTAGAATAGTCCATAATATCCTAGATGGATTAGTCATCAGGGTCCTTTCGCATTATATAGCCCCACACAGTCTGAACGCTGCGGTTGAACGATGGGGAAAAAGAGGTAGTTCAGGCAAACATTTATTTCCCCCTCCAAAGTGGGGCATAAGGCGCACCGACAGAAGAGGCCTTGAGCTATGAGAGGCACACATAGTGATGGCCTCACTGTCGATTCAGCACCGTTGAGTTGCCCCACGTCGGAGGGGGAAATAATTATTGCCTACACTACCTCTTTTTCACCAGCGTTCAACAGCAGCGTTCAGACGTGTGGGGCTATATAATGCGAAAGAACCCTGATGTCTAATCAATCTAATGTCTAATCAATTATGTCTAATCAATTATGTAACCCCCCCTAATAACCCCCTCTGGTCCTGGAGCCTGACTCATTAATCAAGTTAACTACCTTTTGGTTCAGGGTCTTCAGTCTCTATGCGCCTACATAATAGACAAGATCCAACATTAGAACTGACATAATAATGTTTTGGATTGTAATTGTTGCCTAAATGATAATCCTTTCAATATGACTTAAAAGACCACAAAAGTCACCTGTATATGCTCTACACCATTAGATAAAGGGTGAAAAATCATTGTGAAAAAGTGTTAATTTTGAAAATTGATGAAGAATTGGTAGAGTTATGATCAGTTGAAATCTGCCTCTTTCAGAGAGCTAACTATGTCTGAATTAGTAATGAGTTCCGTACCACTCGGAACAATGATTAATTAATTTTATTCATGTGCACAAGCTTTCAGTGAGTGAATCAGGCTGTGTCTGACTCTTTGTAACCACTTAGATATATTCTAGCAGCACAAGTAATAGTTGGGGCAATAAATTAATCAGTAGAGCAACTTTCTCTGAACCCAAAGGTTGGGCATTTGATTCCACCCAAAGGCTAATATTGTTTTACTGTTTTAAAAATTATTAAATATATTTAGGTTATATAATAAAACATGTCAGCATGGGGTACTGTTGTCTTGTGTTTTTTTATGTGAATAATAATTATGTGAACATTTCTGTACACACACGCAAACATATATACAGTATATATATATATATATATATATATATATATATATATATATATATATATATGTATATATATATATATATATATATATATTTTTATATATATATATATATATATATATATATATATATATATATATATATTGTACTTTGCCCACCTACCTTTAGCTTACAGGAATTCCTTTGTCAATTTTTGGGGTCATCTCTCAGGGCCCAGCTGCCCTGTAAGTTCATTAACACCCAGTCCTCATGATGTAGGAACTCAGTAATGCAATACTACCAACAGTGGTTAGGAGCAGAGTTGTAGGTGGAGTCCTTCATAATATTTCCTTCTGGTTAGAGATATTATATTCCATCAGAATAATCCACACACCTCAATTTATGCATGGTAACTGACTTCATTTATTGATTCTACATAGTATTTAAAGCATACAGGAGCCAATCACTAGAAGTTTAATACAATTCCCACCATGTCAGAATAATTAATTACCTCTGAGGGCTAATCAAACAGTTTCCTTCCTTTCTTTGAATTCACCAGAGACCAGTATTTGTCCCACCCTCACACCTCCCCCTAGAGAGTTCCATCCTAGTCTAGGGTACTTGGCACAGGGCCTTTTGATGTCTATTTGTCCAGAAACACTTCACATCTTAGTGATAGCAGATGCCAGGATTATAAATACTTGCTTATAGACAAAGTGTTCAAAGCATCTAAATATTTTAAGAACCTATGGCGACTTGAATACATGGTTAAATAACGGCATCAAAGCAAGTTGGAGGAGATCTCCCTCCTTTATTATTATTACTTTTATTTCTAAACCGCCAACATATTCCGTAGCGCTATACAGGGGAAAAGAACAAGGAAAAATATTTTAACAAACTGCAGAAAATGGTGGGCCCTGTTTTGAGCTTAGAACCTTTGTAGAAAGTGTTTTTTTCCAAAAGAACTCTACAAGATTGAAAACTCTCTACTTACAATCTAAAGGGAATAGAAGAGGAAGATAAGGAATTGCAAGGGTCAGGAAGAAAGTAAAGTTTCATTAGGTAGGAGGGTATGCAAAGTTAGAATGTTTTTTTCATATAGAAGGAAAAGGAAAGCATCTGAGAAAGTAAGTGATTCTAGTATGTAATATGTTATGTGTCTCTAGTGGTCAGATAGTATAATCTGCGAATGGGAATGTCAGGTTGAGGGCTTGGGTTAGGACATATGTCCCCAGAAGCCAGCAGAAGAAAGAGAGAGAAGGAGAGGAGGTGGGATTTGGACTTTCAGAAGTGTTTCTGCTTATGAGATAGTGAATGGAGGAACGAGAGTAGCTCATGGAAGCATAAACTAGGAGAGGAGAGCATGGAAGGTGAGATGGTTATGTTGGAGACATAGTTACATAGTTACATAGTAATTAAGGTTGAAAAAAGACTTTCAGTCCATCAAGTTCAAGCTTTTAAGATCTCCTCTGATCTGACATATGCTGATTAAATATTAATAATTAGTTGTTAATTAATTATTAATCAATTATGTAATTATATTTATTTTATTTTATTTGTAATTATTAATGAATCCAGAGAAAGGCAAACAGAAAAAAAAGCAAGTAAGACTTAGCCAATTGTCTCAAAGGAAAAAAAAAATCCTTCATGCCCCCCAGATACTGGCGATCGGATTTCTCCCTGGATCAATACAGCCTCTCTAATTATCCATGATAACCCTGAATTCCCTTTTTAATTAGAAATAAATCCAGTCCCCTTTTAAAGTTATCTATTGAATCCACTGTCACCACCTCCTCTGGTAGAGAATTCCACAGATTAACCACCCTTACTGTGAAGAACCCTTTGCTTTCTTTAAGATGGAATCTTTTTACTTCTAACCTCAAGGGATGTCCTCTTGCCAGTTGAAAACCTCTTGGCACAAAAAGCTCCCTTGACAAATCCTTATACTGACCCTGGATGTATTTATGTAAGGTAATCATATCTCCTCTTACACGCCTTTTTTCTAGAGAAAATAAGTTTAATTTGGTTAGTCTTTCTTCATAACTTAGCCCCTCCATTCCCCTTATTAGTTTTGTTGCCCTCCTCTGTACCTTTTCCAGCTCTAAAATGTCCTTTGTATGAAGTGGTGCCAAAAATTGTACTCCATATTCCAAATGATGGCATACTAGAGATTTGTATAGTTGCAGAATTATATTTGCTTCCATTGCTTCTATAGGCTTCTTAATATTTCCCTTTGCAGCTGCTGCTTGGCTTTGAGTACTGTTAAGTAGGTGGTTGTCCACAAGCATTCCCAAATGCCTTTCAATATCTGATACACCTAGATTTGCTCCATTAAGATTATAAATTGCATGGCTATTTTTCCTTCCCAGATGCATAACTTTACATTTATTCGTATTAAATCTCATCTGCCATTTAGATGCCCATTCTTCAATTTTATGTAAATCCCTTTGGAGGGAAAGCACATGGCTAAAATAGAAAAGTAATGATTTAATGACCTTGCACAACTTTGTGTCATCAGCGAAAATGGAGACACCACACTCTAATCCCACCTCTAAGTCATTAATAAATATGTTAAAAAGGAGAAGACCTAATACTGAACCCTGAGGAACCCCACTTACCACATTAGTACAATCGGAGTATGTTCCATTTACAACAACCCTTTGCTTCCTGTCTTTTAGCCAGCTCTCAATCCATGAGCAGATATGTACTGCAATTCCTGTATCTCTTAGTTTGCACAACAGTCTCCCATGTGGCACTGTACCAAAAGCCTTTGCAAAATCCAAAAAGACAACATCCACTGAGTTGCCTTGATCCAGGTTCCTACTAACCTCCTCATAGAAAAAAATTAGATTTGTTTGACATGACCTATCCCTCAGCTGAACTGCTGGTCTCATTTATCCAGTTTATTTCCGGGTAATTAAAATCTCCCTTTATTAGAACTTGCCCATGCTTAGCTGCATTTCCAATATGTAACAATAATTGTATTTCCTCACTTTCAGCTATATTTGGGGGTTTATAGCATACACCTACTAATATTCTTTTGGAATTTGCTGCTCCGCTATTTAACTCTACACACAAACATTCAACTTTATCACTAGGTCCACCATAAATATCTTCTCTGACTATAGGCTTAAATTCAGGCTTAACATACAGACAAATCCCTCTTACTCCTTTTCCATTGCCTCTGTCTTTCCTAAATAGGTTATAACCACCCAGATGATGTGGAAAAGTTGAGAAGAGGTGCTTGAGGAAAAGACAGAAGGTAACGAGGAAGGAAAAGGCATGAGGAAACATTGTGTGATATATTAATTAGGTATAGTTAGCAGGTGTTGCTAATTGATCAATTGATCAGCTGTAGGAAATTTGAGTGACTCAATAAATCAAGAGAAACAAGGGGTGGGTGGGTAAGGGGCAGGGGGCGGGAGTGATTGTAGTTCCAGAGAGAGTGAGAGAGGAGAGACTGAAGCCTATAGGTTTTTAAGAGGCTGCAACAGAATATGAGAAAGATGGACAAATGTTATTTCAGCAATAAAACCAGGCTTTGGGAGTGGGGGAGCAGGCAAGATAAGGGGGGTTTCAGACAAATGCATAGGTATAGATTTGCTTAGTGAAAGTTTCTATCTCATCAGATATTATATCACAGAAACATTCATACAAACATTGATAAAATTACATATAGTACAAGTTGAAATGGTCCACAGTGTCCTTAGATACCTTCAGCAAAGCTTCAGACAGTGTCTTTGATTGTAGTTCCAGAGAGAGTGAGAGAGGAAAGACTGAGGCCTATAGGTATTGGAGAGGCTGCTTCAGCAAAGCTTCAGACAATGTCTTTGATTGTAGTTCCAGAGAGAGTAAGAGAGGATAGACTGAGGCCTATAGGTATTGGAGAGGCTTCAGCAAATCTTCAGACGTTGTCTTTGATTGTAGTTATAGAGAGAGGTCATATTGGTGCAATTTAGAGTCATGGATATAAAGGATTATTGGCATGATCGGTCATCAATGATTTGGGTGTGGTGCTG
Source organism: Discoglossus pictus (assembly GCA_027410445.1). NCBI lineage: Eukaryota > Metazoa > Chordata > Amphibia > Anura > Alytidae > Discoglossus > Discoglossus pictus. The sequence continues at coordinate 81,026,170 of CM050166.1, read as the reverse complement.
TACATAGATATATGTTTTTCAAACAACATTTTTTAATTTTGTGTGTTTTTAACGGATAATCAAATAAAGGTTAAGTATCAGTGATATACAATATTCCTTATCCTGTATTCCCCAACTGGTATCTTGCAGGATTATCTTCTAGTCTTTGATAGGTCTACTTTTTCTCTACTTTTGTAATCTTTCATTACACTAATAGTAGATTAAGTAGTTACTTGTATCTATCTGTACTTAGAGTATTTTAGGAGCTCCGTAGAGCTATATAACAGAACAGTACTTGTTAACTATTCCCACTATACTAATCTCTGCATTATCTACTTCTTTTTTGATATGCTAGTACCCAGCAAATTCTCCAGGAGTATTAAAACCACAAAGAGGAAGCCACAAATTTGGACATTGTAAATTTTGGCCACACATCAAAAACGTGCAATAATTTAAGGACAGTGTGGGTAATAATCACTCAATTAATAAATTCTACAACTGCAGCTCTAAAAGATTTGTTTATGTCCTCGAGTGCCCGTGCCCTAATAAATACGAAAAAGACTGGGGGAACATTTCAGAAATATTCAGAACAGTAAGAAAGATCCACAAGGTGGAAAAAAAATCTGTGGCTAGACATTTCTTAACTCATTATGACTCTGATACCAAGGGTCTGAAATGTTTGAATAATACAACAGATCTCTTTGGGTATTAGAGGTGGAAATTTGGAAAATAATTTAGTGTGAGCAGAATGTAGGATAGGGATTTTCTTATTAAACACCATGGCCCCTCACAGCCTAAATGAAAATATTAACTAAACTGCTTTCATATGATCATTGAGATAGATTCATTGATCCTTTCAGATATCTTTATATCATACGTAAATAAATAATATATATATATATATTTTTTAAATATAGTAGCATAGTGTGTGTTAAGCATGTTTGCTTACGTACATCATAACATTATACATATCAATAAATCGCCACATTATTTAAATGTGTGTAAGCCTATCTCAGACAAACCCTGTTGGGCAGCATCTGTATACCCTCATTTACCACAACTATGGCTCTCCTGGCTAATAGCTTTTTGTTTTAATTTAAATCTTTCTTTTTTTTAGAAGCATATATTAAAGGTTATGTTAGGTTGAGTAATTTTATAGGCCAGGATGGCTATTATCCTATTTTTTAGCTTAGTATATTCTTATTCAATATACGTTATTAGTAGGCCAGCTGTTATTTTGAATGACTTTGATCGTGATTTGGTTGTTATATATAACCAATTGGTTATGTATATGAGCTGACCATACACCTCTTGTCTCCTCCTGGATTATATCATGCCGATTATGTGATAATAGGAGTTCTAGGTAATAGTTGTCATTCAATAGAGCTTTTGGGAGATCCGGGCTTCGGAAATGTAGCCTACAAGTTTTTTTGCTATTCAATTGGTGTCTTATTGTGGGCTCCGATCGGGTTGCGGGCTCCGGCCTCCAATTAAATGCGATGGTTCACATTGCAAGTAAATGCCCCTCCAAGCCTTTGATCTTTCACTGCCACACGAGTTGCGAACGCTTAAATCACAAATCGATATTCAATTGTTACGATTCCCCCTCGCTAATCACTCTGTCAAGCCCGCAAATGGCAAAAGTCCAACCACAAGTCACGGGTACCAAGGAGGACTCGCAAAGGACTTAATGACATGTCCGGAGCACTTTAAATGCACACACTACTGTACTTTTAATAAAATTGAAAGTGATGTTAGGTCTTAGAATTAATAGCACAACATTCTCAAGCTCACAAATCTGCCTAAAAGAAAACTTGATTTCATGTTTTATTTCCGTGTTATATCAATCAGTGGAACTTGCATATAATATAATATCATATTTATGGTTTTATTGATATTGCATTATATCTGCAATGTGGGTCCGATTGTAACTTGTAATTTTAAGCCCGTAGGACTTTGAAATCCAACCTCCATTTTTCAAAGCCGTAATGATGACGATCTCTGTTTCCATTGGCTGTTTTTAATGGGAGTTACGGCCTTGCTTAATTGATCATGTTCAAGCTTGCAAATGCTACATAGGAGGGCATGGTTTCCGAATTTCGCTATCAGCCCATAACTTGCGGCATTTGAGTAATTATATAGCACCATAACTTGCGAGCGCTGCGGCCCGCAGACATACGGCCTATACCTCCATAACTTGCGACTCCGAATTAAATGAGACTCAAAGTGTCTATATGACACTCCCACTACTTCTCCTGGCTAATTTATGCCCCTCAAAACAGATAACCCCCCATACCGGACTACATTCAGCCCCAAGCTTCTGGTAATACCCTCTATCACACTCCCTGAGAAAAATGCTGCTTGTACATATTAAGCATTCCTGTGTAGCAACCCCACAACAACAAATACATAATCATAAATCTTGTTTTACATCATACATCATATAGTGACTCTAACATTGATATTATTGAGACCCACCCTACTACACATAATAATATCATTTATGAAATACACCATGTGACAGAGTGCCCCCTAGAGGTTCGTGTGGAGGCGCAGTGGAGTGCAGAACAGCAAGGAGAGAGTTAACCCTGGCAGTAAAAGCAGCCCACAGAGGAATGGGTGTGGTTACTGAATTAGGTCTGAGATACCACAGGGCAGAGACTGTGAGTAGAAACTATTTCTGAGAGGAGAGAAATAGTTTTTTCAGGAAAGGGGCCAAGGGGAGAACACATGAAGAGAAGGTTGGGCCTGTGTTCTACCCCTGATACAGTGTTAGGACTTGGTTGTGAGATTGTGAGAAGAGTGCTACAAGGACGCTGGATATATATTTCTGTTTATGTTATTATTGTGTACTAGCTGGGTCTTAATAAAGCGTGAAGTGGAATGAAAGGTCTCCTGTGCCTTTCTCCATAGAAAGTGTTGGATAAAACATGGCACTGACCATGCGAGTGGTAGTGCTTTGTCACATTGGTGGCAGTGGTGGGATGTACAGTGTCTGTGTGTAAGTAGACAGCCAACATTACAAAATGGAGGAGGCATTAAAGGCCTTATGCCAAGCCATTGCATGAAATTAATAAACAGCAGGCAGAAATGAATGAGCAAGCAGAGATGAATATAGTAATGGCTGCTTAATGTGCTCAGAACCAGCAAGAGAGAGAGAGGTGATTGTAGAGGACAGAGTCCAAGTTGCAAAAGAGAAAGATAAGTGTCTGGGGAATGAGACTGCAGAGAAAACGAAAGAGACAGCTTAGACAGCAAAAGAGACAGCTGAGACCTCTGAGACTGCAATAGAGACAGCTGAGATGGCTAAAGAGACAGCTGAGATGGCAAAAGAGAAAGCTGTGACGGCGAATGAGACCGCTAAAACCACAGAAGTATTGGTGAATGAGAAAGAAGCCAAATTTCATAAGATGGAGAGTGCCCCCAGTAGTGTGAGACAGGAACTGGAAGAGCTGAAAGTAGAGAGTGAGAGCAATAAAGAGGCCTCCCTAAGAAACCTGGACAGACTCAGCCATCTGTCCCTGGTAAATACTTCAGAAGCAGAGGCGGTAGAGACACAGGATCCCTTAGAAGTGGAAGCCTAGTTCCAGGAGAATCTGGAGTATGAGATGGTGAATGCAGATCCACCATCCTTGAGAGGAAGAAGGCACAGAGATTCCATGTATAGCATTTGCGGCCTCTCTGCACAAGCTGCTCAAGACCCTGCCGTTGAGCTAAGGGGGGGGGGGTGGTATGTGACAGAGTACCCCCTAGAGGTCCTTGTGGAGGTGCAGTGGAGTGCAGAACAGCAAGGAGAGAGTTAACCCTGTCTGTAAAAGCAGCACAAACAGGCATGGTGTGGTCACTCCATTAGGCCTGTTCTCTGAGGCAGAGTGTGCAGAGGCAGGCTTGGAGCTGCCTTGAAGACACAGGCCCACGTGAAGGAAAGTCTGTGCTGGAGTTTGTCAGCAGGGGCAGATGCTCAAAGTGGGAGAGCCTGAAAAGATTGCAGTTTATGAGGAGTCCCCAGAAGGTGAATACCCTGGAGGGGAGCTGCTGTAAAAGAGGACATGATTCATGATCCAGAGCAGAGACTGTGAGTAGAAACTATTTCTGAGAGGAGAGAAATAGTTGTTTCAAGAAAGGGGCCCAGGGGGAATATGAGAAGGATTGCCCGTGTTCTACCCCTGATACAGTGTTAGGACTGTTTTGTGAGATAGTGGGTCAAACTATCAGACGAGCGCTACAAGGATGCTGGATATATATAGAATGAAAAGTCTCATGTGCCTTCCTCCATAGAAAGTGTTGGTTAAAACAGGGCACTGACCCTGCGAGTGGTAGTGCTCTGTCACAACCCCTTCAACCAGTAATGAAGCAAGTCACTAGCCCAAAGCACATTCTTTTTTTTTGCTTTCAAATATTTATTTAAATTTCACATATATACAAACACAAGGAAAAAGCAAGCAAAATTTTTTTTTTTAAATTGACACAATCATACCGTCCAATTCGTTAAAAATGTAAGAAAGGGAGAATTTTTAACAAATTTCCAAAACAATTTGGGATTGGGTTGGCATATATAGCCATTAGAGTAATACCTTTTCCATCCAATATAGAGATAGTACTTTTTGGCATTCATGATGTTTTAATCAGTACAACAAGACACCTAAATATAACAATTCATATGTAGAGTATATTATAATACCATTTTATCACAAGTTCTAGGTGGTCCGTTGGACCTACCTGCCAATAAAGTTTACTCCTTTTATTACGCTTTTCCCTTTTCCTTTCCTTTTCTCTCCTTTCTTTTTCCCTCTTCCTTCTGCAAGATTTATTGTATATTATAAATGTACAGCCTAGCATGTGACAGGTACCATTACAAATATCTTCATTGCTAGAAAGACCATTCAATAGCGGTGACACCTGCATCCATAAACGGGCCTTCCAGAGGATTTATACTTGATTCTCTAGATGTCACCACAATCTAACTTATATTCATAAATGAACATTCAAAAACAAACAAAAACACACAAACAAACAAACCACCAAAAGAAAAAAAAGAAAAAGATATTCCTAATCTCTGTTTGCGAGGCGAGGGAGCGGGGGGAGCGGGGGGAGCCGGGGGGGGGGCGGGAGGGAAGAGGCGGAACAATGCTAATTTTGGTCACACTCACCCACTAGACTTATTGTCCCATATTTTCCATTTATATCTAGGAATCATAATAATACATATATCCTCAAGATCTATTTCCAACGCACGAAGTTTAGCAATTTTAGTAAATATTTCTGGAACAGAGAAGGTTACTTTTTGTCTCCATTTCAGTGCAATACTGCACTTAACGGCCATAAAAATCTGTATTAAGAATGCCTTGAGTTCATTAGAACAGGTTTCAGGAAATATATGGAACAAAATCATTTCAGGAGAAAAACTCATTGAAATTTCATAAGCCTGTCTAATGTGCTGAAAGCAATCCTCCCACAATTGTCTGATGACTGGACAGGACCAACATACATGTAGATGAGTCCCCACTTGGCCGCATTCCCTCCAGAACAATTTTTCAGATTCATTTCTAATAATTTGGTACACGTTATACGGAGCTAAGTACCATCTATTAGTTAGTTTAAAGAAATTTTCTCTGTAGGGAGCATTTTTAATGATTTTATCAGTAATTGTAAATGCTTTAATCCAAGATTCAACTGGCCATTCTCCTTTGAGCTCCGACTCCCATACTCTCATTTTCATAGTTTTTTTGAAGTTATTACTTTTCTTTTTTATATTATAACACTTGGACACTAGATATGATTTATCTTCCGCTAGGATCAATTTTTCCAAATCCGAATTATTTTCATTTTTGAGATTATTGAAACCCAATGATTTTAAGAATTTTTTTAATTTGAGATATTCAAACCAGTACCTGGATGACAATCCAAATATTAAAACTAAATGTTCAAAGGGATATAGCCTATTATTTTGGAAAAGCTCTTTAAGCAAAATCACTCCCTTTTTTATCATAAATTTTAATATTGGAGATGGATATATTTTATCTAATAATAATATGGGTGTAACCCCACTGGAAGAAGGTATTAATGAATATTTTTGATTGATTTTTACCCAAGCACTCGTGTATTTTTTAAGTATGTTATCTCCGGGTGGTAAATTTCCCCAGTCTTTTCGTTGGTGAAATATTAAGAGACCCAGATCTCCATTCCTTATTTGTTCATTTTCTATCTGACTCCAATGGTGATCTATAATAGCTTCAGTATTTCTCACAAGGTGGGTGAGTAGAATAGCTTCTTGATATTTAACTATCAATGGGTACGCCATTCCACCTTTTTTGAATGTATTCACCATATAATGAGCTTTTATTCTTATTCTGCGTCCATTGTGTATGTATTTATCAAGAGTGCTTTGAAGTTTATTAATCATAAAGCTTGGGAATTGGCTCGGAATACACCTCATTACATATCTAATTTTAGGTATAAGACAAATTTAGCTGCTATTATGCGACCTGACCATGATGTCTGAACTTTTTTCCAACGTGAAATTGCTTCTGTTATATTCTGATGAACTATTCTGAAGTTTTGTAAAATTGATTGCTTCAGGTCTGCATAGAGATGTATGCCTACATGCTTGATGTGGGATTGCCAATTAAATGTATATTTACTTTTCAATAATGCAATATCGTTATCCTGTAGATTTAATTGGAGAATTTCCGACTTAGCTATATTGAGTTTGTAATTTGATATTTTAGAAAATTCATCTATAAGCTCTTGTAGGTTCCCTATAGACTCAACTGGGTTGGTTAATGAAAGTAACACATCATCCGCGAAGAGTGATATTTTGTGATCTATATTTCCAATTTGTATTCCACTGATATTCCTTAATTCTCGAATACCTATAGCTAACGGTTCGATTATAAGTGCAAATATCAAGAAAGAAAGCGGGTACCCCTGCCTTGTACCATTGGTTACCTTAAATCTAGGTGATCTAAACCCTAGACCAATGACAGAGGCGGATGGAGCCACATATAGAGCCTTAATGGCCTTGGAACCAAATTCTCCAAACCCAAATTTGGCAAGAACCTGGTCCATGTAGCTCCATCCGACTCTGTCAAAGGCCTTTTCCGCATCCAGGGAGAGAAAAACTGTAGGCAGGTTGTTCGCCTTAGAGATGGAAATCAAATTAAGCAACTTTCTTATTCTGTCAGTTCCCTGACATCCTACTATGAAACCTCTTTGGTCTTCACCAATCAATAGTCTCATAATTGTATTCATTCTATTGGCCAACACTTTAGCATAGATCTTCAAATCAACATTTAAAAGAGAGATTGGACGAAAGTCCCTGCATTCCATATGGGGTTTCTCCTGTTTAGGAATATTTATGATGTTAGCCTCTAGCATTTCTTTAGGCGCGAGGCCTTTCTTAAAGATTTCATTAAATGTTGCTTTTAGATCTCTACATATTTCTTTTTGGAATATTTTAAAGTATTGATTGGTGAAGCCATCAGGCCCAGGTGCAGATGATATTTTCAAATTAGATATTGCTTCTTGAATCTCGATTTCCGATATTTCCCTATTTAATTTTTCTAATTCCTCCGGAGGTAATTTAGGGATGTGTATTTTATCAAGGAACTGTTGTATTTCTTCAGTTTTTGGTTTAGTAACTTCATTGTGTTCCTCTAAATTATAAAGTTTCTCATAGAATTTTCCGAAAGCCTCTACTATTTTGGAAGGATTAGTTATTGTTTTTTTTATCAACCATTAACTCATCTATCCTATTTTTATTCTTTTTACCCTTAAATTTAGTAGCTAGAAATTTAGATGCTTTCTCTCCCAAATGGTACAGATATTTTTGCAATTTCCAGAGGGAGTTATCCACCCGTTGTTGTTCTATTTTTTTTTATATGAAGTTGTACAATCTTTATCTGCTCTTGAATACTCTTAGTAGGGGCACTTTTGTTGGTCTTATCCAGTTTAGCTAACTGGATATAGGACTCTCTCAACGGGCGTCCCTGTTGTTTCTTTTTTTGAGCCTATAGGCTAATGCATATTCCTCTAATTACAGCCTTATGAGTGTTCCACACTACTATACTTGAGACAACTGTGTTTCTATTTGTTTGGAAATAAAATTCTAGTTCTTTTTTTATTTTGTTTCTCATTTCTTGATCTTTTAAAATGGAGTCTTTAATTTTCCATGTTGAAGGAACTATATTTACACTCCCGCTTACAAATTCTATGGTAATTTGTCCATGATCCGATTTACAGATCGGTAAAATATCTGCTCTTACTATTTTCTTAAGCATACTTTCATTCACAAGAATATAGTCAATTCTTGCATATGATTGATAGCGGTATGAAAAAAATGAGAAATCTCTTTCTCTGGGGTGTAGACACCTCCATGAGTCAAAGAGTTCAAAATTCCAAAGCATTTTATTAAACCCATTTGGGCCTTGATTAGTTATCTTAGTTAATCTCAACTGTTTTCTATCTAATTCTGGATTTGAACATAGATTGAAATCGCCACAGATGATCAATAATCCCGAAAAGTATTTTTTGCAGCTCTTCAGTGTTCTATTAATAAATTTCATTTGCCCTTTATTCGGTAAGCAGAAAAAATCTTTAGGGAATAAAGCCCATTAGTGCATAACACTCTAAATATATATAACAAAAAAAGTGGGCAATAGTAAAATGTAAACTTTATTGGTTGGAAAAACCGACGATTAAAACTTTAAAAAGGGAAAGAATAAAAACTGTACAAATACCTTTGAACAGAAAAACTGCAAACCTAATGGCCACTGGACAACTGTCACTCATTAAGTGGGGTTTGAGCAGTATTATAAATGAGACACAGAGAGTGTCTATGTATAAGCTTGTAGTACTATGCAACAAAAGGTGTAAATCATTAGAATAGTGGGCCAAACCTTCCTAAATTACCTTGTCCTATAACTATATATCTCTCCCCAGTAACGGTTGTGAAACCTAGTATAACAACATAAGGAAGATATAGGTAGCTTGGTAGTATGCTTCTAAACAACAGATTTCTTTGCATACAAAAAATCCTCAGTTTGGCTCTTAGATCACCAGGTACTTCATTGCCTCTTATTAGGGTGCAATGCCCCTATTATTTGAATGATATAGGTATAAATCAACCATTCAAACAATATGGCTCTTAAATGTCCAGATATTGCATTACCTCTTGTTAGAGTATCACACCACACCTATTTTGGTGGTGTAAGCATAATTTGGGCCATTCTGAACAAGCTCACTCTCTGTATACTCGCATATAGTATAACAGCGTCTCCCTGTGCTGGGGAGATTCGCGCTGCCTAGTTGCGTCGTGCGTAATAACCTCACGTTACGCTAGCCTACATCCGAACATGTTTCTACGTGTTCAACGTCTTTTTCAAAGGATTAAGGCGTGTGTAGGGACAGGAAGCTATTTAAAGCATATGGTAGCCATGGTAACCTGGACTACCTGATTGCTACACCTAAATTAACCCTATGAGTGAAAGTATGTATGGCAGGATAGGACTGTTCTTTGTTCAGTCCTATCCTGCCATACATACTTTCACTCATAGGGTTAATTTAGGTGTAGCAATCAGGTAGTCCAGGTTACCATGGCTACCATATGCTTTAAATAGCTTCCTGTCCCTACACACGCCTTAATCCTTTGAAAAAGACGTTGAACACGTAGAAACATGTTAGGATGTAGGCTAGCGTAACGTGAGGTTATTACGCACGACGCAACTAGGCAGCGCGAATCTCCCCAGCACAGGGAGACGCTGTTATACTATATGCGAGTATACAGAGAGTGAGCTTGTTCAGAATGGCCCAAATTATGCTTACACCACCAAAATAGGTGTGGTGTGATACTCTAACAAGAGGTAATGCAATATCTGGACATTTAAGAGCCATATTGTTTGAATGGTTGATTTATACCTATATCATTCAAATAATAGGGGCATTGTACCCTAATAAGAGGCAATGAAGTACCTGGTGGTCTAAGAGCCAAACTGAGGATTTTTTGTATGCAAAGAAATCTGTTGTTTAGAAGCATACTACCAAGCTACCTATATCTTCCTTATGTTGTTATACTAGGTTTCACTACCGTTACTGGGGAGAGATATATAGTTATAGCACAAGGTAATTTAGGAAGGTTTGGCCCACTATTCTAATGATTTACACCTTTTGTTGCATAGTACTACAAGCTTATACATAGACACTCTCTGTGTCTCATTTATAATACTGCTCAAACCCCACTTAATGAGTGACAGTTGTCCAGTGGCCATTAGGTTTGCAGTTTTTCTGTTCAAAGGTATTTGTACAGTTTTTATTCTTTCCCTTTTTAAAGTTTTAATCGTCGGTTTTTCCAACCAATAAAGTTTACATTTTACTATTGCCCACTTTTTTTGTTATAGCCCTTTATTCGGTGCATAAATATTAACGATTGTTACTTTATCCTTATTAATCGTCCCTACCCAGAGTGAGTAGCGTCACTCAGTGTCTGTTTTAGAGAACTCCTCTTTATAATTCAATTTGTTATTAAAAAAAATAGCTGTGCCCCTTGCTTTTTTCTTATCATGTCGAGTTGCATACATTTATGTATCGCCCATCATAAAATAAAGGGGCTTTGCCCGTCTGCCAATGGGTCTCTTGCAGGGCTATAATATCTGCCTTACTATTATAGAACCCACTGAAAAACATAGCTCTTTTATTGGGAGAGTTTAGACCCTGAGCATTCTGAGAAACTAACTTAACTTTCATCAACATTTTATTTTTATTTTTTTTAATCAATACAATTTCTCAGAATTAAGTTCCGTCTCCTCCCCTTACCCCGAAGTCCCACCACCAAACCGCGCCAACAGAGGAAGAGGAAAAAGAGAGAAAAAGAAAAAAAAAGAGAAAAAGAAAAAGAAAGAAAAAAACAACAAAAAAAAAACACACACTTTTTCATACATCCTCTCATTCTCTCTAGAGAAGAAATGGTTCAGCTACCCGCTCTCGCTCCCCCAAAAAATTGAGGAGGTCTGTACGGGGGGTCGAATCATTCCAAAAACTTTTTATAAAAAGTTTAAAACTAATCCACTTAAGCGGACTTCTGCAGCAAGCATTTTACCTTCTATTCTCATTTTCTTGTCATTAAGACAGAGCTCTTGTGTTAAATAAAACTTAACCACCTATCTTTAAGTACCCTTATGTACTCTTCATGAGATATAAAGAGACACAAAAAGGACCCTACTTCAGGGATAGACAAAAAATCATTACCCAGAATGACATAAATAGCGAATTCACTTCATGTAATTGTTTATAATCATCCTGAATGAATCTCATAGAAATACCCACTATCTCTCAGATATTATACGGACATAATAAAGTGTAAACAAATCGATTGAATATTTCCCCAAGACATTCTCATCAGATTCACTATCTTAGTTTTCTTCTTTTTACCCTTATTTAATAAATCAAAAACCTTGGTCATGTGTTTACTTAATCCACCTTGTGCAAATTCATAACTCAAATTCAACATTTTGACAACCTGTGTCAAACCCATATCTACTTATATCACTCATTGATGAATCCTTTAAATTCTAATACCCGTTTTATGTGCTTATAATTGCACCACTTAAAAAACATAATATTTATAAAAACACAACCTCTAATAACTACTACGTGCATCCATTTGCATTTTTATATTCTTTTCAACCCTTGTGTCAATATACCCAGATCACATCAAATTACAGCTTCTAATCTGCCATACGTCACTCAGTTAATCCTTTTGTATTCTTTTCAACACTCATGTAGATGTGCCAAAATCATAAAAAAAACACACTTTCTTATAAATTCTACGTGAAAAAATATATATTTTAGTGTTCTTTTTAACACTTGTGTCAGTGCATTAGTTTTAGTGCATATTACAATCTGTTTTAACCTTTTAAAAACATCTAAACACTCTCTTAGTCATTCTAAGGTGTTTCTAATCTTACTCTGTAACGTCTTGGAAACTTTAACTATCAAATCCATTTCTTTAAACACTCAATCTCGCTTTTCTCTTGCTTGAATGAATTTCTCTACATCTTTAGGCGAGTTCAAAACCACTTTCCTAGAGTCTACCGAGATAATGATTTTTGCGGGAAAACCCCATTTGTATTTTATATTTTTAAGTCTCAAAACCTTTGTGACCTCCTTGAATTCTTTTCTTCTCATTAACGTTTCTACTGATAAGTCAGGAAATATTTTAAGTGATTCATAGGGGGGTCCAAATTGTTGGTTCTCAAATGATTTTCTGAGAATCTGCTCTCTGTGTGATGCAAAATGTAGTCTAATTATTATATCTCTCGGAGAATTTGGTTCTGCTTTTTTTGAGAGGGGAATTCTATGGATTCTTTCTATGACTTGTTCCACAGGGAAATCAATTTTAATTAAAGAGGTCAAAAAGGCGAATACATAACTACTTAAATATTGGTATTCAATTTTTTCCTCTATACCCCTTATTCTAATATTAGCTCTCCTTGAATGATCCTCTAGTTTATTATATTTCTTTTTAAGGTCTGCTAATTCTTCTTTTATAGTAATCAGTTCAGCTTTTAGTTCCTTCTGATCGGTGGTCATAGACAGATGTTGTATCTCTAAGTTATCAGTTTTTTGTGAAAGATCTTTAATTGATTTAGTGTTTTTGGAGATTTCTATTGTAAGCTCCAAAATTAAATCCGATTTGAATTCTGCTAATAGATCTTTCATCAAGAGCTTCATTGATGAGGCTGTCAATGCTTCCGTTACTAGGGTGTCAGAAAGTGAACTTTCTATTTCTTCTCTAGATTCCCCTAAATTAAATTGATCTACAGAGAGATCAAGTTTCTCTGAGACATCACTTCCCAGTTGGGATTTATTATGATCTTTTATTTTAGTTCCAGGGGAGAAGAAATCTTTCCCTGATTTAGTATTATTATTTTTTTTTCCTTTGTTTTTCCCTTGGACGTCTGTACATTTTTTCGATTTTCTGATCTATTTTTATCTTCCCTTTTTATTCCCTCTTATCCTAGAGATTTATTTGATCCTCTTGTCTATCTATAACCCTCTTTTCCCTCTCTCCTCCACCTTCTCCTTCCCCTTTTTTCTTATCGCTCTTTTATTAAATCTCAGTATCTCTAGACCTGCTTGAGAACAGAGTTTTCCTCCTTCTTTATCAGAGGTAAGGATACCTAAATTTCAAGCTTCTATTATTTATATTTCTGCTCTTACATAAAAAAAGTATCATAACCTAATAAATGTCAGGTTCTCTGAGGCAATAAGAGAAAAACAGAGAAAGAAAGAGAAAGTGTCCATCCAGGGCGTTCCTTTGCCAGTTTCAGTGCTCCCAAATAAATAATTTTGCAGGCTGTTGGTCTCCCTTTTTCCACTTCTGCCTGTAGTTTTTGAAATGTTTCACCAAATATGAAGTTCTTACTCCAAGATTTGTTTTGTGTGATACTTAAGTGTCTATATCTAAAGCTGTATATAAATAAATCAGCTTTCAGCAATTGCTTATTTAGAATGACTATAGTGAGCCCCTATCCATATTTACAAATCAGGTTCTAATCTTCACTTTGGACAAAGTATTCCTATAATGTTCTCTTTAGCAATTAGAGAGATCCTCCTGCAAGAGGGACCAAACAAGAGCTACTGTCTCTCCATATAATACATATAAAAAAAGAGGTATCTTCCAGCCAACTCGCCCAAAGCACATTCTGAACACACATCATTTCTGATTAAGCCAACAAGTGCATATATATATATATATATATATATATATATATATATATATATATATATATATATATATATATTGTAAATAAATAGCTCACAGTTCACTTAATTATTCAATATAAATATATATAGTTAAAATAATTTAGTTTTGTTTTTACACACAGTTGTTAATGCAAAGTGTGTTGGTTTACTGGAAAGTGAGTTTCATAAAATGTTTTCTTTAGTAAGTAATTGATTCTAAATCAATCACTTTTTTTATTAAATAATGCGTTTATTAACACACATACAGTATCTCACAAAAGTGAGTACACCCCCCACATTTTTGTAAATATTTTATTATCTTTTCATGTGACAATACTGAAGAAATGACACTCTGCTACAATGTAAAGTAGTAAGTGTAAAGCTTGTATAACAGTGTATACAGTCAGGTCCATAAATATTGGGACATCGACATAATTTTAATCTTTTTGGCTCTATACACCACCACAATGGATTTGAAATGAAACGAACAAGATGTGCTTTAACTGCAGACTTTCAGCTTTAATTTGAGGGTATTAAAATTAAAGCTTAAAGTCTGCAGTTAAAGCACCTCTTGTTCGTCTCATTTCAAATCTATTGTGGTGGTGTATAGAGCCAAAAAGATTAGTTTTGTGTCGATGTCCCAATATTTATGGACCTGACTGTATTTGCTGTCCCCTCAAAATAACTCAACACACAGCCATTAATGTCTAAACCGTGGAAATGTCCAAATTGGGCCCAATTAGACATTTTCCCTCCCCGGTGTCATGTGATTCGTTAGTGTTACAAGGTCTCAGGTGTGAACTGCGGAGCAGGTGTTTTACATTTGGTGTTATCGCTTTCATACTCTCTCATACTGGTCACTGGAAGTTCAACATGGCACCTCATGGCAAAGAACTCTCTGAGGATCTAAAAAAAAAGGAATTGTTGCTTTACATAAAAATGGCCTAGGCTGTAAGACCATGCACAGCACACTGCATCAAATTGGTCTGCATGGTTGTTGTCCCAGAAGGAAGCCTCTTCTAAAGATGATGCACAAGAAAGCCCGTAAACAGTATGCTGAAGACAAGCAGACTAAGGACATGGATTACTGGAACCATGCCTTGTGGTCTGACGAGACCAAGATAAACTTATTTGGTTCAGATGGTGTCAAGCGTGTGTGGCGGCAACCAGGTGAGAAGTACAAAGACAAGGGTGTCTTGCCTACAGTCAAGCATGGTCTGGGTCTGCATGAGTGCTGCTTGCACTGGGGAGCAACAGTTCATTGTGGGAAACATTAATGCCAACATGTACTGTGACATATGGAAGCAGAGCATGATCCCCACCCTTCGGAGACTGGGCAGCAGGGCAGTATTCCAAAATGGGAACCTCAAACACACCTCTCAGACGACCTCTGCCTTGCTAAAGAAGCTGAAGGTAATGGACTGGCCAAGCATGTCTCCAGACCTAAACCCTATTGAGCATCTGTGGGGCATCCTCAAAGAGAAGGTGGGGGAGTGCAAGGTCTCTAACATCCACCAGCTCTTTGATGTCATCATGGAGGTGTGGAAGAGGACACCAGTGGTAACCTATGAAGCTCTGGTGAACTCCATGCCCATGAGGGTTAAGGCAGTGCTGGAAAATAATGGTGGCCTCACAAAATATTGACACTTTCGGCCCAATTTGGACATGTCCACTCAAATTAATGGCTGTGTGTTGAGTTTTTTTGAGGGGACAGCAAATTTACACTGTTATACAGGCTGTACACTTACTACTTTACATTGTAGCAGAGTGTCATTTCTTCAGTGTTGTCACATGAAAAGATTTAATAAAATATTTACAAAAATGTGAGGGGTGTACTCACTTTTGTGAAATACTGTATATATATATATATATATATATATATATATATATATATATATATATATATATATATATATACTGTATATATAAATATATATATATATATATATATATATATATATTTTTTTTTTACCACTGTGCCACCATACATTGCTTCTAAGTGTAATATAAATTCCTCATACAAAGTGTTGCAGTTGCAGACTTTAGCCTTATTATTTATGCAAGCTCTTGTGGGACGGTTTCAATAGCTAAACTAAAATGACAATATCTAAGTCAATTCCTGATCAATTTAAAAAATGTAAACATATTGCTTTTACACCCTCTAACTGATGGCACAGAGCACATATGGTGACTTTTGTGGTCCTTTAATTTAATAAAGCTTTTCAAGAATTACATATTATTGAAGTCTATCACTATCTAATAACTTCTTATTTCATCCAACAATGTGAAATGTTTAAACGCCACTGTAGTGGTTATACTGTAGGGTTTCATTCACTTATCTAGTAACTGATTAGCAGTAAAATCAATATTTGAAGAAAATAAATTCAGTGAAGCATTACAGTGAAGTCGATTTTATTGCTGTGCTGTCCAGGGGCTAGGAGGTGGCCTTCTCAGTAGACTGTAAGAAACTCTTTTTGACCAACAAGCATTAGCCTGCAGTGGCCAAAACAGGCAAGCAGTCAAAAAAGGATTCTGGAACATGATATAAAGCAGATAGACGTATATATGTTAAATCCTGAAAGTCTAATGCTCAAATTTAATATTTTATTGTTAATTGGTTATTAAATAAAAATGAAAAATCTATTTTAATGAGCACAACATTTAAAAAAATATGTAAATATAGTGGAATGTGACATACTTGTACTTATGAAGAAAAATAATGCTACACTGCTTTTTAAATGAATGGTTTATGAATGTTCCTGCTACATTGCCAACGGTCATGTCATATGCACTGTGGGATGTCAGTGTCTTTTGCTCTTGTTGCCTTCAGATTGAGAATGATCATGTTTCCAGGTATACACTGAAAATGACAGTGACACTGGGCCTCATACCATCCACCTGAGCAGGAGCACTGAACAACTGACACAATTCCCCATTACATTCACCTCTAGACCTAGTACCTCACACATGGCCACTCTGTCTCTGAACTCACATAGCCTGCCCACACCCACCCACCTACGATTTGTGTTAATTTGCAGTGCATGTTTAGCACTATCACCTCCATTTTCACAGATAATACACCCACAGACTTAAGCACTAATTGACTATTTTTCAATTACTTGCCAAGTATGTGTTTCTTCCTTTTAATTACTTCACCTTTTGTTTCAATAATCCCTTTGGATTGTAACTTGTGAATTTCTAATCTTGTAAGGTACCCAATATTTTAAACTCAAAGGTAGGGTTCTTCACTTTTTGCATGTGTTTAATATTGTGTTTAATGTTGTATATAAAAATATATTTTTTTCTTTTTACTTAATGCCTATATAGCTCTACAGAATATATTGGCATGTTAAAGAAATGGCAAATAATAATAATATACATATATAAGAAATGCTGACTATGCTTTATAATTGATCATTGAGATAGGGATACAAGTTTTCTTTGAAAACATAGATAATAGGAAGCCGTTACCAGTTTGAAATACAACTGAAGAATCACTCTTTCAAATCACTTACATTTTAAAATATATTGTTTTATCGAAGTTGACTCCAAATTCCAAGTCTGCATATACATACATGGCAGCACACTTTACACACAAATAATTATAACGTATCACATATCCATTATCCTATTATGCTATTGAGAAATATATCTTTATTTTCATTTTGTTTTTACAACTGTAAAAAAAAGTATACCAAGAAATAAAAAATAACTCCCCTAATTGACCCCTTAAACAGATTTCATGATATATATCTTTCAGGTCAATATGAATAAAACAGAAGCTTTTCCCTTGGGCAGGACAAGTGGGGTGAAAATGGAAGATACCTTACCATTTAAATGAGCATTTTCAGCTATAAAATATATTGGCATCAATATATCAGCTAATTATATCAATATATCATCTATTATATCAAGCAAAAACCTCCTCCCTTACTTCTTAAAATAAAGCTAGAATTATTAATTTGAAGACGACACCCCGTAAACAGGAATGCAGACGTCAACTCATAAAAATGATAACACTTCCACTATTTCTCTACTATTTTCAAATGTTGCCCAGACTGCTGAGACGTGAAGACGTTAGGGCCCTCAACAGTCTAATTAACACATTTATTTGGAAACATAAGATCTCATAAACTAAAGTAGGATAAAGGGATTAATTTTCCTAATGTTTTCATTACAATCTAGCTGCACTTTATAGACATGCTAATGATTGGTTAAGGAGCACCTTTTGTGGAATACATATATAGCATGGCACAAAGTCTGGAAGAAAAATAAACTAAAATATATATTTAAACTTACCTCTCTTACATAATTCTCAGTTCCTAAGAGGGAATATTGTGACCTCATTTACTCAGTGGTCAGACATAGGTCCTTTTTGGGTTACAGATTTTATACATTTTAATAATAAAATCTCAATTCAGCTGAACAGTGTTATAGTCAATAAACACATCTCTCAAATAATGTATTTGCCGGCATGCAGGTACATCATTAGCTTAATCAATCTTGGTACAATTTATGTGTTAGTAGTTGTAGACTATGTATCTACTGCTATTGTAATCTGGTATATATATACTAAAATGCATAAAACTTGACAGGGATAAAATAACAAATTTCAAAGACTGATGGAAGCACTATTTGACTGCATGAACGTGATATATTTAAGCAAAAAGGTAGACAAAAACCTAATTTCTAATAACTACTGTGAAATGACATTTAAGATCATACATTAGTCATATTGTACCACAGTTAGGCGCAATCAATTTAACTCTTCAGTATACCCTAGAGATTACCTTTATTATAGTGTTTGGGACTGTCCTTGTAATTAAGATCTTTTGGAACAATATACATCAGTTTAGTCTTAATTTGCTCAAATTAGTTTTGTCTTGGCACCAGAATGAGCAATATCTGCATACCAAAAGAGACAAGAAAAGGGTATTAAGAGATTAAAATACTTTACTTAGCTAGCTGTAACATCTGGTTATATCTTCAATATGGTTCACAGTAGACTTTTAAATCTATTTCACATAGACTTGACCAACACCCTCCTTATTAAGGAACAATACACAGCTGCGTATCAAAAAATATATATTTGGCTTCCTTTTATGCATCTGCTGTCCCTACATACTAGAAGATAACTACATCAACAGTTCTTGGTATGCATCGAAAATGCTTCATAGTAACATAACTTAATATAAGGGTCCACGGCCTGGCTTGTCCATCTGTCAATTATTAGATAAATTAGCCTATGGATCTACTATAAATTTTGGGCATTTTGAATTGTCTATTTCTAGAGTACTGTTGTGACATTTGTGGGTAAAAGCTCAAATATATTTTGTCTACTTTATATGATTGTCTGTTAGTTTTGTTGTTACCACTGTAACCACGTACTGTACATACTCATTGTGTGCTCATTTTCCAGGTGAGGGGTTAATCATTCTCCTTTTACACATAATAAGTTCTGAGTTTATTAGATGTTCCACCAAGCGGGACCTGAGCCAAGGCCAAATAATTTTAGACGGCTGAGAAGGCCTTTAGAAAGGAACATAGAAATGTTTTAAGAATGATATGTTCATGCGTATGCACTTGTATTCAATTCTTCATTGTTTTAACCACACACTATCAACAGGTGCAAGTAACACACAATGGGTAATTCAATAACCCAAAATATGTGGCAGTAATATCTAGACCAAAGGTCATACCAAAATAGTAAAACATGGAACAAGACTGCTCTCTTATGGGCAGAATGTCAAACACCACTCCACCATATAAATACATTATAATTATGCATGTGCATACAAATATGGCAGGAGGCTATTGCAATTAGTTGAAACAAGCCCTGTTTCGGGGAGTGGGTGTAAAGGAAAGGGCTTATCTATTAGGACAAAGTGAGGCTCAGGGCTTTTTCTGTCTGTCACTCTCTGGCATAAACTTCTGCCCTTTCGTCTTTTCTCTGTGATTTTCACTATATCTATCTATACTACAAATTCTTCCTACAACGAAGACCAAAAGGGATTACTTCGAAACAAATTAAGGAGCAATACTATGCAGCAAGGATCTCCCTGCTAATTTCATCTTGGGAAAAGTATAGAAACAAGACTGTATTATTACCTTTTAAAATAGAATTTAAATAGTCCAGATACAACCTTTCTGTTACAAGATAGGGTGGATACAATCTAATATGAGGTTTTGGGGGTCATGGTCCAGACATGAACCCCAAACATTGATTGTTTTCCACTTGTGTCCATACTAACAAAAGCAGACTGATTGCTCTGCTAAATTAAGTTAAATCAATTCTGTTATAAAACCCCTTTTTAAATACTCTAATACCTACATACAAAAGTTATTTAGTTTGCCATAAACTATATGATAACCTAAGTAGTTTTATTTACTAGTGCATATCCTTACACTCTGGCTGCCATATAGACATTTATACCTGATTTTGCTATTTACAACTTTCATACCGTATCACAGAATATTAACACCAAATATATTCTATGGAATAGACATTTCATTGTTTATCCAAGTTTAATAGGATTTTATATACTTTTAATTGATTTCTATATTGACATAGCTAACATAATATTGATTTTTTTTAAATAGATTGTTATCCAATTGTTTATAAGGATTTTAATGAACCTCTCAATGATTTAATATTGTGATCTAAGAATCAAAGTTCACAAGTTTAATACATCCAATTATTTATTCTCGGTTTGCTATTGTTTCAATAAACGCTGTTCTGCATAAAGAGTATACTTAAATTGATTATTGAACTCAATAAAATATATTATTATGTACATTGTAACATTTTGTGTCATATCCAAATTGCACTGACAGTACCAAAAGTAAAATGTTAAAATTATTATATGTATTTTTTAAATGTTTACACAATCATTTACAAAACATTTATGGTAATATAATATGAAACAAAAAAAATGAAAAATAAAATAAAATAAAAATAATTTAGGGATTTTAGTTTGAGTGAGCATAGGCCAGAACTGTTTTGTTTTGTAAAACTGTTCAGTAAAGAGCACTCCTAACATTTACCAAGTCCATCTATTTATACAGTGGGATCGGAATAGTGATAAAAACGTAATGTTCTTGTTTAAAGGTCTGAATATATTATTCTGGTCTGAATAAATACTAGTTGGGCATGCTGATGTGGTTTAACCCCCCCAACTGAGAGAAAATAAATCTTGAGATAAAGTCAGTAGGACAGTAGGTAGACATATTTGTGTAATTTTTGCTTAAAATACCCAACTTTCAAGCTCAATTATGTAATACAGTGGCCCCTTGTTACTCATCGTTAATTAGTTCCAGAAGGCCCTATGAGTGGGGAAATGACAAGCGCCAAACTATAAGGAGTTCCCATAACTAGTAATTACATTGACTCATATGGATCTTAGCAAGAACGATATACGCAGGGCAAGCTTCGAGTGATGAAGCATTTATTCCTCATTGAAGTCAGTTGAATATCAAAGTCAACGAGTTTTGAAGCAGAACAAATGCCTAGGTACCACTGTATGTCCACAAATTTTATTTTATAACAACCAGTTGAAATGTATGTATGTATTTTTAATTACTAGAATAAGTGGTACATTTCCTGTGTCACTTCAATGTAGCATATAGTATGTTTAAAATCTCAACCATATTTGCTGGCAGGTTTAACAGTCACATTATACTTGGAGTGTTCTTGAGCTATGATGAATATTAGCATGAAATCAGTAATAGCACATACAATCAAAAAGTGCTGTCCCCATGGTTTGTAAGTATAAAATAGATATGCCATTTGTATAATGTAAATATAACAAAGATACACTAGGCAATCATCACAAGTCTATTTATGGGCAATCTGGACTTGGGTGGTATGAACATACCTTTTCTAATGTATACTTTACTGAAATGGCATCTCAGCCAGTAGCAATACAAATTAACAAAAACACACAAACTATTTTCCAATGGTAATCATGCAATTTATAGAAAATAATTAGTAGTTGTAGACTTTCTAACCATTAATTTTAGTCCCCAGAGCCTGTTAAGAAGCAAGGTCTGTAGTATTAGCTAGTACAGTTGGTGAGGGTACAATTACATTTTAAGAAATGAATGTTGTACTAGCAGAACTGTATGTCCAAGAAAAATATATCTGTACTGAAGCCAGAAATTCAATATCATGTTTAACGTATTACTTTTTTGGCAAGATAACTAATTTTTGTATAAAACCTCAATTGTGAAACCATAATAGTAAAGTTTAAAAAAGCATGGTCAAGTAAATTTCCTAAAACTCCTTCAGTATAACATAGGTGCCTTTGAAGTTAGGTTACTGAATAGGCTAAGGATGACATGATATAGCTTTATTTCTGTTTGTTAAACGGTATTGATATATTTATGAAATTATTTGTAAAAGATATATTTCTTTCCGATTGCACCTAAAATGTATTTAGTAAAGTAAGAAGATATTGAGGACCCTGTCAGCACTATACTTAATAAATAACTATTCTATGCCCAGACTTGATTCTTTCTTCTCTTGAATTGTACAGATTGTACTTTTTCACATTTCACCACAATGAGTGAATTATGCAAAATCAAGTGTAATTTTGAAAGACATGCAAGGTGACATATGATCGTCTTAAAAAGGTTTGACATTATTTAGACAATTGCATGTGTTGGTTGACAGATGGATTTGTGCTGAAAGAATGGATCTAACCAAGAAAATTCATGGTTATATAAATTATTTTACAGATGTATTTAATGTTTTTATACTGTACGAGGTTCAATCAATTATTTGCACCACGCTCCCACATATTTCTCCTCCTCTTACTTTGTTACAAGCTGATAACAGGAATATGACACACATATTCATTAAAGCCCAATTATATGTGCATATAAATAGTATATCACAAAGTGACATAAATGTTGCTGCATTGTTGTGGTAAACTACCTACTCAATATATCCACTACACAAGCCTCTCATCAGCCCCATGCTGAAGAGAGGCAGTAACCTTGAAATTGCTGTATGTGGGTGGGATTCCTAGCTTGTGTATAACCCAACCCTGGCTTTGCTCAAAGCTGTTTGATACAGCGGGCATATGCTTAAGGGAAGCCATGTTTGAAATAGTTATGGATAGCAAGAGCAAAGCCTTTGTGGGCACATTTGCATGTCTCTGCCAAGGTTCCCAGCATGCAGTGTAATAACTGTATTTCTCAGAATTCCGGACATGAAACAAGTTTATTAACTTGTTTTAGACATTCAAATGTGAACACAAATGTACTATTTAATAGCTTCCTGTCTTTTTCTCTCCATCACAGACATGCACCTCTCTTAGTTCATTAACAGCCTTTTAAAGGCTTAACTCAGCTGGGGCAATAAACTGCTTTCAGTCCTCCTTGGAGTGGACTCCGCTAAGTGGGAACTTAGTGAAGGGTGGTGGGGCTTGTTAGCGGTTGTGCTTAGGGATACTGGCAGTTGGGTCCCTCCCTGATACCTTTATTAAGTCATAAGGCATTCAGCTAGGGGTATTGAAGAAACAATTCAGACTCCCTATTAAATATAATAGGGTGGTCAGGAGCAATAACTAAGGTCAAGTATTTCCTAATTTGTAGTTAACAGCGAGACAAAGGAATAAAGGTGTATTACTTGCAAAGCACTTGACACGACTTGACCTTTGTCTATTGTAACAAAGTATCTCAATTGCTGTCTGACAGCCTAGTTAACAATATTTGAGGAATTTATCAGGTCCGTGGATCTCCCATGCACGTCTATGGAATTACTGCTTACCGCAAGTTTGAATACAGCCAGGAACCTAGCCTGACCCTGGGACTGGGAACAAACTGTGTATCATGGATGGTTACTGAAAGTGACTTCTGGTCGTCCTTAAAGTGAAACTCGCATCAAAATATTTTTTTATTGGCTCAATACAAACGTTAAACACAAGAAATTATTGCCCCCCAAAAATGTAAAATTTACTCAGAGCACTCTAGGCTCGGGGGGTACAAGGCTTATAACCCAGGCTTAAAGAACATCAGCAAAACATAACAATTGAACAATTTGACCTTGGTCCTACACTCATAACAAAAGTGATATAGTCTTTTTAGAATTGCCTGTTAATGCCCATTACAATAGCCTTTGTCCAACTACATAGACACACCTCATCACAGAACTTGTGATAGCTTAGTAAATACCCCACCCTGAGTGGTTAGAGGGGACTGAATGATAAAGTTGTAAATGTGAGAGACAGAAAAGGGAGGAAAGAAAGAAGCACTGGGCAAGGAAGAGGAAGTTATGATAGGGGAAAAGATAAAGTAGTATTTTTATGTAAAAGTCTAATCCTTGGCTGATACAAATTAGATTTTGTAATTGTTGGGTGAATGAGCATTTGGTTAGAAACCTGTACAGTAAAATTATACTTTTTCTCCCTTACAAACTGATTGAATTGTTTAAACATTTTCATATAAAGGCCATTGTAGTGGATATTCAATAGAGTTTAATTTTATTTTACTTTGTAGCTGATTATCAATAAAATCAATATCGTTTTTCAAACTTGCATTTGAGCTTTAGAATTTCAGTGTCTCCACCACCCATAAAGTGACCAGAAGGAAGAAGCAGAACTACCCAGGAGGTTGTTTAAATCTTTCAAGTAGGTTGGTCTTGGTTTCGCTTACAAATATAAATATTACTATAATAGGACATGCTCATGGGTTGTTCCTTACCTTAGAGGCATATCTGCTGAGGTCTGAAATACTAAAGCTTAAATGTAATTGGTACACTTGTATTAAGTAATAAACACAGGCACATAATTCTTGGAGCTTATTTTGTTTATGAGTGTGTGTATTCAGTTTCTTTAACAGGTTACACTATACATAAATGCTATCTAAGACAGAAAACATTACAACAACAATCTCAAAAGAAAAATGCTAATCTGAAAATTATGATAAAAAATAGTATCTACAATCAGAATTCTGATATTTATGTAATTGAAATGTAGTAAATATTGAACCACAAATGTGCTCATAGCTATTATATAGTCTCTTGCATATATTACAATATATTATTTTCTATGGTGATTTCCATTTTGAACACAAAGTTGAAATATAATTAATTAGCTCAACAACTACGTTTACAGATTTGCTTTCCAGAAACTTTGAAGCATGCAAAGCATACAATCATGATCAGTGAGGAAAAGTTACTTGGAGAGCCAAGTAACTGCTCTACATGCAGCTTGTTCCATTAAATCATTTTTCATCACACATATATTGTTTACTGGCTCTAAGACAAAAGATCAGAACATGCAAGGTCTTGTCTATGCACCCATACAGCAAAAAGATATTTAATTATCCTTTCTATTAATCTTAGATTTAACTGTGGTCTTCTTAAAGTATTGCACAGACTCTCCAAGTTGTTTATCCAAGTTGTCTTGTAAAATAGAACGGCATAACCTAAAGGGGCACAGCAAAAGTCCAAGAAATAAAAAGTATACATATAAACAAATAGAACTGCAACTAGTTGTAAGGCTGCAATATTTTATTGTTATGTGCTTTAGGGAAAAGCACTGTGTACATGTGATTTTAAGCTCAAAGACAGGGCCCTCCATTATTTTCTTCTCTGTTTTTTTTTCTTCATTGTTTTAATATTGTTTTGACTTGAACTTACTCCTATATAGCGCTACGGAATATGTTGGCGCGTTACAAATAAAGGAAAGAATAAATAATTAAGATAATGACTGGAAGTGTTAGTTAACTGAAGAATGTTATTGCTTACTGGAATTTAATAACTTTATTTATGAGGATTAATTATAATCACTGTGAGAGTTAATTAAATATTCTAGATAAAGTTTGTTTTAGAGTGGGAGTATATTTTCAAGTCATTTGTGCTTAAAATAGCTAACCTTCACACTCAATTATCTAGCACTTCCACTCAAGTTTTTAAAATCAACCAACTGCAGTATCCCCTACCAGATTGCTACCATGTTGTTGTAAAGGTGTGCATGTTTAATTTAATGAAGCTTTGAGCTATACAATGTAGAGTCACCCAAGATGGCCAGGTGATATGAGAGTGGTCAGGAAAATTGTGGTCCACTGGAGAAGGAACTGTCAACCCACTTCAATACCTTACGGATAAGCAAAAACCTGAGACATACTTATATGGCAACCAAACATGAGCCCCTCAGGTCAGAAGTGCCTACCACATTACTGGAGAAGAGCATGTACCAGTAGCATCAGATCTAATGAAGTGGTTGGGCTGTAGTTGAGAGGACCCCATGCTGCAGTGGTGTCTGGAGGAGAAAGAAAAGTCTGTAGCTGCAATGAACAATTCAGCATAACAACCTGGAATATTTGATCTATGAACAAAGGCAAATTGGATGTTGTCAAGCATGAGATGCCAAGAATAATCATTGACATTTTGGGAATTAGTGAACTTAAATGGACTGGAATTGGACATTTCATATCAGTCAAACACCAGATCTTCTGCTCTGGTCAAGAATGCAGCAGGGTGGCAAAAGCAGTGCTTGGTTAAAACCTAATAAAAGACAAACTTATTTCAATTCAAATTCTAGGCAAGCCATTTAACATGACAGTAATCTAAGTCTATGCTCCAACAATGGATGCCAAAGAGGGAGAAGATGTCCATTTTTATGAGAATACTCAAAATATAACCTAGATATAACTCCAAGAAAATATGTTACCCTCATCATAGGAGATTGGAATGCTAATGTAGGGAACCAAAATATACCTGCAAAATTGGGCAATGTATATGTTGGAGTATAAAATGCATTAGATCAGAGACTAGTAGAATTCTGTCAAGTTAATTCTCAAGTCATATTAAACACCCTCTTCCAACAGTCTCAGACATTACTCTACACATAGACATCACCATATGGACAATATAGAAATCAGATTCACTATATGCT
The DNA here is from genome assembly GCA_027410445.1 of Discoglossus pictus. Taxonomy (NCBI): domain Eukaryota; kingdom Metazoa; phylum Chordata; class Amphibia; order Anura; family Alytidae; genus Discoglossus; species Discoglossus pictus. Next base: position 80,999,549 of record CM050166.1, on the reverse strand, counting down.
TTGTAGCAAAGATGAAGAAGCTCTACACAGTCATCAAAAGCAAAACATGGAGCTGACTGTTCAGATCACGAGTTTCTTGTTGCAAAGTTCAGAAAAAGAAGGAAAACCATCATATCAAGCTGATACAAAATAAATAATATCTCCTGTGAATTTAAAGTGGAGGAAAATAATAGATTTAATAAAGAACTTTGTGCAGCAAACAGCAACAGAGAAAATCTCCAAAAGAGAGAAAACTAAGAAGGCAAATTGGCTGTCTCATGAGGCCTTGTCTAGGAAAGAAGGAAAGTGAAAGGTTGTGGCGATAGGGAAATATTTATTCAACTGAATGCAGAATTTCAAAGGATAAGAAAAAAAGACAAAAATACATGTTATAATGAGAAATGTAACGAGATTGAAGAAGATAAAAGAAAGGAAAAGTCAAGAGATATCATAAAGAAAATTAGGGATCACAATGGAACCTTTTAATGCCAAAGTGGGTGTGATAAAAGGCAATCTTAGTAGCGACTTAACAGAAGCAAATAAGATAAAGAAGAGGTGGCAGGAATACATTGAAGATCTATGCAGAAAGGATATTAACAGCATTGATAACCTCAATAGTTTGTCCAATGAGCTGAACCAGACATCTTGGAGGGTGAAATGATATGGGACCTATGAAGCCTTGCTAATTACAAAGCTGCAGGAGTTGATGGAATATTAGCTGTAGTGCTGCTTACATTATGCCAACAAATTTAGAAAGTTCAATTGTGGCCAGTCAAAGAGTTCTCAAATTATTGAATAATTGCACTCATTTCACGTGCCAGTAAAGTAATGATTATGATTCTGCAAGCTTGGCTCCAAGAATATGTGGACTACCAGAGAACTTCCAGGCGTGGAAGTTGGGGTTCACAAAGGCACAAGAGATCAAATTGCCAATGTCACTTGTTAATAGGGAAAGCAAGAGAGTCTCAGAAAAACCTTTACCTTTGCTTTGTAGACTATTCTAAAGCCTTTGATTATGTGGATTACATCTAAATATGGCAGTTATCAAACGGATGGGGGTATCAGACCATCTCATTCACCTCCTGAGGAATCCCTATTTGGACCAAGAAGCCACGGTTAGAACACAACATGGAACAACCAAATGGTTCAAGATCAGGAAATGAGGTCGTCTAGGTTGCATATTGGCACCTTATTTATTATATGTGGAATAAATCAAGACTGGGCTGAATTAATCCAAAACTGGAGTTAATATTGCTGGGAGAAATATAAACAGCCTCAAATATTTGGATGATACTGATCTGATGGCTGAAAGTGAAGAAGAACTAAAGCGCCTATTGATGAGAGCGAAAAAAGAGAGTGTAAAAGCTGGCCTGCTGCCCAATGTTAAAATGATGAAGATCATGGCAAACAGCAATCTTAGTTCTTAGTAAATAGATAGGGAAGACTTAGAAGCAGTAACAGATTTTATTTTCCTGGGCTCCAAAATCTCTGCAGATGGTGACTTCAGCCATGAAATTAAAATAGGTTTGCTTCTGGGGTGAAAAGCTATGGCAAGACTAGACAAGCTTTTTAAAAGTAAAGATGTTACACTAAAGGTCTGCATAGTTAGAACTATGGTATTCCCAGTAGTAATATATTATTGTGAGAGCTTGACCATAAAGAAGGCTGAATGCTGTAGAATTTACATCTTTGAATTATGGTGCTGGAGAAACCAGGTTAGAGTACATTGGACTGCAAGAAGATTAGTCAATACAACAGGAAATCAAGCCAAACTGTTCACTGAAAGTCTCGATCATGAGTCAAAACTCAAATATTTTGGCCATATCATGAGAAGAAAGAACTCCCTAGAGAAGATTCTAGTGCTGTGAATGATTGAAGGCACACAAAGAAGTGCACTGCAGAGGAGCGGAGATTGATAGAAAAGATAATTGAAGCAGTGAACATGATTTTGAGAGAAAGCAGAGATGCAGTGGCTGACAGATGTGCCTGGCATTCTGTGGTCCATAGGGTAACAGACAGTTGGACATGACTGAACAACAACATCTGTAATTATTTACTTATTCTTATTTGTAATTTCTATTTCTGCAATAATTGAGACCTATGCTGTATTTCTTTAAGCTGAAATTATATGATGGAAAGGTATCTGTATAAAACATTCCATGGATTTTTGGTGCAACATTAGCTCTTAAAATTCAATGACTTTGATAAATAAAGACATTACCAATTGCATTATAAGACCAATTATTACTATAATTTATTCAGAAAATGCAGCATATTCCAGAGCTCAAAGATGAAGAGTTATCAGTTAATACATAAGACAAACATAACCCTGCTATAAACCCCCAAATATAGATGAAAGTGAGGAAATACAATTATTGTTACAGATTGGAAATGCAGCTAAGCATGGGCAAGTTCTAATAATGGGAGACTTTAAATAAACTGGATAAATGAGACCAGCAGCTCAGCTAAGGGGAGCAGGTTCTTGAGTACACTCAGGGATCATTATCTGGCCAAGGTAATACAAGAACCTACTAGAAATGGGGCCATCTTGGATTTAGTCATCACAAGTAATATTGATATAATGTCAAATGTAAAAATAGGGGAACCCTTGGGGAACAGTGATCACAACACAGTCTCATTTGAGATTGAATACAAAAAACAGAGTTGTAAGGGGCCAACAAAAACTCTACATTTTAAAAGGGCTAACTTTAATGGGCTACGGGCAGCAATACAACATATAGACTGGGACAAAGAACTTACAGGGAAGAATACTGAAAATAAATGGACAACATTCAAATCCTTACTAAATAAACATACTCATCAGCATGTACCATGTGGAAATAAAATTAATAGGAGTAAATCACATCCTATGTGGCTTAACAATGACTTAAAGATCATGATGAGGAAAAAGAAACATGCATTTAAATTATACAGGAAGGAGGGAACAGAGGCAGCTTTATGTGACTAAAAGGAAATCAACAAGTCTTGCAAAAGGGCTATTAGACTGGCTAAAATAGAAAATGAGAAGTCAGTTGCAATGGAAAGTAAGACTAACCCTAAAATATTTTTAAAATATATTAATGGGAAGAAGGCCAGGAAGGAATCGACCATTGCAATGTGACACAGGCCATCTGATAATTAGTGACCAGGAAAAGGCAGATGAGCTAAATAGGTTCTTTTCTTCGGTATACACAAGGGAGGTACCAGTGGTTGGGACACCGCAACATAATGGGGCTACACTACCTTTACTAAATAATTGGTTAACGCAGGAAGTAATACAAAAGAGGTTGGAGAAAATAAATGTTAATAAAGCCCCAGGTCCTGATGGAATACATCCAAGGGTACTGAGGGAGCTGGGTTTTGTAATAGCCAAACCATTATATCTAATCTTTCAAGACTCACTCACTACAGGGTCTCTACCAGATGACTGGAGAAAAGCAGAGGCGATACCTATATTTAAGAAGGGATCTAGAGCAAATCCGGGGAATTATAGACCAGTGAGCCTCACTTCTGTAGATGGGAAGCTTTTAGAAGGGTTAATAAGGGACAGAATACAAGAATATGTCTATTTGAACAGGATCATAGGTAGCAGTCAACACTGATTTATGAAGGATAGGTCGTGTCAGACCAATCTAATTAGTTTTTATGAGGAGGTTAGTAGGAACTTGCATCAGGGCAACTCAGTGGATGTAGTCTTTTTAGATTTTTCATTTGATACAGTGCCACATGGAAGACTAGTGAGCAAACTAAGGGATACAGGAATTGCAGTAAATATCTGCTCATGGATCGAGAGCTGGCTAAAAGACAGGAAGCAAAGGGTTGTTGTGAATTGAACATACTCCAATTGGTCTAATGTGATAAGTGGGGTTCCTCAAGGTTCAGTATTATGTCCTCTCCTTTTTATCATGTTTATTAATGACATTGAAGTAGGACTCGAATGTAGTGTCTCCATTTTTGCTGATGACACTAAGTTGTGCAAGGTAATAAAATCAGATAATGATGTACTTTCCCTACAAAAGGATTTGCATAAATTAGAGAAATGGGCAGCTAAATGGCAGATGAGATTTAATACAAATAAATGTAAGGTTATGCATTTGATAAGGAACAATAGCCAAGCAATCTATAATCTTAATGGAGCAAATCTAGGGGTATCAGATATTGAAAGGGATTTGGGAGTACTAGTGGACAACCACCTAGGTAACAGCGCTCAAAGCCAAGCAGCGGCTGCAAAGGCAAATAAAATATTACCATGTATTAGGAAGGGTATAGAAGCCAGGGAAGAAGATATAATTCTGCCACTATACAAAACCCTAGTACGTCCTCATTTGGAATATGGAGTACAATTTTGGGCACCACCTCATAAAAAAGACAAGGGGAATGGAGGGGCTAAGTTATGAAGAAAGACTAGCAAAATTAAACTTATTTTCGCTAGAAAAAAGGCGTCTAAGAAGAGATATGATTACGTTATATAAATACATCCAGGGTCAATATAAGGCTTTGTCAAGTGAACTTTTTGTAGCAAGAGGAGGTGGTGACAGCGAATTCGATAGACAACTTCAAAAAGGGGTTAGATATATTTTTGAATAAAGAGGGCATTCAAGGCTATCCTAGATAACTAGCAAAGGAATATTGATCCAGGGAGAAATTTGATTGCCAGTTTCTGGGGTCAGGAAGGAATCTTGCTTTTTTTTCCCCTTATGGGGCAGTTGGCGAGGTTTCAATGTTTTTTTTTTTTCTGTTTGCCTTCCTCTGGATCAAATAACAATTAACAAATAATAATAAATAGTCCACATTAAAAAGATCAATAGAGATCTAAAAAGGTTGAACTTGATGGACTAACTCTTTATTCACCCTCCAATACTTTACTATTAATAATTATTTAATCAATAATTTAATTAATAACTATTCCGCATATTGCAGATCAGAGGAGATCTTAACAGGTTGAACTTGAAGGACTGAAAGTCTTTTTTCAACCTTAATTACTATGGGCCTCATTCTATTATCGGCCGTAAAACGGCCGCAAGGCTGCGATTCCTTGCGGGGGTTCCGTTATCTTGCAATTCAATTATACGGCCCCGCAAGGATCTCCCCTTACGGCCGTCCATATATCTTGCAACCGGCCGTAAGCTCAGAAATCTTTAAACGCAAAAATAAATTCAAGACGACACTGTAAAGCTCTGTAAATGCTAGAGATCATAATGGGGGACATGAGGATTAATAGCAACCCCCTCTCAAGCTTGCACATCAGCCCAAATCCGAGATTACATTAACTGTTTATTTTCCGGCCGCAGCGTGGGCGGGTCTGAGGTGCTCCAAGCACTCTGGACTTTTTACATGGATATGTGACATAAATTAAAATAAAATATATTTACGGATTTGAGTGTAGGGGAATGTTGTGCTATTAATGCTAACAGCGACAATCACTTTATAGTCTCATAAGAGTGCAGGATGGCTTTATTATGGCTTTAAAATGTGCTTAATTGTGTGCCTGCGGGACCTTTTTTCTGCAAGTAAGCTGCGGCTCGGTTTTAGCCTTGCAGAGAGGTTTCCCGGAGCAATTGAATAGCAACCGGGGCTTTCTTGCGGCCGAAACTCTTGCGGCCGTTTAAGATCAAAGGCTTTCCTCCGGCGCGAGTGGCCGCAAGGGATAGCAAGGCGCCGGCCGCAAGCCTGCCGGAATCCCCGGCCGGAAGGGAATAGAATAGCCGAATAGCTTGCGGACGGTCCTAACGGCCCCGCATCTCCTACGGCCGTTAATAGAATGAGGCCCAATGTAACTATGTAACTATGTAACTATGTAACTCTGTCAAAAGTTATCGTAAAATGTCTGCATAAAATTAGAATTGTGTTTTCTTTATATAGTATGGTTTTGTTTCTTGTATATTCCATAATAGGATACTTAACATCATATTTCAGTTGCATTACAGATGGCATATAAATTACAATACAAACAATTAAATATAACTGAAAAAAAAAACATTCTCTAGTTATAGCAGTGAAAGAAGATAAACAAAAAGCGCAAAACTTAGGGCTACTTTCATCAAACTAAACCATTTTTTACTTGAGGAGAGGTTTTTTTCATCCTGTGGTTTCTGGTCAAAAAAAGTGACCCCTCCAAATTGAAATGGGTGCAACCATAGAAAAACAAAAGATATTGAGAGATCTCACCTCAACTCTTCAAAACCTCATTGTTTTTTACTGCATAAAGTTCATGTTAGACAAGACGGTTTTTAAAAACTGTTATCCTATGAGAAGCACGTAATATTTGGAGCTACCATATTTTAGTAAATATGGACCAATGTGTCCACAAGAGCATAATAAAATTAGAAAGTATTTAATGCAAAGCAACTGAATGGCACAGGATAAAAAAATTATAAAACTAATACGGATATACTTCATGACAACAATGATGCACTAAGAAAAAGTGGATTTTTTTGTAAAGGGATGGATGAATGTGATACAAGAAAGGGAGATTTGAGATTAGTGTTGTGACAGAATGTGATATTAATTGTTTTGTAAGATGAGCAATATGAATAGGGGACAGATGGAATACATTAAGACTGAATGATAATGAAGAAAAAAAGAGGCATTTAATAGCTTAGAGAGTCACATGCAAGAGGATGCTATGAAGTAATGAATATGAAAAAGAAGATTTTTGTGCATCACTGTCAAAGAAGTAGACAGATTAAAGGAGACAATTAGGGTGAGTTAGTATGGTAAATAGAGGGAGATTAAAAGATTACAGATGGATAAAACCATGTTGAGCACCAAAGGAAAGATAAAATCAAGAAACAACACCACTGATATACTAAATGTAAGAATGGATAGAACTGGAATCATGTAAAAGTAATTTTCTTACAACTCCATCAGCTGCTAGAGGAAGAGTTAGCTTGAGTATATATATTATAGTTACACCTAGCCATAAAGCATTTGGAGATAAAACATTATAAATAAGTTTGGTATATCTACAAGCCATGTCATGTTCTGTATTTCGGTTTTATGCAGCCCTAGGCCCATTCAGATGTGTGTGCCTTTTATCGATCCAGTTACTACTCCATCTTTCCTCTTGCCATATCTAAATCACAAGTTGTCACACACCTATATAAAAATCATAAGTGTGTATGTGCCTACTTCAGTATACAGAGAACGACAGTTTTACATTTTGCTTCAAATGGATGGGTAAAAATGTTAACTGGAGTGTTAAAGAAGATTTTTCAACTTTTCTCTTACAAAATACTTGGATTTTCATCAGGTTTCTGCCACTCAGAATTAAGTCCATTTGTATTCCACGTGAACCTTTAACAATCAAGTTAGTTAAATAAAGGTGTAAGAAATTATTTGATCAATTAAAATGACAGAAGTTTAAAGATGTAATAAAAGTACTGTGCTTTTCAAAAGTCATTATATTATCTAATGTGTTTGAATTTAGCAAATTAGAGTTTTCTTTGTTACTTCTAGCGTTTGGAAAGTTAAATTATGATAGTAAATCAAGCTGGTGTTCTTGAACAAACCACAGGCTGTGAGGTCATTTTTAATCTTGCTGGCTTAGACATAAGTCACAGTTATCAGAGACTGTGAATATTACTGCCAACTAAAACATTACTAGATTCTGCACTTTGCTCTCATTGGTTTTGTTCCATAACTCTGCACTATAATGCACAAAAACATGATTCCTACGTTGTTAGATTTGTGGCCACCTGTGATAATCATTTTACTGACAACTGAAGTAGTATACCTACATAATGAGACACAATATTTCAAATAAATATACACAAATTCTCCCATTCACATAAATGAATTTACTCACCTTATACTAACTTGTTTTCAGTAACATTACTTCTTTTTTAACTTGACCCTTGTTTGAGCCCATTGGTTCTTTTTAATGATCATTAAAACAAGCTGTACATTGCACTGATCTTTTTTCTACACTAAATAAGTCCTGCAATATGCACCTTTTTCTGAGTGGTAATCTATGCTAAATTGTGGCACAGCATGATTAAGAGTATACATTGTCATGAATCAGCCAGTGGCCATACTGGGTTTGGACAAAGTGCATGTCTCCTGCTGTGGAAGAAAAGATTTGGGGCCCACTTGTTATGGATATATTGTTATGTTGTGGTCTAGGGGATAAAGTATTATAAGTTTATCCCTTAGCATATTCCCATCCCTTCCATGTTTAGGCTCATTGTAATGGGTGTCATGTGAGGGAGCTGGTGGGATGTGTTGGTTGTATGTGTGTGAAACATTGTGTGTTGTATTTGTAAATATGAATGTATGTTATTATATTAGTATGTTATTATATTGTTGAATACAGCCAAGCCTCCTTTGTTCCCAAAGGCCTGTTAATCCCATTAGCTAAGTGTCCAGTAGAGAACTAACAATGGGGAGCTCACAGCTGGAGAGCAGACAGGCAGGCACCATAACCCCAGGGGGTCTACAGGGATTCCCACTCAGAGAATCAGGGCAAAGTCCAGAGGGCAGGAAGATGTTTCTCCCTTGAGAGCCAGAGACCAACTAAATTAGGTAGCCACACCTAGTGGGCGGCCCAGGGGAGGGGTCTGGAAGTTCCCAGAGCTTACCTCTAGTCCATTGGCTAGAGGTAATCAAGTTACTCTGGAGATTACCCCATTGGCCAAGAGGAAGATATGGGTTGGACAAAGGGGTAGCCACTCCCTGTACTGGTTTTGTGAGTTGTTTAAATACTTGTGTAAAAATAAAGAAGTTGTTCATAATTTTCATCAAGACTTTGTGTGCAGGTGTATTATTGACCCAGGGGCATATGCTGGTAGAGGAGATCGTTTCTGACTCCCTGCCAGGTTTTTCCCAGGCACACTACCAAAAGCTGGGACTTATGCTCTTGCATCCGCAAAGAAGGTCCATTGGTCTGAGTCACCCAAATCTTAGGTCTAAAACCTACAGGTGATAAGAGGACTAGGATCCTCTATACTCCATCATCATGGGTAGGTTGTGACATACATTTCTTATCACATCAAGTGGCCTATTAAATGGTCAAAATCGCAATCACTGAAGCCCGTAATGTAGCCTGTAAAACTTACTGATATTTAATTGGCCTCTTCTAGCTACCTGCAGTCGATTTGCGGGTTACAGACTCAAAATTCCTGCGGCTGTCAAAATCGTAACTCTGACCCATCTAAGACTTTGATCTTTAAAGCCCGCAAATGTTACAATTGCTAAAATCACAAATCGCTATTATATTGCTGCAATTCCCCAAGCCCACAACTGCCTTAAAACCTGTAAATGGTAAATGTAGCAAAACATTTCACGAGTACTAGAGAGGAGTCGCAAGAGGGTTAAACACCTGTTCTTAACGCTATAAAGGCCAATAAAAACACAATTCTGCAATTAAAAGTCTGCAATAAAAAAGTATTTTATTTATGTTTAATTTCCGTGTTATATCAATTATTATTATTATTATAGTTTATTTATAACGCGCCGACATATTCCTTAGCGCTGTACATAAATTAGGTTCAGACAATGATAAATACAGATTAACATTTAGCAAAGGAAGGACGGCCCTGTCTTTGAGTTAGGAATCCAATGTCCTTGGGGAATTCCCAAAGTACTTAGGATAGAAACTCGCAGACTTACAATCTAAGGGATAGTGAGTAGTAAAAGAGGGAGAGAGAGGTGATAAGTGTGTTAGGGTGGAAGGTGATACGCTTCTTTAAAGAGATGCGTTTTAAGTGAGATTTTAAATGTTTTGAGGCAAGAGGATAATCTGGTGGAGCGAGGCAAGGAGTTCCAGAGACTAGGGGCAGCACGAGAAAAGTCCTGGAGGCGGGAGTGAGAGGAGGTGACAAGAGTTGTACAAAGAAGAAGGTTATTAGCAGAACTAAGAGGACGGGTGGAGGAGTATTTGGAGATGAGAGCAGAGATGTATGGGGGAGCGTTATTGTTGAGGGGCTTTGTAAGTTAGGGTCACGTTTTTAAATTTTATTCTTGAGGCTAAGGGAAGCCAGTGGGGTGATTGACAGAGAGGTGATGTCGACACTGAACGTTGTGTACAGAAGATGAGTCTAGCAGAGGCATTCATAATGGATTGAAGTGGAGACAGTCGGGTGGTAGGTAGGCCAACAAGAAACGAGTTGCAGTAGTCTAGTCGAGAGATGATGAGAGAGTGTATAAGGATTTTAGTTGTGTCTTGTGTACGATAGTGACGAATTCTGGAGATGTTTTTTAGATGGAGAAGACAAGATATAGTTAGTGATTGTATGAGAGGGATGAAAGACAGAGCGGGGTCCAGTATAACTCCAAGACAACTGGCTTGGGAGGAGGGGGGATGATGTCTTTGTTGACAGATGTGAGGAATTGATGCTGTGGGAGAGGGAGGGAAGATTAGGAGTTCAGGTTTAGACATGTTGAGTTTGAGATGGTGAGTGGACATCCAAGAGGATATACTAGAGAGGCAGTTGGAGACGTGTGTTAGAAGAGAGGGGGACACATCTGGTGCGGAGAGGTAGATTTGGGTGTCATCTGCATAGAGATGAAAATGAAGCCCAAAAGAGTTTATGAGGGTACCAAGTGAGGAAGTGTAGATGGAGAAGAGGAGGGGGCCAAGGACAGATCCTTGGGGTACACCAACAGACAGGGGGTGAGAAGAAGAAGTGGTGTCAGAGAAGGAGATACTGAATGATCGATTTTGTAGATATGATGAGAACCACGAGAGAGCAGTGTCTCGAATACCGAGGGAGAAGAGGATATGGAGTAGAAGTGGATGGTCGACAGTGTCAAAGGCAGCAGAGAGATTTAGAAGAAGAAGAATTGAGAAGTGACCTTTTGACTTGTCTGTAAGCAGGTCATTGGTGACTTTAGTAAGAGCTGTCTCAGTGGAGTGTTGGGGCCGAAAGACGATTGGAAGGTGTCAAGAAGGGAGTTAGAGGAAATAAAGCTGGTAAGGCGGTTATAGACGAGCCGCTCCAGCAGTTTGGAAGCCAGGGGAAGCAGAGAGATAGGGCGGTAGTTAGATGCAAACTTCAGTGTCAGATGAGGTTTTTTTGAGGGTGGGTATTACTATGGCATGTTTTAGAGAAGACGAAAACATGCCAGTAGTAAGGGAGAGGTTGAAAATATGTGTGAGAGCTGGGATCTTGGCAATCAAGGAGTTAATGCATATCAGGCTACCCACATGGACTAGAACAGTTTCTTCATGAATTTGTATTGATTTTTAAATCGCCATGTAATTGCGGGCTTGTTCAATTAAATAAAGCTGTAACTGCTGCAATTTTGAACAATTTGGAATTTAATAGGGTCCAAAGTCTGTTAAGGTATTATGAACCTAATACCTTCTAATACTTGCAGCATTGTTTTGCTCGTGATAAAGGCCTGTTAAGTTGATCCATTAATGGGTCTTTGGCTCATTAAGATTCTGCTATAGAGCTCCATTACATACCTCAGAGAAGACTCAGTAAATAAGTACCAACTTATTCCAAAGCTTATTCCAAAACACAGAAAACCTAGCTGTACAAGAAGTGCCTGCAAAATGGTGTAAAAAAAGTCAAAAAAAGTCAATTCACATGTAACTGTCCCATTAACATTTTCCCCAAGCCCAACATATTCTGAAATCTGATACACGTTAACCTTGTAAGTTAATCTTGTAAGTCTGCAGATTGCCCAAAAATCCTTTGCGTACTCAACCATCATAGAAACATAGAAAATGCCTCTGAGGAAAAAAAAGACATCAAATCTGATGCTGTAATCAAACAAACAGCGCATGGGAAGGGGGAATCCTGAGGTTCTCCTACACATAGCAGTGGGAAGGGCGAATCTCCAGTGTTCCTCAAATTGCACATTTGCTCATTTTTAGACCTTTCATGATACTGTGATGAAAGTTGTGTATGTGAGAGGGGGTTTGCATTTCTGCAGAAACAGCACTCAAAGTTGTCTGTGCAGCTGCCTGCTTCTGAGTATGTTTTTTGGGGTAAGGGTAGGTATCAAATAGAAAATCTCTAATGAAACATCGAATCCTTTTACTCTTTCTCTCCACCTCCAGCGTGCAAATCCAAAAGCCAGAATAACAACACAATTCTAAGATATAGTATATATATATATATATATATATATATATATATATATATATATATATATATAAAACATTTTATACATATATATTTTTAATTATATATACTGTATATATATATATATATATATATATATATATATATATATATATATATATATTTTTTTTTTTTTTTATATTCATATATATAAAACAAATAGCCAGAAAATACAGTAATTTTTTTGAGAAGGAGGGATGGAATATGCAATCTGATATCTGAACTCACTGACTAGGTGAAGGGAGGTGAGGTAGTTTATAAGCTTGCCCCTGTTACATAACTGCTATATAGTAACCCCTCCCTAATATCACTATTAGGAATTAATAATTAAAATAGGTCCTCCTAATTCCAAGCCAGGTCAAACCCCCACTCCTATAACTCTGTGCATCCATGGGGTTTCTTGACCTGTGCATTGTCACTACGGATACCCTTTATCTAAACCATATCAATAAATACTTGACCCACAGCTCTGTTTATTATACATAATAACACAAATAAAAACATCAAGAGGTGCCTGCCAACCAACACTTAAAAGCTCAAGGGGACCTCATGCCCCAGGAGTACAACAAAATGAGCGTACCTCTCAGCTCGCTAATCACCTGTGGGCAAGCACCAAACGAAGTGCACCCACCCGTTACAGGAAACAAACCCCTAACGGTTAAATGCGTTCCTAGCCATCTAAAATAGGAAACATGCAGTTACAGCTAAGCACGTCCCTTAGCATCTATGGGACTGAGTCACAATCCATTGGAGACACACATTTAAGGCTAAGTGTGCTCCATGCCTTCTAACATAGGAAGCGAGCACTTACAGCTAAGCACATTCCTTGCCATCTATGGGACCGAGGGGCACAGTCCCTGGGAGCTTACACACCAAACCATATACTATTTGGAAATGCGCAGTTGCATCCCATGACATCTATGGGAGCAAGAAACACATGTTTTAAGGCAAAGTATGCTCCAAGCACGATCCTTGACATCTACTGAACCAAGGGTAACTATTGTACCACAATTAACTTAGAGGTAGGAAAAGCGCAATTACAACTAAGCACGTTCCTTGACATCTATTAAACCAACTCTTATGGACTAATTAAGGAAGGAAAAGCGCCCTTACAACTAAGCATTTCCTAAAGAGCTGAGGCTAAGTTGATTCCAGTGTGAGTTCCTGCTAATGACGTTACAAAACTTTTAGCACCAAACTAATGGTTTCTTTAAAGGCCAAAATAAAAAGATTATATCCAAATATTTTGAGGTGAACCCCATCCTTTCCATAAAATGGTGACGCATCATCCCCTTCTAAGTCAGTATGATGTAGTGACGTACCACCCATTGCTCTAATGTGGCTAGACATTGTCTTATTCACTTTCTTCCTGCATTTATTTAATATAGCTGGTTGAATGAGAGATTGCCATTTTAAACGGTGCACCATCTCAGACCATATGAGATCAGGGAATAATTGGTGCAACCTATCCACATCACCTTTTATGCGTGTAATTATGCCTTTAACGGCATACTACCTATATAATTCGCCTCGCATGAATAATTAATATGTCAGGGGGACCTGCTAACCGGGCATACTACACTACTTCCATAACGACATACTCCCACTTCATCCCACGTATGCCAAACCATTTCAGCAACAACTAATTTTTGTTGAAACCAAATTGTATATTGACGTCTTTCTCTATTGCAGTTCTACGTGCTCAATACACGTAAGAGTGGCCTAGAATCCACGCAGTCCGAGGAAGTGTGCCTGCAGGAGGATAAAATTACAATTAGAACATAATTTATGAATTTTTTTAATTCACTTAACAAAGTGGTAGCTAGACAAGGATGAACTGATATTTATTATCCAAACTCTTTTATAATCACAAGTAAATACATTACACAACCTTTCATCTTTATTTATAAATTTCAGTAGTTTTTTTTTAATCAAACCATTAACTTCCCATGTGCAATCAGATAAATAAATCAATAAAACCAAACACCTCGCCCACTTATAAATGTTAGGTGACAATAAACTTTATTAAACAAATACTAATCTAAAGGACTACCTAGGTCCCATAACTGTTACAGACATGGGGTTGATGTGTTACTTGCTCCGGTTGCAAGCTCCCTGAAGCCTTACCACTGACACCTTGACAGAGCGTCAGCGTTACCGTTAAGCCTACCAGGCACATGCACTGCTCCACATAGAATATTCTTTTCCATGCACCGCAATACTAGCTTACGTCGCAAACATACCACTGGCAATGAGGAGGATGCCAGTTTGTTGATCGACAGGACCGTGCCCATGTTGTCACTATAAAATATGACATGCTGGCCCTTCAATATGTAAATTGCCACGATGATGGGGAATAATTCAAGGAAGACCAAATTTTTTAGCAACTTAGAACTGTTCCATTTAGCCGCACTCCCCTACCCCTTCAAATAAGCTCTTCTGTGGAAAATTCTATCAATTGGTATGATCCTACATGCAAAATTAACTTCCCCAGCAAGGATTGCATTACCTTTAGGGTGACTTTGTTAGCTACTGAAACCTTCTGTATGGCAGCCCTCAGATCCACAACCTTCTCTATGGGTAGTGAGCACTATAACTTAACGAAGGCAATTTGATTGCCTAAAACGAACAATGTAAAAGCAGGACCTTCCATCTTGTCTTTCACCAAAGGTATGATGAAATCTTGTGCTACTTCAACAAAAAACTCCATTATACCTTGAATCTGTTCCAATGAGGAACCAACCAACAGGAAGTCATCAAGATAGTGGGTCATGGCTAAATAGGGGCAGGACCGGAAATGCCTCATTCAATAGCGTAAGCTGGCATTAGGATGGCTGAGCTCTGGTGATCCAAAACACACTCACTTGCCCCAAATGTATCTTACCCCTTTGGTGGAGCATTTACCCACTTTGATGGGACCTGCAATCTAACAATACCCACTGAGGAGAGCGGATAGTTGGCCAGGCGGTTATAGCTTCCAGAAGTACAGAAGTATAGAAGTATAGCAGTATACAACTGGGTCTCGCGAAAGGAATCGGCCGACGAGATTTGGCGCGAACCTGCGGGACGCCACGAGGGACAGACGTCAGGCACAGAGAGAAGGGTATAGGAGCTGAGGCTATGCCTTTGATGCTAACGCTGGTGGCTTGACAGAGTCACGGAAGAGACCTAACCTCAAGCAGAGCCAGAAATACACGTTTGTCTCCCAGGAAACTTTGCTGCGCCAAAGAAGCCCAGAGTGTTACAGACCAGATATATATAATTTGGATATCTTTAAACCTGCATATAAAAAGAGATGAAAATTCAAGAGCAATAAAAAAAGGGGTTGGAGAGAAGGAGGAGAGTGGGTTAATGGGCCTTGCTAAAATGCTGCTAAAAAGAAAGCACACTTTAAAGAATTGGAATAGTGGTTCAATTTGTTACAGTGACCAGTATTCTAGAAGAAGCAGGGTCAATTTGTTGAGACTGACAAAATAAAAGCTATTACCCGCATTGCTTGATATATTTAGATGTCTAATAAAAAATCAACTATGACAACAAAGTCTATAATAAAAGACAAGAAAAAGGCGGTCTCTAAAACATCAAATTTTTTTTCACCAAAAAACAAAACAGAGGTATATGAAATATCCCAGGGAGAGTCCTTAATCTTAGAACAAACAACTAATCAGTCTCCGGGACAGCTATCTCAGTCTTCTTTTAAGAAGGATTAAATTCCCCAAGGGGACGAAACATTAACATGCTCAAAGATGAAAGATCTTTTGCATGATTTCCAATTGAATATTGCATCGGAATTAACAAAACAGATATCAGACAATCCAAAAACAATTAAAGAAGTCAATGCAAAAATAAAAGCGGTAGAAGTTAAATTTTAAAAATTAATCATTGACAATAACTTGCTTTTAAAATATTTTTCATCACTGACCGGGACTTTAGCAAAGTTGTTGGAGACATGTTTAATAAATTGGTTCCTGACTTTCCTAGAGAAGAAGGCAAAATGGATGCTGTACATAGGAACCCGCTTCCTAAAAGCATTGATAAATCTATACCAAGAGATGTTATCGTGAGACTACATTTTCTACCCTTTAAGGATGCAATTGTTAAGGCCAGTTATATCAAGAAAACCTTGGACATTTCTTATGAAAAAAAATTTTTTTTTGCTGACTTGTCTTGCCATACACTAGAAAAGAGAAAATAATTTGTTTCCTTAACACAAATCTTGAGGCAGGAAGAAATTAAATATAAGTGGAAATATCCAAGTGGCCTCGTGATATGGAAAGACTCAACCCGACATAAGGTTAATTCGGTACAGGATGAAGTGTTTTTGATGAGTTTGGAACTTGAACATTGAAAAAATTGCTAGCTCTGAGAAAAAAAGTAGAGCCTAAATTTAAATGAGAATTAGTTAAATGAATCACCAGAGAGATAGATTAGTAAATTAGCAGGATTCCTGGATAGCTGGACTGGAGCAAAGTGATTAGAAAGCTTAGTAGATTAGCAGGATTCCTGGATAGCTGGAGCAAAGTGATTAGAAAGCTATTTCCCACTCCTCAGAAATACACTTGTATACTTTCAAAAGGGATAGAGTGATTTATTGAAATATACAGGATCTTATATAAATGGGAGAGCAAAAAGGTCCATGTAATTTAATAAAAATAAAAAAAACACAGACACAAGGGTTAGTCATTGGGGATGAATCCAAACAGGGGAAACCATAGCTGGAAACAACAGGGGTCACATATCCATCTTGTGCTGGTCTAGTGATGGGATTGCCTTGAGGAGGATATGACTAGGCTCTTTTGAGGAAGATAGGGAAGCAGCTACCACAGTACTTTATTACAAGCTTCTCCTCCATCAGAGCTACTAGCACATTTACCTTGCTTCTAAATCTCTCTTAATACATATAATATTTTACTTACCTTTGCGGATGCTGCTTGGCATTAAGCACTGTTGTGTAGGTGGTTGTCCACCAGCATTTCTAAATCATTGTATTTGATGACTACTAATTAGCTATGTGACTTTTCATAAAATCTATGGGGTTAAGTTTTAAGATTTTCTATTCACTATTTAAAGATTAATTGAAGTGTCACGCTTACAATTAATATGGAGTTGCATTAAATAGACATATTAATCAATTTAGCACGTAAGTTAATCTGCTTAAATTTTATACATACTTGACATATGTGAAATTGTCCCAAAACACAGTGCTCCTTTAACTAGAAAAGTACATTAATTTTAGTGAGATTTGAACATTATTGATACTATCAAACTAACTGTTTTTATGCACATTTCTTGCCATTTAATTCCCTGTTTACTTTCCTAGCATCAGTGTTTGCCAGGATCAAGACTGAATTAAAACACAAAACCTCTTGACATATTATTACATACAGAGAACATATTTATGAGAACAGACACAGTAAATAAATAGGCTCAATATATTTTACTGTGGGACCATGAAAACTTTTAAGACAGCTTTTACCATGAGTGATTGTTTACTGGATATAAAAAAATGTTTTCAGTGCCAAATTGTGAAAGTGTTACTATTAAAAGTGTGTGATAAAATAAAGCTTTTAGGCAACCTCTCAGTAATGAAGGATGATTCCAACAATGATATCCAAATACATATACCGTACTTCCATAACATATTTTGTTATAAAATTGATTATTTAATTGACCATTTTTGCTACATTACATTTTGTCATTGAGATACTGTACATGGTATACACTGGACCTAAGTGTATTGTCATCTGGAACAATCTTATAGTGCTGAGGGTCAAGTATATTCAGAATCAAAATTTCAAAAAGAGATTTACATAATATGAGAATAAAATTACATAACAAGAAAAATTGGTCACAAAATTTACATTGCCGATCCACAAATGGCAGTTTCTTCCTTTCACTTTTTGTATTCTGCATTCAACTTAATGTTTTCTGAAATTTACTTGTGTACATTATAGGCTGTAATGTTCTTGATATTTTTAAAATAGTATTGTTCAATACAGTAAATGCAAATACTTTATCTATTACCTGCTAACATAGGCCACTTTTCCTTGGATCCCATAAGTACTTGCATAGCTATGGGAGGTTTTGTGGAGCTATTCCATGGCTCCCCCAAAAAAGAATCCCAAAAAATAGTACTAGTGGTTTTGGCCTTAATCTAAAGTATAACCACATTAACCCCTTTACCATGAGAATCTTTGCGAACCCCATAGTATCTAACATAAACCCCTATAGCATGGGGTCCATAAGGACCCCCATGGTTCACTATATTATAACCAGGGGGTCCCTATGGACCCAATGGTATCTAAACCTAACCCTCATTCCATCAGTGGTCCAAATGGACTCCCTTGGCAGCATAACTACTACCATAGAGGCCCTTATGCACCCCCATGGACCATTGGGGTCCACAGGGACCCCAAAATCACTAACAGTACCCTCTAAATAAAAAATTAATTGCAATAATAAACAAAAACGAATTATTGAAAAAAAAATATTTACATAAAATAGAAAATACTATAATAAATAAAAAAGTTTTACATATTACATAGTTACATAGTTACATAGTAATTGAGGTTTAGCCCATCAAGTTCAACCTTTTAAGATCTCCTCTGATCTCCAATATGCGGATTAGTTGTTAATTTATCCAGAGGAAGGCAAACAAAAAAAAAAAAAAACTGTGAAACTTTGCCAATTGTCTCAAAAGGGAAAAAAATAAATTCCTTCCTGACCCCAGATACTGGCCATTGAATTTCTCCCTGGATCAATACTCCCTCTCTAATTAACCATGATAACCCTGAATGCCCTTTTTAAATTAAAAATATATCCAATCCCTTTTTAAAGTTATCTATTGAATCCACTGTCACCACCTCCATTGGTAGAGAATTCCACAGATTAACCACTCTAACTGTGAAGAAACCTTTTCTTTCTTTAAGATGGAATATTTTTAGTTCTAACCTCAAAGGTTGTCCTATTGTCAGTTGAAAACCTCTTGGCACAAAAAGCTCCCTTGACAAATTTTTATACTGACCCTGGATATATTTATATAGGGTAATCATATCCCCTCTTAGACGCCTTTTTTCTAGAGAAAATAAGTTTCATTTGGGTAGTCTTTCTTCATAACTTAGCCCCTCCATTCCCCTTATTAGTTTTGTAGCCCTTCTCTGTACTTTTTCCAGTTCTAAAATGTCCTTTTCATGAATTGGTGCCCAAAAGTGTACTCCATATTCCAAATGAGGGCGTACTAGGGATTTGTATAGTGTCAGAATTATATCTGCCTCCCTTGCTTCCATACCCTTCTTAATACATGCTAATAGTTTATTTGCCTTTGCAGCTGCTGCTTGGCATTGAGAACGGTTACGTAGGTGGTTGTCCACAAGCACTCCCAAATCCCTTTCAATGTCAGATACCCCTAGATTTGCTTCATTATGTTTATAGATTGCATTGGTATTTTTCCTTCCCAGATGCATAACCTTACATTTATTCGTATTAAATCTCATCTGCCATTTAATTGCCCATTTCTCTAATTTATGCAAATCCCTTTGGAGAGAAAGTACGTCATTTTCTGATTTAATTACCTTGCACAACTTTGTGTCATCAGCAAAAATGGAGACACTACTTTCCAATCCTACTTCTAAGTCGTTAATAAATATGTTAAAAAGGAGAGGACCTAATACTGAGCCCTGGGGAACCCCACATTAGTCCAATCCGAGTATGTGCCATTTACAAAAACCCTTTGTTTCCTGTCTTTTTACCAGCTCTCAATCCATGTGCATATATTTACTGCAAGTCCTGTATCCCTTTGTTTGCACAATAGTTTCCCATGTGGCACTGTATCAAAAGCCTTTGCAAAATCTAAAAAGACTACATCCACTGAGTTGCCCTGATCCAGGTTCCTACTAACCTCCTCGTAGAAACTAATTAGGTTTGTTTGACACAACCTATCCCTCATAAATCCATGTTGGCTCCTACTTATAATGCTGTTTGAAGAAACATACGCTTTCATATTATCCCTTACTAAGCCTTCTAAAAGCTTCCCCACTACAGAAGTGAGGCTTACAGGTCTATAATTCCCCGGGTTTGCTCTTGCCCTCTTCTGAAATATAGGTATCACCTCCGCTTTTCTCCAGTCATCTGGTAGTGACCCAGTGTTGAGTGAATCTTGAAAAATTATATATAATGGTTTGGCTATTACAGAACCCAGTTCCCTCAGTACCCTTGGATGTATTCCATCAGGACCCGGGGCTTTATTGACATTTATTTTTTCCAACCTCTTTTGGATTTCTTCCTGCGTTAACCAGTTATTTGGTGAAGGTAGTGTAGCCCCATTTTTATAAAATAAAAAATACAGTACCAAAATAAATAAAAAAACTAGACCTAAAAATCCACAAAGAGAATGTTAGCTAATGATTGACTATTTCCGCATAATGAAATAATAGGGACTACACGGATCCATAGGGACACCCATGGTTATAATTTAGTGTACCATGGGGATCTTAGGAACTCTTATGTTATAAAGGTTAATTTAAGGTGACATGGGGGTCTACAAGGACCCTAATGGTATAGAACTTAATGTTAGGTACCATGGGGTAAAGGCCACATAGGAGTCCATATGGATCCCTATGGGGTTAATGGACCCCCACTCCATAGCACAAGTGGAGGGGGATGGTGGCGGGGGTTGCTGTGGGAATTCATTGCGATACCTGGGCTCATAAGGGGTATCGGGTATTGAGGGGCATGATTGTGGGATACCCGGGCTCAAATCTGACACAATTAAGATTTCATATAGTTCATAGTGTCACATTATAGCCATAAAAGCTTCTTGGGGGCTCTTTTTGCCTTTACTGGGTGTCTAAGATGCTCAAAGACTGTTCTTTTAAATGTTTGGCACTCAGAGACTTTTGAGTAAGTTTTAGTAAGATCGCATATCAATAAGGGAGCAATATCATAGATATTTAGGAAATAGTTATGGGACAAGCACTCAGGGCTTAAGATATTAGGGACATTTCAAGCATTTGGATGGCTTTTCTCTGGGTCAGATAGGCCCTAGTTTTTTTCACTTTTTATTTAGAATTTGTTACATTTTTTTGTTGTAGATTTTTATTTTACAATATTGGAATATATCTTCTGTTATCTCAGTATTTTCAATATATTACACACATCACATATGAATAGATGTTGTAATGCTTACATAACCTCACTTCATGAAATTCTGATTTGCTGGTAAGTGTGACATCACCTACATCAATGCAAACAAACAGACCCATCCATATGCACCTTCTTTGATTCCTATCCTCACTGTTTGTTTTACATTTGTGCTTTTCTGCTTCACTGACTTTATGTTATGTAGCGACCATTCAACCTTTCCAGTAAGCTCTTTGCAAAGTTGTCAGTAAGGGGTCTTACAAATATACCAAGGAAGGTCTTCTCTGATTATTGTGTTATGGAATTACATATCATTGGTACAGAACACTGTCTGTTTAGGAGAAGATGGACAGGCTGAACCTGAAAAGGTCATAGATTGTAATTGTGTATTTTTGGTGTAGAATAAAATCGAGAAGCTGGTTGTAGTGAAAGAGAAAGGTTTATGTAGTTTGTTATTCAACAGATACATAAAGAAAATACCTGCTGTATATTTTGTTATTTGAACATTTTAATTTATCATTACTTTGTACATTCTTGTAAACTTATGTTTTTTTAAATAGCCAAAGATACAGAATTTAAATAAAATATTTTTGATCACTGTGCTTTGTCCATAGCAGCATATTATATTTAACAAATAAATGAAGCAGTTATTTGGTTGCGATAATAGTTGTAGTAATCTAAAATGGAATGAAAATTATTGTAATGTATTACTCTGTCACCCCTATATTAAGTGGTTTTCTAGTTTTTATTAGCTCATGAAAACCTGGCTATATGTTATTCATTTTTTTTCTACAGTGAATCAATCCTGGGAAATTGCATGTTGTGGATGTATTTATATACAAATGAGTGTCTCTTCCATATTAATTAGTTGATTTGATATGCAAATTAGGAATAGTCTGCTTGCCTGTCTCTGTAGTGGACAAAGCAAAGACTTGCAATGTTATCTGGCATTTACACCTCTCTCCCACACTTATTGAGTACTCTGAACTGCACATTAGCATACAGGAGCCACACAATCAGTTCTAAATAATTCAGAAATGATTTGCTGTTTATAGTTTTATAATGATTTTTTAAATAAAATCAACTTTCTATTGGGGTGGCAGTGGCCTTTTAACTCCAATTGATACTAATGCTTAAAAGAAAATAGAGTAAGTGGAAATATTTCAGTTTTTAATGATGCTAAATAAAAATAAACATCATTTATATTTACCTAACCCCACTACACTCCCCCTTTTTAGTCTGCTCAAAGGGACACTGTACTTGTAAAACAATTCTTACCCCTTTTAGATGTATTGCACTGAGAGCACTGTTTTTTTATTTTTTTTAAACCCTGGTATTCTTCTCATAAGGTTTATATGGTAAAGAAGAACATTTTGGGGAAATTTTATTTCTTATCAAGTGATTGACTAATTTATTTAACTAACTCTCTATAATTATTTAGTTATAAAAGTTATGAAAAGTTATGAAATCAATAAATTAGAACGATGCATGTTAATGCTCAAACTGAAGTAAGGAGATTCCATGGAACATACTTTGCAGGGCAGGCTACTTAGGTTCAGAGTCATTGTTGTTCAGTTGTACAGTCTTGTCTGACTCTTCATGACCCTATTGACCATGGTACACCAGGCACATTTATCTTTATGTATCTGGCCGCACTTATCCATAAGGTTATGTTGGCAAAAATACTGGGTTGCCAGTTCCTTCTCCAGTGGAACACAGTTTTTCTGCTTTGACCTACCCATTTTGGATGACCCTACATGGTATAGGTCCCAGCTTCATTGAAGTACAAAGCCCATTCACCACAACAAGGTAGCGATCCAGAAGGGTGTAGAGTCACTAGACAGGCAGAAATGTTAAAATATGATCAGTTCAGTTAAAATCAGTAGTAGACAATTCCAAAGACAAGGCAGCGAAGACAAGAAACAGTCTGAATTCAAATGGCAGTACCCATGCAACATTTCTGTTGGTCCATAAAAATAGTCTATCTGATTACTCTACACAGATGCCTTACTTAATTGACTTAATTATCAGACTACAAGACTTGTCCAACTCTGAGTAAAAACATAGATATTCAACATTAATTAAGAGTATCAGAAATACTATTGTGAACTAGCAAATATTTTATTTTTTGTTTATTGTCTTTTAATTTATGTGTTTACATTACAGTGCTATTATACAAAGGTTTATACAAAATTCAAAAATAGTACAGTTAATCCAAGTTTAGGTTTGTTAAGATAGTAGAAATAGAAGTTTTTTTTTACTGAGCTTGTGCAATTGGCCAATGTTTGTGCAATGGTCATGGGAGTGCAAATTTCACAGCAGGGTACAAATAGTGGGAAATTATGGAAGGTTAACTAGGATGACCATGTTGGGTGGGTTGGAGATAAGGTATTTCTTAGCAAGTGTTGCTAAGTGAGTGGGTGCAAGTAATTTGTTTGTCTTAATAAGCACAGAGAAATTTGGTTCTTGTGAAGAGAGAAATTAGGCAGAAAGACAGAGAGAGAATGACCCTGGACATGAAAGCATGGACCTTTTAAACATATGTTTTAGCAGGACTGTCAGCATGTTATAAGTATGAGGCCTATTCTATTTCCCTACATAGCAAATTACACCATCTTTAAGTGCAAAGTAAATCTCCCTAAATATTTTATTCACCCATTATTTAGAATCATTGCAAGATAACTACATGGACTGAATAGAGCCAGACAAAACCACAAATTCCTGCAAACGTTTCCACTGATTTTATAATCGCCATAATACTACAAATTACTATTTCCCCAAAACCCTATTCAAATCAGACTTTACTCTGCACTCTCAAATTATGGCAAACCTGTAAATAGAAAAAATCGAAGAAACATTTACGGGTACTAAATAGCACTTACAAATGGTTTTAAAACTATTTCTGACAGCTGGAGCAGCAAATAAGAGACAGTACAACACACACAAAACCAACCCCCCAATAAAAAACAATAAAAAAGCTAGGAAGCACTTTGATGGGAGAATGTAATACAAGAGGTTGCAATACTGTTCCGAGTTCTAAAATTTTAACCAGTAATATAAAAATAACAATGTAAAACAAATCAAAGAAAATAATATGCCTAGCTTCCCCTGAAGCACTGCCTTAACTCATGCACAGTTTCCATCACTAGTCAACTCTCATGCAGCTAAGCCTGGGTAGGGAAAAACAAACAGTCCAATAATTTGTTAACAATCAATGGCCTGTTTTCGTCAGATTTTTAGGTCTCTACTCTGCTCTTAATGATCATAAGCTGAAGGTTGCTGTTTCTCTGTGAGTGTCTTTCTACAGCTAAGACCACAATCGGCTGAGTAGAGCAGTTAACTTCTTCAGTCCACAGACTTTGCAAAGTTTGGTGAACAGAAGATTACCAAATGAACAGCATAACAGAGAAAATGGCACCAAACCATGCAATAAAAGTCACTGCAAACTATGCCAACACTATGCACAACAACAAGACCTAAAACATCAGTGGGTCATATTCATGTACATCCTCCAATGTAGTCTACATGAAACAATGTACTGTATGTGAAAGGGGTGCTACATTGGGGAAACCATCCAGAAACTACACATGCGAATGAACCTCCACCGCAGCTCCATCAAAAAGCATTAATTGGACACCATTTCACCCAGGAGAATCACTCCATCCAGAACCTCAAAATAAAATTACTCAGAGGGAATTTCAGAACTATCGAACAGCGGAAAACGTTTGAATGAAAAATGATTACATTTTTTAATAAAAAGGATATGGGCATTAATATTGACTTAGGCTTTCTGGCCCACTATATTAATGTCTTATAGCTCACACACATCATAAAAATCAAACAAATATAATTCAATAAAAGACATAATCAGTAATATACTCTTGCACCTGTTATATCTAGTGCTGCTATATACAAAAGTGGACAGAGTTGTATTGATCAACATGTACCTAAGTTTAATACATTATTCTCAGTGAATACTTTGAAGGAGGATTTTGCTATATGCTGCTATAGAGTGTGAACCATACTTTGTAATTCTCCCCCAGTATGCAGTAAATTGGTTAATATTAGTTAAACAATTCAAGTGCCACACACTCAGTTGATCATAATCTGATCCATACAAAAAGATACAGACACACAAACCTACACATACAGATGGAATCTGACGCAGGATGCCACACACAGACATACAAACCCAAAAACTTCTGCATGTTGAATCAAGTCAGCAAAACAGGGCTTTTGGGTCTATTATATTACTGGAATAATATAAAAATCAGTTTACAGGAAATAATGATGGAAAAATGGACTCAGCTTTTAATGAAACATGAGAATACGAGTTACTGAACTGCCAATACATGGTTTGTAATGTGCTAGCTACTATCCAGCAATAGAAATGCTAATTGCTAGTAAAAGTCACAAGTTTTATAATTTTAGAATGTAAACCTCACAATTTTTGAGATCTAGAGTTTTTCATCATTGTGAAATATTTGTGGTTAGTCATCTAAAAACATAAGGCACAGTTATTTTGTGTTTAAAGTAAAGTAGCATCACTGTACTGCAGATACAGGCCCCTATTTAATTGTTCAACTTGAGCCCGTAATGGAGCCTGTAAATGTTACTGATTGTCTACATTTTGCTATTCGAGTTACAGGCTCAAAATCACTGCATTTGTCAAAAACGTAGCACCGTCCTATCTCCTCCTTTGATGTTTCAAGCCCGTAAATGTTACCAGTGCTAAAGAAGCAAATTCCATATTTAATTACAACAATTCAACAAGCCCGCAATTGCATTCAAACCAATAAATGCAAATGTATCAAAAAATTATATGAGATATGAGTACTAGCTAGGACTAGCAAGTGGGTTAAACACCTGTTCGTAACATTGCAAAAGCAAATATATTCACACTACTGTACCTAAAAATACTGGGAAAGCAATGAAAGGCATTAGGATTAATTGCACAACAGTCTCAAGATTGCAAATCTGCAATAACATTTTTATTTTTTTATGTTTATTGATTTATATTGATCTCAGGAATTAAGGAGTTAATACATATAATGGAAACCACATGGACTAGAACAGTTGATTTATTGATTTTGTTGATTTCTACATTTCTGGATTGCTTGCCCAATTGCAAATTGGACTTCTAAACGCTAATTGATTGTAGTTTAAACTCCATGTTTTACTGTCGTCATGATGACGGTCTCATTTACTATTGGCTATGTCTAAAATGTAGCTTATGGGCTTGCTTAATTGATCATGATCATGCCCTGAAATGCTATGTACGGGTTCATGGTTTGCGTGTTGGGGCTGTGAGCATGTAATTACGGGCTTTAGTCAATTAAATACATCTATATATGTAACATATTTCTAACCCGCAGACAAACGGGCTGTATGAAGGTAATTACGAGCTTGGAATTAAATGGGGCCTAAGGGCCTCATTCTATTATCGGCCGTAGGCGCTGCGGGGCCACAAGGACCGGCCGCAAGCTATTCTGCTATTCTATTCCCCTCCGGGCCGGGGATTCCGGCAGGCTTGCGACCGGCGCCTTGTTATCCCTTGCACGCGCCGGAGGAAAGCCTTTGACCTAAAACGGCCGCAAGAAAATCGCGGTTGCTATTCTATTGCTCCGAGAACCCTCTCTGCAAGGCTAAAAGCGAGCCGCAGCTTACTTGCAGCAAAAAGGTCCCGCTAGCACCAATTAAGCACATAAAATAGCCCAAATAAAGCCATCCTGCACTTTGAGGAGACTATAAAGAGATTGTAGGTGTTAGCAAAAATAGCACAACATTCCCCTATACTCAAATCCGTAAAAACAATATTTTATTAAATATGTCAAATATCCATGGAAAAAGTCCAGAGTGCTTGGAGCACCTCAGACCCGGCCACGCTGCGGCCGGAAAATAAACAGTTAATGTAAACTCGGATTTGGGCTGATGTGCAAGCTTGAGAGGGGGTTGCTATTAATCCTCATGTCCCCCAATATGATCCCTAGCATTTACAAAGATTTACAGTGCAGTCTTCAATTTATATTTGACTTAAAAAATTTGGGAGCTTACGGCCGGTTCCAAGATATGCGGCCGGCCATAAGAGGAGATCCTTGCGGGGCAATATAATAGAATTGCGAGGTAACAGAACGCCGCAAGGAATCGCAGCCTTACGGCCGATCTTTTCTCAAGGATAATCGTTTTTAGAGATAAGGAGAGTATTATTTATAAAAGCAAAAAAATCACCAGTTATATCTGTATCAACAATTCAGATAATATTGGAAATAGATATTAAAGAAAAAGTGAGAACAAGCAGATCAGTATCAAGTTACTGTTAGAATATAATGTAATATAATGAAAACAACTAAATTGCATAGCATAGAGTTAATAAGCTTATTAGTCCAGGGCATAAATTGGCCCTGGACTAACTCCTTATTACAAATTACCAGAATACTGTGTATACAGAAGTTAAAATTGTATGCAGTATATTTATATAAAAATAATCGTTTATGTAAATAAATTAATCCACAGAAAGGTCACTAAATTTGATTTATAGTTGAACTTTTTACCCCTTTTTTGAACTCTCCATTTTTTTAATTACCATTTTTTAAATCCTACACTTTTATTAGTACTGCACTTACACTAGGGCCCCTTTTAAATTGTCCAAATTGTATTTACTCTAACCAGTAATGTAGCTTGCAAAAGTTACTGCTATTAATTTGGCCTCTTTTTTGCTAAACGCAATCGACACTCGGGTTACAGGCTGAAAATCAACTGCGGTTGTCAAAATCGTAACTACGATCCAGCTAAGCCTTTGATCTGTCAGGCCCGCAATTGCTCAAATCGAAAATTGCTATTAAATTGCTACAATTCCTCAAGCCCGCAATTGCTTTCACACCTGTAAATGGGCTCGCAAGGGGGTTAAAAAACGGTTTACAACAATATAAAATCAAATAAAAAATCAATACTGAACTTTACAATACGTGGAAAGCGATGTAAGACATTATATCCCAGGCTTGCAAATATGCAGAAAAAATATATTTTTTTAAAGTTTTATTTCTGTGTTATATTGATCCTGGCAATCAATGGGTTAATATATATCATGGAACCAGCAGGCACTAGACCAGTAGATTTATTGATTTTTATACATTTCAAAATTTCTGGATTGCGAGTCTGACTGCAAATCAGACTTCTAAACACTAATTGATTGATGTTTACACGGAAACTTTTACTGACGTCATGATGACAGTCTCATTTACTATTGGTTGTTTCTAAATTGGTAGTTACAGGCTTGCTTAATTGATCATAATCATGCCCTGAAATACTACTTACAGTTACATGGTTTATGGTTTTGGCTTTCGGCCCGCAGACTTAGGTCTGTATGAAGGCAACTACAGGCTTGGAATTTAATAGGGGCCTAGATCTACTGACTGATTAAAGGTCTCAAGTCGCTCCTCCATCTTTTTAAATGTGTTTTGGTCTGTACAGGTGCTAAGCCAGATCAAGATCATTGCATACCGCTTACAGCAAATGCCAAACAAAACACATTCCTTCACACACTGATATTGACTTACTGATACCAGACTACCCCTGCTAAACCAATCAAAGATCACTATACACCACTTACAGTGTGTATCCTGGTATAGTAATGAGCTTTTCATTAGTGCTATTGAGATCACTGACAGTAGTTACTGACATATTTGTATTGTGCAGATAAAGCTTCCTATATGCATTCAAAGTCTCTTCCAACCACTGCAAACTAGGATTCTGTGGTTCCCATAAGAAAAAAATCAGAGTTAAGTTTACCCAAAAGTGATTACGGAGCTATCAAATAAAACATAAAATCTAACTTCTGAGAAATGCTTTTCCAGTGCTCAAAATGTACATAATAGTCTTAAGCCCTGAATGCCTATCCTATAACTATTTAAAAAAATGCTATCACATGAGTCACAAACAATATCCACTCTCACTGACGTTTACTTGAAAGACTCTGAGTGCCCTACAGACCCCCATGGTATACTGATCTCAAACTATGGGGTCTCTATAGAACCTCAACCTAAGCCTAACCCCCTACCATGAGGGTCCATATGGACTCCATTCTACCCTAATTACTACTGTATGGTATGGAACCCTATCCATCCATGGAATTCCACAAGGACCCTATAGTCCCTAAAACTACCCCACAAAAAATGCATACAATAAAAAAAAAATAAAGAAAAGAAGGTTACAATTAATATTAGATGATAATTTATTTTTTGGCTGAGGATGAGGATTGAGGGTCTCCCTACAAGCAAGAAGAGAGCCAAATTCTTCTCACAACATGGAGGGATGAAGATTGAGAACCAGGGCATCACTGGAGGGTCTCTAAGGGTAGGGGAGGGTAAGTATACTTTGACCCCTATAGGTGTATTATTTATTGATTTTTTGTAGTATCTTTTTTGTTTCATTTTTCTTTTTGTTTATTTGTTTCTGTAATTGTTTTTTTTTTTTTTTGACTATATCTTTTATTGTATGTTATGTTTTTTTTATTAGGGGGTGGTGTTAGGGATTGTAGGGGTACTTGAGAACCCTTAATTAGGATATAAGGCCTTTGGTTGCAGTTATGGTGCCTTTTGGGTCCATGGAGATCCCCACGTTTACGTACCACGGGTGTTCATACGGACCTCCATGGTAATAGTTTAGTATATCATGGGAGTCTATTGGGATCCCCATGGAATAAGGCTTAATGTTATATACCATGGGGAATCCTAAGGAACTCCATTGTGTAAGGGTTAATTTTAGATACCATGTGGATCCATAAGGACTCCCATGGTTATGTTTGGAGGGCTCATAGGGACAATGTGAGGTTAATGGACCCCCCAAAGCAAACGGGATGGGGAAAGGGGAAAGAGCCAGAAGGGAGCAAGGGAGACAGAAGGGGCAAGAAGGGGGCAAGGGGGAGGGAGCAAGGGAGATAGAAGGGGCCAGAGGGAGGCTAGGGGGGGGGGAGAAGGAGGAAGTTCTTACAGGAGCTATAGAATAGAGGCATACAATGGCAGCTTTCTCGGCATCATAATAGCATAAAATTAGTACATTAGATGCCTACTTTTAGATGGATATTCAGAGAATGTTTTGGACCAGTGAAGAGTGGGGGAAAGTCTGATAGAGTGTACAGAATTGTGCAGGGTAAAATGATATAGGACAGTCTTAAGAAAAGTCTATGAGATTAGCATGTGAGAGTGTGATTAATGGTGAAGAGATGTGCTTTGTTTACACACCGTGTGAGGCGATTAGGCGTATACCTGTGATTAGATCTGATATGAAGGTGACTGCAATGCTGTTTGAATGCAAAGGTCAGGGTTTTGAACTTAATATGAGTGGATATGGGAAGCAGTGAAAGGGTTAGCAGAGTGGGGCAACAGATGAGAGACAACTGGGGAGATATCAGAGCCTAATGGAGGCATATTTGTAGGCAGACACTTCCCATAACAAATAAAAAACAGTGCCCTCAAAAGAATATTTATTTTATTTTGCAACCTATAGAAGTTATAATCTTTATTATAAAATTGAGACAGGTTTTCATATTCTTGTAATTTAAAACTGAGGTATTCTTGAAAGAATCCTTTGCTAGCAAAGAGCATGTTTATTTATTTTGGCTTGTACTTTAGTATCTGAGAACAGAAACATATACGATATAATTCAGTTTAAGTTCACACAATATATTCCCTAGAAATTCCACGAAAAAGTAATCATCTGTGATTTAGAAATATAAAAAAATATATATAAGACAAGACTACATCTATTGATATAATCTTACAGGGAGAGATATATTCGCGTTTAATTATACATTTCTTTTCAAACAGGTGTGAGATACACTACATTTATTTTATGATCACCACAATTTCCCAGATTGGATCCATATGAGAATTAGACTGATAATGTTATAAACTAGAATTTCATGACCTTATCTGACATGATTCCAATAAAATATTTATCTAAAATGTAGTGCAGGAGTTACAGCCAAAATATCAGCCAAATGTGACATATTGCCATTTGTTTACCCAACAGAAAGACTAACTGCCAATTTTACTAAAGGTGAAATGGACGACAAAAGGGCAAGAGAAAATCATTATATTTATAGCAAACTTTAAGCAATGTCACTACAGATTATTAGATTAATAAATTATAGTTACATAGTAATTGAGGTTGAAAAAAGACTTTCAGTCCATGATCATTTAAGTTCGATCATTTAAGATCTCCTCTAATCTGAAATAATTATATAAACTAAGCTACTGCTTCAAGGTAAATGGCAGAAATGTTGTAAATGTTTTTTATGCATTTGAAACAGCACATTTTAAGCATTACAAAAGTTGTTTTTTGAATGAGAAAATATAAAGCAAAACCTGTTTAAATTTCATAAAATCAAACAGGAAATGGAGAAAGCACACTTTGGTCTGTAGATCTCATTGGCTGAGAGAAGACCCAAACACACTGTGATACATTATGAAATATCCTCTTTCTGAGCAAGAAATATCCCCCCCCCCCCCCATGTCCCTTTAACACTTCTTATTTTCTGCATCTTGGAAACAGTGAGGAGACTGTTATGGGTACAGCATGCCAACTCTCTTCTGTCAGGCTCACAATGGGCACCAAAATGAGAGAGGGGGGCAGAGAGGTGGGACAGAGAAAAATGAGAGAGAGAGAGAGAAAAAGAGAGAGAGAGAGAGACAGAGACAGAGGCAGAGAGGGAGAGAGAGAGATAGACAGAGGCAGAGACAGAGAAAGAGAGAGAGACAGACAGACAGAGAGACAGACAGACAGAGACAGAGAGAGGGAGAGAGAGAGAGAAGAGAGAGAGAGAGAGAAAAAGAGAGAGAGAGAGACATAGCCAGAGGCAGAGAGGGGGAGAGAGAGAGAGAGAGAGAGAGGCAGAGACAGAGAGAGAGAGAGAGAGAGAGACAGAGACAGACAGAGAGACAGACAGAGAGAGACAGAGAGAGAGAGAAAAGGAGAGAGACAGAGAGAAAAGGAAAGAGAGCGACAGAGAGAAAAGGAGAGAGAGAGAGAGATTGAGAGTGTGAGAAGGAGAGGGAGGGACTTTGTAGATTCCTCAGTCTGGACCGACTAGTTGCAACAGTCCTGTGTAAATCTGTAATAGACGCAACTCCCTTAGATTGGAGGAGACTTTGAATACATAGAATGTGACTGGCAGCATAATGGGAATGTGGTAGCTACATCTGTCAATGCTCTCAGCAGGAATAAATGATAAGTACTTCATGCTAAGTGTAGAATATATATGTATATATATATAAATATATTTTTTTTTTTTTTTTTTTTTTTTTTTTTTACTGGCCCTTTAATTAATTGTTCCCCCCTTTGCAAATACTTACTATGATAATAGCTGAGAATAAACTGTCCCTCCAGTATATAAGCCATAAAATATAAAGACCTTTCCTTTATTTTAAGCCATATCTATATAAAACATTTGAATACAAATGATACACCAGTAATGTTAATCAACTTAAGCAAAACTCTTTATTAATTCAACTTGATAAAATGTTTTCAAAATGGGGGATCTGGTTGAGGATTTATTTTTCATAACTTTTGCCAAATTATACAAATAGAAGCTTTACTGAGTTCACAGGCAAAATTAACAGGGAATCACATATTGTTTATAGTACTTTTATAATAGATTTAAGCACCTCTGCATTTCTAATGCAAACTATATTTATTTAATTAACTTAAAAGTTCAAAAATTGGTCATTTTCAAACTTCAACCCATGATGACGTAAGCTGTATTTTTTCAGAGATCAGCAGCTAGACTTTGAGAAATGTAATACTACCTAAAATGGTTTGAATAGTATTTATTCTGGAGAAATTCCCTTTTCACTGAAAAGAAAAATTAAACAGGTTTTGTAGGACTGCTGACCTAATATACATAAATGGGATTTACATGTGTGGTAGATAGTGTTACCAATGACAAGACAAGCTCTTCTAAATGCACTGTGGCTGTTAATATTTGTCATTAGTTGTCAAGTACACATGTAACTCATCCACAAGAATATTTTTGTGCTAACGATACTGTTATTCACTTTATATGAATAGGAGAAGAAACCCTCTGGAGAATTTGGATGAACAGACCGTGATACTTAGAATAGAGAGCCATTGACATTAATAAAATAAAATATTGACTGTAGAGACCGGGGGCATATTAAAAGGTCATTCACAGTATGTGAAAAAGGGTACGTTAAATGTAATTTCCACCGACTGTCATAAAATAATACAATGACCATGGAGGGTGGTCACCCAGCATTCTCACCTCTTCGAAACACAGTAAGAAATTAAGGATGACCATGGAGAAACTATTAGGTTGTTGTGTGCTGTGCATATAGAGGAGCTAAAAGACTTAATACAAAGATAGTGTTTATATTATTGAAACAGTGAATTTCTGTCACCCTGGGAAACATCAACGAAAGAATACAAAAATTAAATTAAATTTTGGGTAAAAAATGTAAGCCACTTTATATACAGAGTATCCACATGCAACTTTAATGTTATCTATGTATAAAGCATCTATAGATGACTTTTTTATAAGAGACAGGTATGACCAGGAGCTTTACACCTTTTGAGCTGGCAGCATAAATAATATTCTCTTCAAGCTATTTTTTGTCATGCATTCTTAAAAAAACAAAAGAGGAAGATACCAACTTCCATCTGAGGAAACGTTTTGTACACACGCAAAGCTCTAACAGTTTATGTTACATACAATTTCATATTTTCCCTTAACTGAGTTATTTTGACTATTGCTTACACAAGTAGGAAGTTTTTGGGCCAGCTAGAAAATTATGCCAATAAGAAAGCACAATATTTTAAAAGGATTGTGTGTTATAAGAGAGAGTTTTCATTGCAGAAAATAACTCTCGAGAGTCACACACATGTATCTGTTGTGAGACTGAAGACAGTGAACATCTCTGTTCAGAAAATGTGTTTCATTTCATTTAGCTTTGTGCACAAAATGGTGCACTTGTTCATTACTGCGTGTAATCATCCAAGAAGCTTTGCCAATAAATTCTGTGCCAAGAAAGATGCACTTCAACAGATCATAATTTATACTGGCAGCTGGACAAACTCAAGATGTGTGACGCATGAACCAGCTTAAGGAAAGTCACCAATCTTTCTTTTTTTTTCAATTACAATTTTTTCTGTACACTCTGTGGTTAAGTAAGGTCAAGATGATACAAATATGCCACACCAGGGATGATTTTTACCCCATGGAACAGATCTTCACCTGAAGTAGCATCATCTTGATCAATTAGTCAGACTTTCTTCAAATGTATGTGTGATGGAACAGAAAACAGTCCAGAACAGTGTTGGAGCACTGGTAGTTAGGCTCTGTGAAATGCCACCAGGATCTGTGAACTGCTGCTTTACACCAACTGGTGAAGCCTTCAGTAAAGCTCAGAATTCAGAGAACAACATGCCCTTGGTAGTAGGACTGTTGCATTTAGTAAATAACCCTTAGAGATAAAGGATAGACAGCCCTACATATGTTTCCTATAGAGTTCTTTTTAAATGAATGGCAGAAAGTAAAAAAAATGCATATCTATACCCTTCCTCAAATAACACAGCCAGCTAGGAGGCCCCAATATAGCTCCATTCTCCCTCTTCATGGATCAGCAAATGATGGACTTTCTATCAGTGAAATATTCCCATAGCCCACATAAGGCCCCCAGCATGTGCAGGAGTTTACAGATAATATACACAGACTTTTCTATAGGCAAAAATGCAAATTTTCAACATTTGTCTCATTCAAAATACGTCTGGCTAATCAGGAAGTAAAACAGACAGTGGAATCCAGTGGGGCAACAAATGATCAAGCAAAATACCACAAACCAAAGTGTTATATCTCTCTCTTGGCCCACAATCCCAGGGCATCCAATTATCAAAGCCTACAGTCAAAGGTGCCCCCTGATGGATAGTTTTATTTATCACACATGAGAGTTAAATTCAATGATAAAAGCTCTTTAAAAAATATTTTGGGAAACATCAAGCAGTTTAAAGTACAGTCCATGATTATATTATATGATTATATTCCCGCCCAAAGCAGGATTGCTATTGTTAAGCACTGCCTTAATATACCATCAAATAGTTTCTTAATATACATGAGGTCCAGATTTCATAGAGATGGTATGTAACACATCTACAGAGAATATTTTGGTACTTATCCTCTTCTAAGTGCAGTCCTCTCTCCACTATTTTACAATATATCCACTCTTCTCTCTTACTTCACTCATCTGCCCTCCTTTATGTTTTCAGTTCCCTCACCTCCTACTTTCCTGCCAGTGCCTTGACTATCAATGCAACTATACCAGTGACTGATTTATTATCCAACCTGGGCCCCTTTTCCAGCCTGCCGAGTCAAGAGTTGTTGAGTCTGGCGTGGCCATTAAGGAAACGTCTGCCAGTATGACTGTGAACTTTGGCTGCCTGTTCTCACCCAGCCTGTCTGACCATTATTTTATGTTTGTAATTTTGGGCTCTTCCTCTGGATCCCACACAGTCCTTTGTCCGGTGACATTACAGGGGCTTTCCTTCCTGAATTAGAAAAAAATGTTGTTACCTGTAAATACCTGACCATTTAAATATAACAATAAAGATCGATGGAACAAAACATTTAGTCCAACTTTGCCTACACATCTGTCCATATGGAAGATGTATTACTTAAAGTTGTATTTCTGAAACAGTTCTTTGTGAAACTCTATGTTCCAGGCTCCAGCCATATGTTTGTAAGATAGTTTGGTCTTCTTATGAAATGTAATATTAATAATAATAAATGACTCATTGTCTTTCTGGTACAACAGTTTCTTACTTGCATTGCCCAGAATTATTTCTAGGAACTATAGTCACTACCACAAATTATTTTCTTCTACTTAATGTATCTGACAGCCAGGTGGATAAAAGGAGAAGATACTTCTTTTTTCTCTCTGGCTAACCTTAAAACCTTTTCTTTAAAGGATAAGAAGTGGGTTCTGGTAAATATATCTGTTATGAGACTAATTCCATTAGCCTTGGGGTACCAGCGTGCACAACAAATTATGTCTTCAAAATTGGCATCATCTGAGTTCATCTTGGTGCCGCTGCTTCTGTTACCCTGGGATGGTGCAATCTGCACAGGCAATGTGACACACTCTTGACTGACACACCTTGAGTCGATTAAAAGGCAATCCAAAAGTGACACAAACCAGGATGCACACCATGCCTTTCCATGCAAACGTGAGAAGCGAGAACTGATTCTAGTAGAAACTTGCAGATGGGTTTGCAAAAGTGCTATCAGGTATCAAAACTTTGAGAAAGACAACTGCTGATAGTGGGTTCACAGTTCCTTTTATTTATAGGCATTGTTCTAAGAATATTCAATTTAATTTTAACCGTAAAAATATTTTGAGATGAAGGGGCTGAATCAGTTAATCTATTTATCCAATTTGATTCGCTATAGTTAATTTACATGATCAATGGCGTTAAAAGTGGAGAGAGAGATTAATTTGAAAATGTGGAGTTACATTCACCCATTTCTATCTTCTCTATTGTTAACATCCCTTGATATATAGGCTCCATAAAAAACTGAGGAAGCTTGAATATATTAACAAAGTTCATTCTTGATAGCCCAATTTGTTCCCCTTTTTATTAATATACCCTTGAAAGACCGTGATCCAGTGACAGTAGTGCTCAGCTTCAGACAAAAAAAGGTGATGTAAAATTCATAAAACCTTAAAAGGACATAGGGCTATATTCACAAAACTTGATACCATTGGGGTAAACTGGGTTAACAAATGAGATTAACTGGGTTCCTATATTGTCTACGAAGCCAATTCATTGTACACAGCCCTGCTTGACGTGTAGTTTCTATAGAAAATACATAAAATATTTTCCCCATTAGATAAATATCATCAATTGTAGGATAGCAAAGGGTAGGCTACATTAAAATAAGCAGTTTGGTTAAACACACGCCACTCTCAATATCACATATTATAATTGTCTAACTACGATTCGTCGTCACGCTCTGTTGCGTAGTGCGTACAACTTAGCGAAGAGCACCGCAGGCGCTCATTGCCCAGCGAGCCGTTAAATCGTAGCACTTTGGCAATGAGCGCTGCAGGCTCTCATTGCAGGCGAGCCTCGCGCAGCGAGGCGAGACGTTAAATTGTAGCACTTTGGCAGATAGCGCCGCAGGCGCTCATTGCAGGCGAGGCGAGCCGTTAAACCGTAGCACTTAGAAAAAAAATCTGAGTTGAAAAAAATTACGAGATAAGCGGAGGAACAAAAACAGTAAAAAAAACAATAAATACACACTAAAAAATAGGTCACTTACAGCATGGGGAACCAGGCAGGACGTCTGGAAGTGAGTTGGAACTCCAATTTAGATCGATTTAGCCGAGTTACAAAGATCGAAAATCGGCTAAGCGAGAAAAAAATGGCCGCCGGAAAAAATGAAAACGAGGCTATACTACTACGAACTGCGTAAAACGCAGTAACAGACGTATGTCTTTGAAAAACAACGAGATAAAGGATGCGGATTAACCGCGCAATGGGTAAAAAGACAGTAGCAAATACATTTTACGAAACACAATTACAGATTTACGCATTAACACAGATTTAACGACTTTGTCTCGCGCAACATCGGATTTCCCGCCTAAACCAACGCATTTGATGTGAAATATAAGTTGCAAGTTACAAAAAAAAAATCAAAAAAAAAAAATTGGTATTTATTTTAAGAAAAAAAAAAGGGACAAATGTAGCGTCATGTTGTGTGGCAAACAAATTTCACTACATTTAATTTTTAGTGACCGTCATTTGACCGTTTGACCATATTTACAGTTAAAACGTAGTACTTTAGCGGGCTGAGCGAAGAGCGCCGCAGGCGATCATTGCGAGGCGAGCCGTTAAACCGTAGTACTTTGGCAATGAGAGCAGCAGAAAAAATGCAGCACGAACAAAACGAAAACCAGGCGACAGCACTATAACCACGGAAAACACGTAACGATAATCCGCTAAGACGCATACCACACATTTTCCGCCATTTTAGGATAATGCGGAAGTACACAGTTACGTTAACGGTTTCGGCTCGCGCACGCACACTATTACACTGCACACGTTCATCACGCTTACACAGCACCTCCACACCACTAATGCTGCTGCAACATCAACACAGATTGCTAGCTCTTCAATACAATGCATAAAAATATGTAAATTTATTTATTAATTTGATTTCTATATTTCAGTAGTACACACAAAACAACATTAGCTACCTTACAATTCCATATGTATATTAATAACTAAACAACTTTTAAAACATACACATCTGATTGCCGTCATTTTTTGACGGGCAATACGCTAGTGTTATATAAAGGCTAAATACTTGTTGTGTTTTTTTCTTTGAGAAAGTTATATTTTTGTAATAACAGCAGATGAAAGAATGACCTTATATACCCCATTAAAACTATTGCATGCTAATTCACTCCTCTTTCTTGCATAAAGTTAATTGCGGATTTTTATTTAGTGGTGTGTCCTAAAGTACATTAAGAAGTATTGACTCATAAACACAGGTAATGACCTTGTAGTGTATAGATAAACATAGACAATAATTTAAAATCACAATTTTAAAATCAAAACCATCGCTATGGCATAAAACATTCAATGCACTATGTTATAAACTCTCAGAAAAAATATATTTTCTATGTATTAGACTCTGATAGCTTTGGTGAGTGATTATATATAAAAAAGCAACTTACCAGTACCAGAAGTGAATCACTGACTGCTTTTAAGCAGGTCCCTACATAAAAGGACTTTGTTATTACTTTCCAACCAAGCATAGTACTGTATAATCATATATTTATCCTTGATATTTTAACTCAAGAGTCTATCCATGTGGACTATATTAATGGCTAAATAATTTTGGAAATACACAGATAGTAACTTGAGTCAAACATAGGCCAACATAGTCTGGAATAATTGCATTACCAAACAGCTTTATACATTTTCACATATGTTATAAGTAATTTAACTTGTGGATTACTATATCCGTGGTGATCAGACCTGTTTGAAAAAGTACAATTTGAATCAGATAATTATCAAGATTAATCTGAAATGTATCAACAACCACACAGGTTAATAGTTCTGAACTTTGTGGGGAACCACACAGATTAGTAAAGTACAGTTTTAAATATTTTTGAAATTACCAAAGCATTTGATGGTTAGACTAGTTTAAAATAAATTGTTTAAAATAAATCGTCAATGTATGAAATAAATACCGTATTGGTCCGAATATAAGCCGCACCGTTTTCCGATTTTTGAGTTTGCAAGTTACGGGTGTGGCTTATATTAGCAACCGTAAAAATATGACTGCTGATTTGCGATCTTGCGAGTTATGTGTGCGGCTTATATTCGCGAACGTAAAATTACTGCCGATTTGCGCGATTGTGAGCTTAGGGTGCCGATTTGCGTGCTTGAGACTGCATTGTAGCAATTGAATAGCGATTCGCGAATGCAAAATTACTGCCAATTTGCGCGATTGCGAGTCAAGGGTGCCGATTTGCGTGCTTGAGACTGCGGTATTGTAGCAATTGAATAGCGATTTACGGTTTTAGTGATTTTAACATCCTGTAAGGCTTGTAACCTGCAAAAGAAGTTACAGTACATATTAGAAAGCCTGCAATGGCTGATCACTTGGAGAGAGTCTTTTTCTCTCCAATGTTAAGGGTGCTGCTTATATTTGCGTACTATCTTTTTTCTATTTTTTATATGCGGGTGCAGCTTATATTTGGACCAATACGGTACATTATTACCTTTGTTAGTAAATTACTACACAGGTACTAGGTTACCACAAAGATTAATATGTTATCACACAGAATATTATTAATGTAATGGGGCCTCATTCTATTATCGGCCGTAGGAAATGCGGGACCGCAAGGACCGGCCGCAAGCTATTCTGCTATTCTATTCCCCTCCGGCTGGGGATTCCGGACTTGCGGCCGGCGCCTTACTATCTCTTGCGGCCGCTCGCGCCGGAGGAAAGCCTTTTATCTAAAACGGCCGCAAGGAAATCGGCCGTAAGAAAATCCTATTTGCAATTCTATTGCTCCGGGAACCCTCTCTGCAAGGCTAAAAGCGAGCCGCAGCTTACTTGCAGGAAAGAGGTCCCGCTAGCACCAATTAAGCACGAAATAAAGCCCAAATAAAGCCATCCTGCACTCCGAGAAGACTATAAAGTGATTTTAGGTGTTAGCAAAAATAGCACAAATTTCCCCTTTACTCAAATCCGTAAAATATATTTTTTTTAATATATGTCAAATATACATGGAAAAAGTCCAGAGTGCTTGGAGCACCTCAGACCTGGCCACGCTGCGGCCGGAAAATAAACAGTTAATGTAAACTCGTATTTGGGCTGATGTGCAAGCTTGAGAGGGGGTTACTATTAATCCTCATGTCCCCCAATATGATCCCTAGCATTTACAGAGCTGTACTGTGCTGTCTTGAATTTATTTTTGACTTTAAAAAATTTGGAGCTTACGGCCGGTTCCAAGATATGCGGCCGGCCGTAAGAGGAGATCCTTGCGGGGCCGTATAATTGAATTGCGAGGTAACAGAACCCCCGCAAGGAATCGCAGCCTTACGGCCGATTTACGGCCGATAATAGAATGAGGCCCATGGTGTTTTACCAGAAATTTGTATTATACCACACAGGTTAATGAAGTACAACACGGTTTATAGGTAGTTAATCAATACCACATATTACCATGGTTAGGCCAGTTGGAAATAATATACCAATTGAGTCAGAAAATGTATAAAATTGTCCTTATTTAAGATATTTATAGACATTTAGGCCTTAGTGGTACTTTGGTTAATTTTTGTTGTTGTTGTTGTAGAACATAGGGAAAGCAAAAACAGGTAGTTCTGCCTTCACTGAGAAGGGAGGTGTTTTTTTAGAAAACTTTGGACAGGCTAAATGTGCATGCCATGCCAAAATGCTTCCTAATGTGATCTATACAGTAAATGTTTTTCCTATGTAATAGTCCCCCTTTAAATGAGATTTTTAAGTAAGATTTGTATGAAATAGAAGAGAGAAGTTTCATCTCTCAGGTTGTTTCTGTTTATGATGCAAGGAGAGCCAGAGATTTAAAAAAAAAAAAAAACTTAGATTGCATCTGGACAACTGATGCAGCCAAAATCAGAGCCAGAAAGCAAGATAGAGGAAGAAAGGCAAGCTGAACCTAGAGGGAACACCTGTGTTTTTAAACCGCATTGCCAAGTTAGTGTTTGCTTAAATCGTGTCTGTCCTGTAACATAACACTTTATTTCAATGATATATTAGAGATAGTTTGCTTCCCCAATAATACTAAATGCTTGTAACAAACTGAGAAATATATTGACCTACATTGTAAAGCAAAATTCAATACAATGACATCTACTAACTACCAATTTACGTCCATACTGCAGTTTACAATGCCCGATTAACATATGGACTATCTTTCTACTTTCAACAGTTGCTTCTTGTTGCCGGCTAACAGCATTAGGTACTGGTGGTAGTTTTCCTACTGACCATGCTAGATCTGGCTGATGTAGCTGTTTTACAATGACACATCATGTCAAGAAAAACATAGAAAGTTCACATAGCAACAAGCTTCATTACATAGGACACTAAACCATATCTTTTAGGGTTATAAAAATGGTTTCATTAGTTGACTTAGCTAACATTAACAGATATACTGTTACTTGCGACTTGCCCATCAAAAAATGACGGTCAATAAAATTTTAAGCCATGGTAA
This sequence comes from Discoglossus pictus, assembly GCA_027410445.1. NCBI lineage: Eukaryota > Metazoa > Chordata > Amphibia > Anura > Alytidae > Discoglossus > Discoglossus pictus. The sequence continues at coordinate 80,957,575 of CM050166.1, read as the reverse complement.
CGCTGTTTGGCACACAATGTTAAGCTTTTTATACTCTAAAGACCTTCGGCGCTCATTGCGAGCCTTGCACTGAGCTCCTTCGGCGCTCATTGCATGGCACGCAATGAGAGCCTTTGGCGCTCATTGCAAGCCCTCCTTGCGTGTCCTTTGGCTCGTCTCTATATTTAAAAAAAATACTAATTAATTAGTTACTTGAATAGTAAATTAATATAGTTTACCTTTTTGTAATTAATATATGTAACAATCAATAGCCTGAAGAGGTAGCAATCTCTTTTTATTGTTCTGCAGCATATAATGTCCAGTTGGACTGTTGCTGCCCTGAGGAGATAGTTTTATGAATGTCCCAACTGTGCATTAGGAATAGGCTTCGTGCGCGAGGGCAAACCGTTGGTTTATTTGTGTAAAGCGCTAGTTTAGATGCGTAATGTTGTTAGCGGCAAGTTAGGATTGTAAAATAGCGTCGTTTGTCAATGTGCTGCGCGGTTCGCAAGCCTTTGCCGTCCTTTGTAACAGTGTATTTTGTAGCTTGTACGTTCCTGAGTGAAAGTGGTACGCGGTTGGTGGTTTTTTGCGAGGTCCAGGGTCATTTTCATTTTTTTGGGGCGCAATTTTTTTTCTTGCTTAGCCGATTTTTTGCTTTGCGCGTTTCGGACGTTAACTTTGTATTTTTCCTATAAGTCCCACGTCTCGTAATTTTTTTTATAAGTAATTGCAGCCTAAGGCAATCCCGCGTTTCCTAAGTGTTTGGAGGCTAAGTCCTGCGTGCTTCATCGCCTCTTCTGCTCATGTTGCTTCGCTGCTCATTGACCAAGTGCTGCGAGTTTTAGTGCCTTAACGGCTCACCTCGCTACGCGATGCTGGCAGGTGATGAGCACGTTCATCGCTCATCGCCTAAGTGGTGCAAGTTTACGGCTCGCCTGGCTAGGCGAGGCTCTCAGGTGATGAGCACCTTCGGCGCTCATCGCCTAAGTGCGACAATCTAACAGCTCGCCTCGCGAGGCTCGCAAGCAATGAGCGCCTTTGGCGCTCATAGCCTAAGTCGTACGCACGACGTAAAGCGTGATGACATCTCGTAGTTCGACTTATAATTTGTGATATGGACCATGTATATGGTAAGTGTACAATGCAAAGTTCAGTGAGTGTGATCTGAGTGTTGCTTCCCTGAGTTTTCTATAAGTGCATAGGGGCTTGTGAGAGCTAACTGTTACTAAATACTAGGCTACTACCAGCCATGTTTAATGTTTAATATCATTGGTGTTAGTAATTGTAATTCTCTATGAAGTTATTTAGTGGGCGAGCAAGTGGCAAAATGAATATAAACACATCTCAGTGTGGGTACTTATTCTAAGCAGTACAATTAAAAATGCAATGTAAATGTTGCAATATGCAATCTACACTAATATGCATCATTTACATATTAGATAAAAGGAGATCAGTGACCCTCAACCTTTTTGTTTTTTGATGCAGCTGGCTGATTTTCTATTACTGCAATATAATATAATTTAAAACAAAATTTGCAAGAATTGTTACACATGGGAAATGTTTAAATATCAACAAAATTAACTACATTCATTATTCAGCTTTTAACAATATATTTTCTAATAAGTTAATTAACACAGAAAAAGGTGCAAATCTGTCTTGGGTCAGACAATTCAGTGAACACAAACTCTGTATATTATTAGTATAAGTAATTATTCCCTTATTTCATGGTTTATTTTGTACATATATGTTATGATGATTGAATCCATTGATTTCTCATCTTCTGGGCCTGGAAATGGCCCACCACCTAAAAATCCTGTTGCTCTATGAAAAAAAAATCAATCTAATGGAGCTCCTTTTTTGAGAAGTTCACCAGCTGGCAAATGGCTTTTACCATGTTTTGCAGCGTAAATAGTACTTGTTGTGTCTTCTCACTGGCTGAAATATAGACCAATCATAATTCAGCCAATCAGAATATGTTTTTCTTTTAGCGTGAGAAATTGATTTTTTAGAGATTGATCACATCTGATTGGTTCAGTTATATTTCCCATGTTAAAAGAGCATGGTGACATCTGAAAAATTATTCTGATTCAGAAGAAGCAAAATTGACTATTTCATACTGTTTCATCTTAGACAAGACGCAACTAAAATTCGAATCATATATAGTGCCTTGCAAAAGTATTTACCACCCTTGGCATTTTTCATGTTTTGTTGCCTCACAACCTGGAATTAACATGGATTGTTTGAGGATTTGCATCATTTACAGAACATGTCCACAACTTTTTTTTTTGTTATTGTGAAGCAAACAACAAATACTACAAAATAACATAATAATTCAATGTGTGTAACTATTCAACCTCCTAAAGTCTGTACTCTGTTGAGCCACCTTTTGAGGCAATCACAGGTCAAAGTCACTTTGGATAAGTCTCTATGAGCTTGCCACATCTTACCACTGGGATTTTTGCCCATTCCTCCATGCAAAACTGCTCCAGCTCCGTCAAGGTGGATGGTTTGCTCTTGTGAACAGCAATCTTAAAGTCTGACCACAGATTTTCTATTGGCTTGAAGTCTGGTCTTTGACTAGGCTATTCCAACACATTTACATGTTTCCCCTTAAACCACTCATGTGTTGCTTTAGTAGCGTATTTGGGGTCATTGTCCTGCTGGAAGGTTATCCTCAAATCACGCACAGAGTGGTACAGGTTTTGCTCAAGAATATCCCTGTATTTAGCACCATCCATCTTTCCCTCATCTCTGACCAGTTTCCTAGTCTCGGCTGCTGAAAAACATCCCCACAGGATAATGCTGCCTCCACCATGTTTCACTGTGGGGATGGTGTTCTTTGGGTGACGTGATGTGTTGGGTTTGCACCAGACATAGCTTTTTCTTTGATGACCGAAAAGTTAAATTTTAGACTTTATCAGACCTGAGCACCTTCCTCCATACATTTTGGGAGTCTCCCACATGCCTTTTCGCAAACTCAAAATGTGCCATTTTGTTTATTTGCTTAAATTAATGGCCACTCTGCCATAAAGCCCATCTCTATGGAGTCATCCTATGTACATATACTCCAGTCTTTGCTGTGGAACTCTGCAGCTCCTCCAGGGTTACCTTAGGTTTCTGTGCTGCCTCTCTGATTAATGCCCTCCTTGCCCGGTCCGTGAGATTTGGTGGGCGGCCGTCTCTTGGCAGGTTTGCTGTTGTGCCATGTTCTTTCCATTTGGTTATGATAGATTTTTTTTTTTTTTAGCAAGAAATTTTTATTACGGTTATGTTAGATTTGATGGTGGTCCTGGGGATCATCAAAGATTTGGATATTTGTTTTATAACCTAACCCTGACTTGTACTTCTCAACAACATTGTCCCCTACTTGTTTGCAGAGTTCCTTGGTCTTCATGACAGTGTTTGGTTAGTGGTGCCTCTTGCTTAGGTGTTACAGCCTCTGGGGCCTTTCAAAAAAGTTGTGTATATGTAATGACAGATCATGTGACACTTAGATTGCACACAGGTGGAATCATTTCACTTTATTGTGACTTCTGAAGGTAATTGGTTGCACCAGAGCTTTTTATAGACTTCATAACAAAGGGGGTTAATACATACGCACGTGCCAATTTTCTGTTTTCTATTTCTAAGAAATAGTTTTATGGATATATTTTTCTCATTTCACTTCACCAACTTAGACTATTATGTTCTGATCCATCACATAAAGTTCAGATTAACAAAACATTGAATTTAAGGCTGTAATGTAACAAAATAGGTCAAAAGTCAAGGGGGTGAATACTTTAGCAAGGCACTGTAGTTAGTATATTGTTGTTATAATATTATCAAATTAATATTAGTACTATTAAAATTCATTAGCATTAGTATTTATTATTGATATTATTATTACCAATTTCTGAACTTTATAAATGTTCCGATTTCAATACATTCACTATTTGATAAATCTGGTCCAAAGTCTCTTTACTACCATTTAGTTGTCATAATTAATAAAATAGTAAGTAGATTTTTTACAGTTATATTGCATTACACTTCCTATTTTCTGTTCCAGTGTTAAAGATATATGTAATTGTTGTAATTGTTACAGTACATGATGGACACTTTCTGAAAGAACACTGAGGATTTGTATACCATGTCTATGTAAGTGTGAAAAGAAAGCTGCAGCTGCTGTCTGAAATACAGACTGTAAAGGTCAGCTAAGTTTACTTGTCTATAATCCACGCTCTTTTATACACTATTTATCTCTGCGGTTCTTTTCCTTCTTACATTTTGTTGAAGGAATTAGACAGAAATCAGTTAAATGCTAATGAGGGTGTATTGTTTTTTATGTCAAGGAGGGAATTGCTGAATTAACTGAGTATGATCATAGATGTTGATAGTTTAGATGCTGATTTTTTTAGATTACTTTGTAATGATTTGCAGATGAGCATGGCAACGTTTCAATATTTGTGAAATATTAAATATCTAGTGACTTAATATATAAAAATGATCTTGATGCCCTAGGTATATAGCAATATTGCTATTTTATTTGTATTGTTCATAATATTCGTAGAACAATGCATCCTAGAGTGACAATGAACTGGAAGGGAGACTGCTTAAAATTGATGCCAGACTTCTTTACTCAAATGTGCTGCTTTGTATCAAGTATGAGTAAGACAACATTTCTGCAGGTTGCATCAGTCATTATGAGCTAATGTTATGTCATATGTATATGAACATATTATTTGTATGCTAATGTAGTGCTAACAAAGGTCATCTAAAAACATTCCATTTTTAAAACATCCCACTTGATGTTAACTGAAAAGGTTATGTTCCTATTACACACATATATGTATCTGCTTACAATATTCAGGTATTGTAGACACATTAATTAAAGTGGTATATAAGTTACCATCTACAGAATAAGGCAAGAGTAGTCATTTTTTTTTTGTAAAAAGATTTGGAGGTCTTTATGAAAATGAAATTGAGGTCCAGAATCCATACATTGATACACCTACAGATATGGCAATACATTGTCATTCAGACAGGATGGGTGTTTACATAGTGATTGGAACTTAACAACAGCACCTAACTGATCATTTATTTAATAATTTGGAAACTTCATATGAGATACATGATGCATTTAATAATACATAGTTACATAGTTACATAGTTACATAGGGCCTCATTCTATTAACAGCCGTAAAACGGCCGCAAAGCTGCGATTCCTTGCGCCCGTCTTACGTCCCCGTGTAGAGCTACCTTTACCTTGAAATTCAATTATACGGCGCCGCAAGGATATCCCCTTCCGGCCGGCCGCATATCATGCAAACGGCCGGAAGCTTTTTCCCAGCGCCCGTAAATCTTGTTTTCCGGCCGCAAAGTCCGAAAACTGAAAATGCAAATATAAAATCGAGAATGCACTGTAAAGCTCCGTAAATGCTAGGCACCATAATGGGGGACATAAGGATTAATAGCAACACCCTCTCAAGCTTGCACATCAGCCCAAATCCGATATATTATTTACGGATTACTTTATGTCCCGTAGTTCCGCGGGCTGGTCCTTGTTCAAACCCGTACGGGTTCGGAGATGGAGGTCCGCAAACCAAGCATTGTAATAGACAATATATATTCAATCCAGCACTGCAAAGCACTGTAAATGATGGGGCACATCGCCAAATTGTACTTTGATTTCAAAATCCATACAAGTCCCACGGACTTCAATGACCAAGCCCGTAGCTCCGAATTCAAGCCCATGCGGGCTTGCATGATAGATGAAGTTAAATATCTTTATTTGCGCATTTGAGAGTAGGGGAATGTTGAGCTATTAATTCTAAAACCAAACATCACTTTCACTTTTAATAAAAGTACAGGATGGCTTTTCTATGCTACGACTTGTAAGTTAGCCCTTTACGACCCGTAGGTCTATTTTACCCATTTACAGACTTGACGGAGGCTAATCCCGCAGCCTTTGCGGGTCTGAGGTGCTCCAAGCCCTCTGGACTTTGTCCACGGATATTTGACAAGAATTTGAGTGTAGGGGATTTGAGTGTAGGGGAATGTTGTGCTATTTTTGCTAACACCTACAATCACTTTATAGTCTCCTCAGAGTGCAGGATGGCTTTATTTCGGCTTTATTATGTGCTTAATTGGTGCTAGCGGGACCTTTTTGGTGCAAGTAAGCTGCGGCTCGGTTTTAGCCTTGCAGAGAGGTTTCCCATAGCAATTGAATAGCAACCAGGGCTTTCTTGCGAAACTCTTGCGGCCATTTTAGATCAAAGGCTTTTCTCCGGCGCGAGCGGCCGCAAGGGATAGCAAGGCGCGGGCCGCAAGCCTGCCGGAGCCCCCGACCGGAAGGGAATAGAATAGCCGAATAGCTTGCGGCCGGTACTTGCGGCCCCGCATCTCCTACGGCCGTTAATAGAATGAGGCCCATAGTATTTAAGGTTGAAAAAAGACCTTCAGTCCATCAAGTTCAACCTTTCAAGATCTCCTCCGATCTGCAATATGCGGATTAACTATTAATTAATTAGTTGTATAAAAAAAAAAAAAATATATATATATATATATATATATATATATATATATATATATATATATATATATAAAATCAAATCCCTCCTGATCCCAGACACTGGCGACCGGAATTCTCACTGGATAAATACTGCCTCTCTATTTATCCATGATAACCCTGAATTCCCTTTTAAATTAGAAATAAATCCAGTCCCCTTTTAAAGTTATCTATCGAATCCGCTGTCACCACCTCCTCTGGTAGAGAATTCCACAGATTAACCACCCTTACTGTGAAGAACCCTTTTCTTTCTTTAAGGTGGAATCTTTTTACTTCTAACCTCAAGGGATGTTGTCAGTTGAAAACCTCTTGGCACAAAAAGCTCCCTTGACAAATCTTTATACTGACCCTGGATGTATTTATATAAGGTAATCATATCTCCTCTTAGACTTAATTTGGTTAGTCTTTCTTCATAACTTAGCCCCTCCATTCCCCTTATTAGTTTTGTTGCTCTGCTCTGTACCTTTTCCAGCTCTAAAGTGTCCTTTTTATGAAGTGGTGCCCAAAATTGTACTCCATATTCCAAATGATGGCGTACTAGAGATTTGTATAGTGGCAGAATTATATTTGCTTCCCTGGCTTCTATACCCTTCTTAATACATGCTAATATTTAATTTGCCTTTGCAGCTGCTGCTCGGCTTTGAGCACTGTTACCTAGGTGGTTGTCCACAAGCACTCCCAAATGCCTTTCAATATCTGATACACCTAGATTTGCTCCATTAAGATTATAAATTGCATGGCTATTTTTCCTTCCCAGATGCATAACTTTACATTTATTCGTATTAAATCTCATCTGCCATTTAGATGCCCATTCCTCAATTTTATGTAAATCCCTTTGGAAGGAAAGCACATCACTATCTGATTTAATTACCTTGCACAACTTCGTGTCATCAGCGAAAATGGAGACACCACACTCCAATCCTACCTCTAAGTCATTATTAAATATGTTAAAAAGGAGAGTACCTAATACTGAGCCCTGAGGAACCCCACTTACCACATTAGTCCAATCCGAGTATGTTCCATTTACAACAACCCTTTGCTTCCTGTCTTTTAGCCAGCTCTCAATCCATGAGCAGATATTTACTGCAACTCCTGTATCTCTTAGTTTACACAATAGTCTCCCATGTGGCACTGTATCAAAAGCCTTTGCAAAACCCAAAAATACTACATTCACTGAGTTGCCTTGATCCAGGTTCCTACTAACCTCCTCATAGAAAAAAATTAGATTTGTTTGACATGACCTATCCCTCATAAATCCATGTTGACTCCTACTTATAATCCTGTTCAAATAGACATATTCTTGTATATTATACCTTATTAACCCTTCTTAAAGCTTCCCCACTACAGAAGTGAGGCTCACTGGTCTATAATTCCCTGGATTTGCTCTTACTCCCTTTTTAAATATAGGTATCACATCAGCTTTTCTCCAGTCATCTGGTAGAGACCCTGTGTTGAGTGAATCTTGAAAAATTAAATATAATGGTTTGGCTATTACAGAACCCAGTTCCCTTAGTACCCTTGGATGTATTCAATCAGGACCCGGGGCTTTATTAACATTTATTTTTTCCAACCTCTTTTGGATTACTTCCTGTTTTAACCAATTATTTGGCAAAGGTAGTGTAGCCCCATTATGTTGCCGTGTCCCAACCACTGGTACCTCCCTTGTGTATACCGAAGAAAATAACCTATTTAGCTCATCTGCCTCTTCTTGGTCACTAATTATCAGACGGCCTGTGTCACATTGTAATGTTCCTATAGCTTCCTTCCTCACCTTCTTCCCATTAATATACTTAAAAAATATTTTAGGGTTAGTCTTACTCTCTTTTGCAATTAATTTTTCATTTTCTATTTTAGCCAATCTAATCGCCCTTTTACAAGCCTTGTTGATTTCCTTGTATTCCTGTAAGGCAGTCTCTGTCCCCTCTTGTTTGCATAATTTAAATGCCTTAAATGGAAGTCTGTAAAAAGGGTCCTGGTTTAGATGCAGATCAGCCTAAAATTCTACCCCTGGAAAAGCATGCTTGCACTAAGTGGATTACGAGAAACTGAAAAAGTCAGAAAGTGAGGCTATTACTTTATGGGTCCAGTTAGCAAACTTCCAAGATATGCCACAAAAGGGAGGTATGTCATGATGCTCCTTATAGTTGATTCCTGTGTTTATTTGTAATATTAAGTAAAAAAGAAGTTTAGTATGTAAAGAATGTAGGTGAAGGGATTTGTTTAACCAGAGTTGGTAAGTTGAACTGCAAATATTTAGTTTCTTTATTGATTTGGCATGGATAGTAAATGTAACACTGGTAATTAGATAATAATGTGGCAGTGGAATTACATGTTTTCTGAGTTTTTTGATGATCACCTGAGCATTCTTTCTTTCTCGGGATAATATTTCATGCATCTCTTCCCCCCTCTCTCTTCCCCGTGTCTCTTTCCCCCATTTCTCTTTCCAACACTTCCTTGTGTCTCTCCTCCCATGTCTCTCTCCCCCTCCCCTGTGTCTCCCCCCCTCCCCTGTGTCTCTTCCCCCCTCCCTCCTGTGTCTCTCCCCCCTGTGTCTCTTTCCCCCATGTCCCTTCCCCCTTCCTCGTGTCTCTTTCCCACTATGCTGTCCCCCCTCCTTTGTTTCTCCCCCTCCCCTGTTTCTCTTCTCCCCCTCGTCCCTACCCTGTGTCTTTCCCCCCTCTACTGTGTCTTTCCCCCCTCCCATGTGTCTCTTCCCACCCTCTTTTCCCTCCGCTTTGTGTCTTTCCCCCCTCTTCGCTCCCCTGTTTCTCTCCCCCCACTCCCGCCCCTGTATCGCTTTCCCCTCCCCTATGTCTCTTTCCCCATGTCTCTTACCCCATGTCTATCCCCCTCCCCTGTGTCTCTTTCCCTGTGTCCCTTTCCCCTCTCCTGTATCTTTCCCCCTCCCCTGTGTCTTCCCCCCTCCCCTGTATCTCTCCCCCTCCCCTGTGTCTCTTTCCCTTCTTCTCCCTCCTATTTGTCTATTTCCCCCCTCCTCCCTCTCCTGTGTCTCTTTCCCCCTCTCTTTCCCCTTTGTCTCTTTCCCCTCCTCTCTACCTCCCCTGTGTCTTGCTTCGCTCTTTCTCCTTCCCTCTGTCTTTCTCCCGTCCCCATCCCCTGCGCGCCCCCCTTCCTGACACCAAGCCTTAGAGCACAGTGCGCATGTGCGGCTGACGCCTCGCTCTACGCCTGCACGGCTTGTACAGATTCTGTACAATAGTTTCCGTAGTGCACCCACCAGAGGGTTACACACTGTGGAAACTATTATATGTGATGTATGTACATATATATATATATATATATATATATATATATATACATATATATATATGTGTGTGTGTGTCTATATTTCTGTTTATGTGGTTACATATGTCATGTATTTATTGGAAGGAAAATGATAAACTATTTAAATTAAATTTTTTATTATTATAATAAAATAGTTGGTGAAAAAATAATGAGTCTATCTTTATCTAATGTCTAGAGCAAATATATCTAAACTGCCAGCAACACTAAACAGGAAAGAGAGTAAGATAAGATGGCTATGATGATTCCAGTGAGGAGATCCTTTTCTCCTAACAGATTGAATCTTTATGACTATTTACAAAAATCATGTATTATTATTATTATCGTTTATTTGAAACGCGCCAACATATATACATAAATGGGTTAAGTTTAAAAAATCAACAGCAATATTAACACATTGCAAAGTATGGAGGGCCCTGTCTTTGAGCTTAGAATCCAGTGTCCAATGTACTTACCCGAAAGCACCTTGTTGGATTGAAATCACACAAACTTACAGTCTAAAATAATTGTGTATGTTACAGGAGGGTGAGAGAAGTGTTGTGCATGTTAAGAGTGGAAGGTAGTAGACTTTTTTAAACAGATGTGTTTTAGTGAGGTTTTGAAGCTTTTGAGGCAGGGAGATAGTCTTTTGGAGTGAGACAATGAGTTCCAGAGAATAGGGGTAGCATAAGAAACGTCCTGAAGGCAGGAATGAGAGGAAGATGAACTACATCAGTGCTGTCCAGCTGGTGGCCTCTGATTAAAAAAATGATGAAATGTTTAAACAAGTAAATGGTACCTGGTATTAAGATATTTAATTAAAGCAGCAATATACTATGGTGCGATTATCAATATTGAGCATGAAATTGTAAACATTATTTTTAATTTCAATAAGGAGTCCACTAATAAAGCGACAGGTATCTTAAAAAATCATAAGCTAGTTTTACGTCCTTCGGCCTTGTTTTCATTGTGCTGCATTTTTTCGGCAGCCATTTTTTTCCTCACTTAGGTGATTTTTGATTGTGGAAAAATGGCAATTATGGCTCAAATTAACTTGCAACCTCACCCACAGGCTTCCTGGCTCTCTCACTGTGCTGTGTGTAAGTTCATTTGAGGCACATTTGTTGTTTTTTTTCAGTTGTTTCCAGTTCCGTGGGTCGGCCATTAGAGTCTGATTTTTGTGAGGCGGACAGAGCATGTATGGTTTTCGGTCCTTAGTCCTATGGGTCGTAAGTCTTGTGTGCCTCAACTGTTTGCATTGCAGTTGCAAGGATTGCCGTTGCGGCTAAGTCCCACTGGCCTCGCGATGCAGCCTAAGTCCTGTGTGCCTCAACTGCTTTCCTTGCTTCTCCTTTGGTGCTCATTGCAGCCTAAGTCCCACGGGCCTCTGTGTCTGTCTCTCTGTCAAATTGTGGAGAGACAGCAAGATAGATACGTCTGTTTTTTCAAAATGTAAAAATGTATACCGTAAGAATGATGCACAAGCTCAAGCCATTATGTAGCATGAATTATCTTTTTTTTTTTTTATGAAATGTATTACATGGAATATTATTCCAATGATTTTGGAATGATATCTGCTGAATTACAGAATTTAGCAGTTTAATTTTTGTGATATACAAGCATTGGAACTGCTTGTCCTTTCGCTCTTGAAAATCAGTAAAACATTATATTCTTCTATTTTAATTAGCTCCCTGGGACATGCTGAGCATCATTAAATGTTTTAGATTAAATGTCATTCTAGTTCACACTGAATGTAAATCCAGTTTAAATGATGGTTAATCAAAACCAGATCACAGCATCTTTTGTAAAAAACATATACTCTTATAAGGAATACATGCAAGGGAAAACTAATTGGACTTTTTTTAGTTTTAAAGTCTGATTCTTTTTAGTTACAAGTAAAGTGTTTCATTGTTATTCTTCATAAACAATGTCCAATGTTCCACTAATAGATAGCTTTTAAAATAAAAGAACAAGCATAAACATGTACAGTGCAAATGTGGTTACAAAAAATAAAAAGAGAAATGCTTACTTTGAACTATTATTTTTAAACAGGGGTAGTCAATAGGTGGGCCTAGTTTAGAATCAGGACCTCCAGACTCTTTTTGCCAGACTCGTATCACAAAATGCATCATATATTTCAACTAAAGCTTCCAGGTGCATATAGGGACATGGAACACAATTATTTTTCTTGCATATTAAAGAGCATGGTTTAAACAAGTTGTGCATGGAACAAAACTGTTTAAACTCTATTAAAAAATAAAAGGTAATGCACAGATCATATACATATTTATGTAGATTTCATTGGCAGGCATATTTCACTCATACATCTATTTTACTCCTTATCTGTTGGACAGTGGCAAACTCTAGATCAGTTGAAGGGACATGGAAGGATCCCTATTTTGTTAATAAACTACCTAAATGCTTAACGCATACTTTAACATAATATAATTAACAACAGCTTAAAAGCTCTGTTTCTACACACTGAAAACTTCTAAAAAGTCACTGCAAAGGTCTGGTCCATGTACCCGAATAGTGTATCTTCCATGTCACGTTAAACCTTTGAATAGTTTTTCCCTCTTTGAAAGAATATTTTGAAAAATAAAAACAAACAAACAACCCTCTTTCAGATTCAAAGAAATAATAAAAGAGCATAATAAGTTACATGCTGTTGTTTTCTTCATTATGTGAACTTCCTACTTGTACGTTTCTGAATTGTATTATATTCAAATAGGTATGTTTATCCATCCTCTTCTGTATCACTACCTTGTTGTGTGGGGCTAGTGTGCTTTAATGAAGCTGTGAACGATACCATGTAGGATCACCCAAGATGGGCAGGTCATAGTAGAGAGATCTGAAAAAACGCGGCCCACTAGAGAAGTTATTGGCAACCCAACCCAGTAAGTTTGCAGAAATAACTTTATGGACAAGCACAACCAGAGACATAATGATATGGCACTGGACGATGAGTTCTCAGGTCAGAAGTTGCCTACCACATTATTATTATTATCGTTTATTTATGACGCTCCAACATATTCCGTATCGCTGTACAAAAGATAAGTTCAAGACAAAGATACATACAAATTAAAATATAGCAAGGCAAGGAGGGCCCTGTCTTTGAGCCTCAAATCCATAGTGTCCATAGTGCTTTCCCTTAAGCACCTTGTGGGATTGAAACTCGCAGACTTACAACCTAAAGGTATTGTGTGAGGAAAAGGAGGGAGAGAGAGGTGAGAGTGTGTTAGGGTGAAAGGTGATAAGCTTCTTTAAAGAGATGTGTTTTTGACTTGGCAGTAACCAGGTCATTGTCAAGAAGGGAGTTAGAGGAAATAAAGCTGGTAAGGCGGATATAGACGAACCGCTCCACCATTTTGGAAGACAGGGGAAGTAGAGAGATAGGGCGGTAGTTAGATGCAATTTCTGAGTCAGATGAGTGCTTTTTGAGGATGGGTGTAATTATGTTGTGTTTTAGACAAGATGGAAACCTGCCAGTAGTTAGGGAAAGGTTGAAAATGTGTGTGAGAGCTGGGATTAGTGTGGTAGAGAGGGGAGGGATGAGCTGAGATGGAATAGGATCCTGAGGACATGTAGTGAGGCAAGTGGATGATAGCAGGCTAGCGACTTCATCCTCTGTAGCTGGGGCAAAGCAGTTCAAAGTGGCTGTTGGATTGGGGGAGGGAGAAGGCTGGATGTAGTTAGTTAGTTGAGACGGTAGAGTGAGTGAGCCACTGTGAGATAAGAGTTCATTGCGTATATTTTTGATTTTATGAATAGAATAACACAGAGAGTACGAGTAGCACCAGATCGAGAGGACACCTCTGCTGCAGAAGACTCTGAAGGGGAAAGGAAAAGCCTGATGCTGCAAAGAGAAATTCAACATAGGAACCTGGAATATTAGAACTATGAACCAAGGCAAACTGGACGTGGTCAAATATGTGATGACAAGGTTAAACATTGATATCCTGGAAATTAGTGAACTCAAATGGACTGGAATGGGACATTTCACTTCAGACAACCACCAAATCTTCTACTGTGGTCAAGAATAGAGCAGAAGAAATGGAGTAGCCTTCATAGACAATCAAAGGGTGGACAAAGCAGTGCTCAGTAACAACACAATAAATTACAAAATGGTTTCAATTCAAATTCAAGGCAAGCAATTTAACATCACAGTGATCCAATTCTATGCTCCAACCATGGAAGCTGAAGAGGTTGACGTTATGCAATTCTATAAACATAGGGCCTCATTAAATTCCAGCCTCGTAAATAAGAGGCTTCTACTTAAGCCCTACGTACTGCAAAGTTTCTCTAACTTACAATGCTATTAAATTAGCCCTGCTGCGAGCAACGTATGAGCTACGCAGCAGGGCCGTACGTATCTACACTGCGTAAATGTACATGAGGAGTGACAGCCTGCGAGATGATATCGCAGGCTCCCACTCCTCATCAAGTGCTGCGGGGGTCCTAAAAGGGACCTCCGCGGCAGTCCCCCACATAAGCCCTGCCGTGGGGGGTACTCCAAACCCCCCCCAGGCACCTAAAATGAACCCCACCTCAATGCGGGGGTCCCTGTCGGGACCCCCGAAGTGTCCTCACATGAACACCTTGCTGCAGGGGTCCATAGGAACCCCCGCAGCCCCCACACATTAACCCCTTGCAGCGGGGGTCCCCGATCGGCACTGATCAGGCCCCCGCTGCATTTAAAACTTTTAAATTCCCCGCCGCGGCTTCTTAAAGGGGCCGCGGCACACTATTACCCAATCCCGGCCGCGGCACTTAAAATTAACCCCCCTCTATGCTGGGGGTCCCCATCGGGACCCCCGAAGTGTCCCCATATAAACCACCTGCAGCGGGGGGCCCCGATCGGCACCGATCGTGACCCTGCTGCAATTCAATTTTAAATTTCCCGCCTCGCGGGTCCTCAAAGGACCGTAAAGGTCCTGAAAGAACTCGCACTAAAAATATTAACCCCAGGCAACTATAATTACCCCATTAACTCATGATGGTCAATCCAGACCACCATAAGGCCTAAATTAACCCATTAACTCATGATGGTCAATACAGACCACCATAAGACCTAAATTAACCCATTAACTCATGGTGGTCAATACAGACCACCATAAGGCCTAAATTAACCCATTAACTCATGGTGATCAATACAGACCACCATAAGGCTCTATTTAACCCCATCAGTCCCATAAGGGTATATTATTACCATTATGGGCCTGTTACAACCCAACATTAACCACATAAGTGCCATCATGGTCCTCAAGGACCATCATGACACTAACTACAAACACTACACTATAACCCCCAATAAACCATTTAATCTAAACTAACCCCCCTCTACACTAATCTATTAACACTTACACTACCTACCTACACTACCTACCCCCTAATAAACCTCCCCAACACTCTAATTACAAAAAACAATAAACCTACAGCAAAGAAAACAAAAAACCTACAGTACAAAAAACAAAAAAACCTACAGTACAGAAAAAAAAAACAATTACAACCCCACCCCCCACTACAGAAAACAAAAAAATACATTACAACCCCACCCCCCACTACAGAAAATAAAAAAATTACACACCTGAAAAGGAAAGACAGATAAACACAATACAATACATACATATAATACATTACATACATTACATACAATACATGACATTACATATAATATATTACATATAATATATTACATTACATACATTACATACATTACATACATTACATGACATTACATACATTACATATAATGTATTACATATAATATATTACATATAATATATTACATATAATATATTACATATAGTCCTAATCAAATACCCCCTATCTATCTAACATACAATCTATTTAATTTAAAATAAATCCTAACTATATCAAATACATCCCCCTATCTATCTAATATACAAAAAATCCTAACTACATACACAGACCCTTATTCTAAAATAAAATAAAATAATTACAGTCCTAACTACATACACAGACCCTAATTCTAAGCTAAAATCAATAAATTAAGACCACTTACCTTTAAGATGTTGCTTCAGATCACTAACCTATGGGTCAAACAAAAAGAAAAATTAGTACAAAACATTAACATCAAATAAATAAACATTATATACATTCTACATATTCAACTCACCTTTACAGCATGTCCAGTCACTGTTTAGCTCTTCCGGCGCGGCCCTGTTAAAAAAAAAAACACAATACATGAATACATGAATACAATATATAAACAATAAATAAAATACACAAATAAACATCTAAATATACATTTAACTTACCTCCCCGCGATGTCCCCGGCCTTCTCTCCTTCAGCCCCGGCTGGGCCGCGGAACCATCCGCGCTCTAAAAAAAACAAAAACTAACGGAGGTCTGCACTGGCAGACCTCCCCGACGCTACTGAACCTCCCGGAGTCGTTTCCGGGAGGAAATTGGCATTGTCGGCTTGTGATTGGCTGAAAAAGCTGTCAGCCAATCAAAAGTCGTCAATGTAGGAGCCAATCAGGATGCGCAGATGTCTTCTACCAATCACTCCGTGGGGGTGTATCCCATAGTGATTGGCTGAAGGCATCTGAGCGTTGTGATTGGTTCCCAGAAAGATAGACAAGTGTTTTAGCCAATCAGGGTGGGATATTGGGGTGTATCCCATCCTGATTGGCTCACACATTGACGACTTTTGATTGGCTGAAATTGATAGACAGCTTTTTCAGCCAATCACAAGCCGCCAATGCCAATTTCCTCCCGGAAATGACTCCGGGAGGTTCAGTAGCGTCGGGGAGGTCTGCCAGTGCAGACCTCCGTTAGTTTTTTTTTTTTTTTTTTTTTAGAGCGCGGATGGTTCCGCGGCCCAGCCGGGGCTGAAGGAGAGAAGGCCGGGGACATCGCGGGGAGGTAAGTTAAATGTATATTTAGATGTTTATTTGTGTATTTTATTTATTGTTTATATATTGTATTCATGTATTCATGTATTGTGTTTTTTTTTTTAACAGGGCCGCGCCGGAAGAGCTAAACAGTGACTGGACATGCTGTAAAGGTGAGTTGAATATTTAGAATGTATAGAATGTTTATTTATTTGATGTTAATGTTTTGTACTAATTTTTATTTTTTGTTTGACCCATAGGTTAGTGATCTGAAGCAACATCTTAAAGGTAAGTGGTCTTAATTTATTGATTTTAGCTTAGAATTAGGGTCTGTGTATGTAGTTAGGACTGTAATTATTTTTATTTTAGTTTAGAATAAGGGTCTGTGTATGTAGTTAGGATTTTTTGTATATTAGATAGATAGGGGGATGTATTTGATATAGTTAGGATTTATTTTAAATTAAATAGATTGTATGTTAGATAGATAGGGGGTATTTGATTAGGACTATATGTAATATATTATATGTAATATATTATATGTAATATATTATATTTAATATATTATATGTAATGTCATGTATTGTATATAATGTATGTAATGTATTATATGTATGTATTGTATTGTGTTTATCTGTCTTTCCTTTTCAGGTGTGTAATTTTTTAATTTTCTGTAGTGGGGGGTGGGGTTGTAATGTATTTTTTTGTTTTCTGTAGTGGGGGGGGGGGTTGTAATTGTTTTTTGTTTTCTGTACTGTAGGTTTTTTTGTTTTTTGTACTGTAGGTTTTTTGTTTTCTGTGCTGTAGGTTTTTTGTTTTTTGTAATTAGAGTGTTGGGGAGGTTTATTAGGGGGTAGGTAGTGTAGGTAGGTAGTGTAAGTGTTAATAGATTAGTGTAGAGGGGGGTTAGTTTAGATTAAATGGTTTATTGGGGGTTATAGTGTAGTGTTTGTAGTTAGTGTCATGATGGTCCTTGAGGACCATCATGGCACTTATGTGGTTAATGTTGGGTTGTAACAGGCCCATAATGGTAATAATATACCCTTATGGGACTGATGGGGTTAAATAGAGCCTTATGGTGGTCTGTATTGACCATCATGAGTTAATGGGTTAATTTAGGCCTTATGGTGGTCTGGATTGACCATCATGAGTTAATAGGTTAATTTAGGCCTTATGGTGGTCTGGATTGACCATCATGAGTTAATGGGTTAATTTAGGCCTTATGGTGGTCTGGATTGACCATCATGAGTTAATGGGTTAATTTAGGCCTTATGGTGGTCTGGATTGACCATCATGAGTTAATGGGTTAAATAGAGCCTTATGGTGGTCTGTATTGACCATCATGAGTTAATGGGTTAATTTAGGCCTTATGGTGGTCTGGATTGACCATCATGAGTTAATGGGTTAATTTAGGTCTTATGGTGGTCTGTATTGACCACCATGAGTTAATGGGTTAAATAGAGCCTTATGGTGGTCTGTATTGACCACCATGAGTTAATGGGTTAAATAGAGCCTTATGGTGGTCTGTATTGACCATCATGAGTTAATGGGTTAATTTAGGCCTTATGGTGGTCTGGATTGACCATCATGAGTTAATGGGTTAATTTAGGCCTTATGGTGGTCTGGATTGACCATCATGAGTTAATGGGTTAATTTAGGCCTTATGGTGGTCTGTATTGACCACCATGAGTTAATGGGTTAAATAGAGCCTTATGGTGGTCTGTATTGACCATCATGAGTTAATGGGTTAATTTAGGCCTTATGGTGGTCTGGATTGACCATCATGAGTTAATGGGTTAATTTAGGTCTTATGGTGGTCTGGATTGACCATCATGAGTTAATGGGTTAATTTAGGTCTTATGGTGGTCTGGATTGACCATCATGAGTTAATGGGTTAATTTAGGCCTTATGGTGGTCTGGATTGACCATCATGAGTTAATGGGGTAATTATAGTTGCCTGGGGTTAATATTTTTAGTGCGAGTCCTTTCAGGACCTTTACGGTCCTTTGAGGACCCGCGAGGCGGGAAATTTAAAATTGAATTGCAGCAGGGTCACGATCGGTGCCGATCGGGGCCCCCCGCTGCAGGGGGTTTATATGGGGACACTTCAGGGGTCCCGATGGGACCCCCAGCATAGAGGGGGGGTTAATTTTAAGTGCCGCGGCCGGGATTGGGTAATAGTGTGCCGCGGTCCCTTTAAGGAGCCGCGGCGGGGAATTTAAAAGTTTTAAATGCAGCGGGGGGCCTGATCTATGCAGATCGGGGCCCCCCCCTGCAATGGGTTTATGTGGGGACACTTCGGGGGTCCCGAAGGGGACCCCCAGCATAGAGGGGGGTTAATTTTAAGTGCCGCGGCCGGGATTGGGTAATAGTGTGCCGCGGTCCCTTTAAGGAGCCGCGGCGGGGAATTTAAAAGTTTTAAATGCAGCGGGGGGCCTGATCTATGCAGATCGGGGACCCCCGCTGCAAGGGGTTAATGTGGGGGTGCTGCAGGGGTCCTGATAGAGACCCCTGCAGCATGGGGATGTGTATAGGGTGCAGGGGGGAGCCTCACACTGCTGTCTCGGGCTGTTCCGAGGCAGCACGTAGAGGCTTTCGGATCCCTTGCGTGGACTTTTTGTCCACGTAGGGATTCTTACGATATGCGAGACTCGTGCATAGATTTAAGGCTACGTAGCTCTCTCGGAGCCTATTCTCGGCCATTTTCTCGCAGTCATATCGTAAAGCAGGCTGCGAGAGATTCGGTTCTCGCAAACAGCAGGAAAACTGCCTTTTGCGAGCACCGAGAGAACTACGAGGGAGAATTTAATAGGGCCCATAGTTAGCAAGTCATAACACCAAGAAGATATGTTACTCTAATTATAAAGGATTGGAATACTAAAGTAGGGAACCAAAAGATACCTGGAATGATGGGCAAGTTTGGCTTTGGAGTACAAAATGGAGCAGGTCAGAGATTAATTGAACTCAGAGGGAATACAACCTAAATATATATATATATATATATATATATATATATATATATATAGTTAATTGAAAATATATATACTGAAGTCAAAAAACAAACCTCAAACTGGGACCCCTCAAGATAAGTTCCTGACAGAACCCTATTTTATATTTGTAGCAATATATAAAAATATAAATCTTTATTGTGTCAATTTAAAACAAAAGAAAAATATATACACTATAAAAAAAAAAAAAACAGTATCAATGCTGTAGTAAAGACCAGGGGCCTCATTCAATTGCTACTTCTTTAGATCCGGGCCCGTAAGTGGTGAGAACAAGTTACTTTACTATTCAATTGCCTCCTACTTGCCGGCTCCGATCGGGTTACTTGCTGCACGCTACTTTTCATTGCGATTCTGATAATCGCAAGTTACTTCCCTCAAAGACTTTGATCTTTCACAGCCACAGGACTTGCGGCCACAAAAACCACAAGCTGTAAATGGCAAAAATCCAACTCCATCCTATTTGTACCAAAGAGGTGTCTCAAGGGCTTGCAAAGCCCTTACGTATCCTCCCCCTGCTCCCAAATCCAACCCCCATGATGCGGGGGTCCCAATCGAGACCCCCGCAGGTTCCCCACATTAACCCCTTGATGCAGGTCGACCCGATGAGGACATTTATAATTAAAAAATCCTGCCTTTCAGGTCCTGAAAGGACCAGCGCTTAATAAAAAAATTAACCCCTGCAGCGGGGATACTATAAGTACCCCCCACTGTTGCAAGGGTTAATGTAGGGACACTGCATTGGGGGGATTAATGTTGCCCTTTAAACCACAAATTGAAACCGTGATAATTTGTCATAGTAACATACCAGTGGTTAAATGGGTTAGCCTGCTACTAAAACCAAATAACTAAGTACTGAAGAAGCCCAATGTGGCAGATTAGCTAGAAAAATACACTGACATAGCTGGTATAGTAACTGGGTCTAATGACCACCCTGGAACATAGTATGTTAATGAAAAGAAAGGGGTTCATAGACATACCGTATAGATGTTAGCTAGATCTAATAAATTCTTCATATTAGTTGATAATATATATATAATGTCTAGCTACTGGTATTAATGACTTTACCCTGATAAAAGGGCCTATGATGTTTAAACAAATATGTAGTTTATTTTATGGATTGCAAAAAATGTCTATTGCTAGAATTATAAATGCTCTATATTGAGAATGAAAAGAGGGTGTCAACTATAATTTGCTCTCAAGGCTACTATTATTATTAGGTCAGAGATTAGTAGAATTCTGTCAAGATAATTCTCTGGTCATAGCAAACATCCTCTTACAGCAGCCCCCAAGATGACTCTACACATGGACATCACCAGATGGACAATATAGAAATCAGACAATGTTATAATAACTGATACTTAATTGCCGTACCTTAATATATATCTGTTACAATTGTTTATACCATCTTTTTATATTAAAATATACTGAATTATTATATTTACTCATTTATAATAAATACAGTGCCTTGCAAAAGGTATTCACCCCCTTAACTTTTACCTATTTTGTTACATTACAGCCTTACGTTCAATGTTTTGTTAATCTGAATTCTATGTGATGGATCAGAACACATTAGTTTAAGTTGGTGAAGTGAAATGAGAAAAATATATACACAAAACAAATTTTTAGAAATTGAAAGCAGAAAATTGGCATGTGCGTATGTATTCACCCCCTTTGTTATGAAGCCCATAAAAAGCTCTGGTGCAACCAATTACCTTCAGAAGTCACATCATTAGTGAAATGATGTCCACCTGTGTGCAATCTTAGTGTGACATGATTTGTCATTACATATACACAACTTTTTTTAAAGGCCCCAGAGGCTGCAACACCTAAGCAAGAGGCATCACTAACCAAACACTGCCATGAAGACCAAGGAACTCTCCAAACAAGTAAGGGACAATGTTGTTGAGAGGTACAACTCAGGGTTAGGTTATAAAGAAATATCCAAATTTTTTATGATCCCCAGGAGCACCATCAAATCTATCATAACCAAATGGAAAGAACATGGCACAACAGCAAACCTGCCAAGAGACAGCCGCCCACCAAAGCTCATGGACCGGGAAAGGAGGGCATTAATCAGAGAGGCCTAAGGTAACCCTGGAGGGGCTGCAGAGTTACACAGCAGAGACTGGAGTATCTGTACATAGGACGACAATAAGCTGTACGCTCCATAGAGTTGGGCTTTTTGGCAGAGTGGGCAGAAGAAAGCAATTTCAGCAAAAAACAAAATGGCACATTGAAAAAAACAAAATGGCACATGCGAAAAGGCATGTGGGAGACTCCCAAAATGTATGGAGGAAGGGGCTCTGGTCTGATGAACGCCATCCCCACAGTGAAACATGGTGGTGGCAGCATCATGCTGTGAGGATGTTTTTCAGCAGCCGTGACTGAGAAACTGGTCAGAGTTGAGGGAAAGATGGATGGTGCTAAATACAGGGATATTTTTGGGCAAAACCTGTACCACTCTGTGCGTGATTTGAGTTTAGGACGAAGGTCCACCTTCCAGCAGGACAATGACCCCAAACAACACTTAAAGTGAAAACACTTGAGTGGTTTAAGGGGAAGCATGCGAATGTGTTGGAATGACCTAGTCAAAGACCAGACCTCAATCCAATAGAAAATCTGCGTTCAGACTTAAAGATTGCTGTTCACAAGTGCAAACCTGGAGCTGGAGCAGTTTTGCAAGGAGGAATGGGCAAAAATCCCAGTGGTAAGATGTGATAAGCTCATAAATACTTATCCAAAGTGACTTGGCGCTGTGATTGCCGCAAAAGGTGGCTCTACAAAGTATTGACTTTAGGGGGTGAATAGTTATGCACGTTGACTTTTTCTGTTATTTTGTCCTATTTGTTGTTTGCCTCACAATAATAAAAAAAAAAAATCTTCAAAGTTATGGGCATGTTCTGTAAATTAAATGATGCAAATCATCAAACAATCCATGTTAATTCCAGGTTGTGAGGCAAAAAAAACAAGAAAAATGCCAAGGGGGGAGAGAGAGTTTTTTTACTTACCAAAGTGTATGTGTGTTTATATGGTGGTAAAAATACTTTTGCAAGGCACTGTATATTCTCACATAATTCATTTCTGTGTTTTTCATGAGGCCAAGGCTTACATATATCGTGTAGTAAGAATTTGAAATTGGCAAATATAAAAAACATTATTTTTTAATGAATATTAATAAAGGTTATTGATATTAATAATATCACCATATTATTTGTCAAAACCCACAACAATACATTCAGCAAAAATAAGACCTGGAGCTGACTGCGGCTCAGACCATGAGCTTCATATTGCAAAGTTTAGAATTAAACTAAAGAAAATAGGGAAAATCATTAGATCAACAGTTACAGAATAAATAATAGCCACAGTGAATATGAAGAGGTAACGAATAGATTTAAGGGACTTGACATGGAAAATAGACAACATGAAGAAATGTGGACCAAAGTTTTTAACAATATCCAGGAAACAGCAACAAAGAATATCCCAAAAATAAAGGAAACTAAGAAGGCAAACTGGCTATCTGATGAGGCTTGGAAAATAGCACAGGAAAGAAGAAAAGCAAAGGATAATTCACATAAGAAAGGATGTAAAGAGATTGAAGAAATAACAGAAAGGGAAAGTCAAGGGATCTCTTCAAGAAAATTGGGGACTTAAATACGAACCTTTCATGTCAAAGTGGGCCTGAAAAACAGGAGTTGATGGAATCCAAGCTAAACTATTTAAAATCTTACAAGAGGATGCTGTGCAGATGTTGCAAAACTCAACAATAGCCAGTACACTGGAAAAGGCAGTGCCAAAGAGTGCACCTGAACAATTCCACGCATTTCATATGCCAGCAAGGTAATGCTTAAAGTTATACAGAAGTTTCCTGGGTTTCAAATTTTTCCTACAAAACAGCCACTGATTAGTAGAAAAATATGTATTATATTGAAAAGTTGAATGTACTTACATATTTATATGCTGGGTACTGCTATCTGGAATTGCACATCCCTAGGAAGCTTACATAACAGTGGGTACAGGCTGCAAAGCATCTGGGTACAGGTTGTGACTTCCAGAGGAAGTGCTGCCAGTCACATGGTTGATGGGGGTCACAGCAGCAGTGATGCAGGGAACAGACAAGCTGCAGGTATAATCCAGTGTGAATGTGCTGCACAAATTGGCACATGTTAGAAAGTACTATTTATTTTCATATCTACATATCCCAGGCTGATTTGCAGCACAGACATCAACCCCAAATGGTTCAGTCTCTGCTTCTTTCTGATTGGCCAAAACTATTTTTGAAATGAATGCTAATTTAGCCTGGGTTTGGAGAGGATGTAAACCCTGATTTTCAACTGTCATAAATTACAAGACATTTTGCTAACTTCAAGATAAGAGTTTAAATGTTTATTTTGCTATTTTTTCATGCAAACATTTTTTTTTGCATACACTTCTTATTATCCTATATCAGATGCATTTATAATCCATCAAACTTAGCTATGCCTTTAAGATCCTACTAGCTCAATTCCAACAATGTATGGACTGTGAACTACCGGATATGTAAGCCAGTTCCGCAGAGGAAGAGGCACAAGAGATCACATTGCCAACATCCAATGTATAGTAGAGAAAGCAGGATAGTTCCGGAAAAAAAAAAAAACATTCACTTCTGTTTCATAGACTATTCTAAGGCATTTTACTGTTTTGATCAAAACAAAATGTGGCAAGGTCTTAAAGAAATGGGAGTACCGGATCATCTCATCTGCCTCCTGATGAATCTATATGAGGGAAAGGAAGCTAAGGTCAGAACCGAACATGGAACAGAATGGTTCAAAATCGGGAAAGGAGTACAACCTGGTTGTATATTGTCACCGTATTTAGTCAACTTATATGTGGAGTACATCATGTGGAAGGATGGGCTTGATGAATCCAAAGCCTGAATCAGGATTGTTGTAAGAAATATCAACAACCTCAGATACATGGATGATATTACTCTGATGGCTGAAAGTGAGAAAAGTGCTAAAGCTGGCCTGCTGCTCAATGTTAAAAAGATGAAGATCATGGCAAACAACAATGTCAGTGCCTGGCAAATAGATGGGAAGAAGTGGAGGCAGTGACATGTTTTATTTTCCTGGGATTCAAGATCTCTTGAGAGGATGATTGTAGCTATGAAATAAACATTGCTTCTGGGGAGGAAAGCTATGGCAAGCCTGGTAAAAAGCTAGTAAAAAGTAAAGATATTACACTATCAACAAAGGCCTGCATATTTAGAACTATGATATTCCTTGTAGTAACATACAGATGTGAGAGCTTGACCATAAAGAAGGCTGAATGGTGTAGAATTGATGCCTTTGTTTTGTGGTGTTGGAGAAAACTGCTTAGAGTTCCTTGGACTGCAAGGAAATCCAATAAATCATTATTACACGAAAACAAGACAAACTGAAAGGTACCTGGAAGATTTGATCATGAGGCTAAAGCTCAAATATTTTGCCCATATCATGAGAAGACAGGATTCCCTAGAGATGAGGTAAATATTGAATAGTACATAAAAAAGATATCAGATATAATTAATTGTTAAGAAAATATTTTAAGACTTGCGACTTGCCCGTCAAAAATGATGGCATGAAATGGTGTCATTGTGTTTTCTGTCTCTTATGTACTATTTCTCTGCATGTCTCTCCCCCCCCTTCCTTCCCTGTGTCTCTCCCCCTTTTCCTGTGTCTCTTTCCCCCGCTTTGTCTCATCTACCTCTCCTTTCTGCCTCTCCCTCCATGCGCATGCACGCTCCCTTTCACACAATGCGCATGTGTGGCTCCCGGCACACATTGCGCATGTGTATGTGTTAAGTATTTAAGTAAAAATTTCAAGTGAGTGATACCACTTTACATTTTCCTTTTTCCATAGGGAAGACAAATAATGGAAAGGTAGGTGGGGGAGGTGTTCATTTTGATATGTTAAGTATTATTTCCATTGATAAAAGCAGGTAAATAAAAAAATAATAAAGTGTAAACTCAAGATCTTGTCCAGTCTCCAGGGTCCCCGCCACGATCATGTGTCCCCAGCCAGCCCCATCTCGATTTATGAATAGAATACAGGTAGCAAAAGTTCTCATTATTTGATAGCAATGCAATGTGAGGAAATCACCCATTTATTCCAGGTTGAGAGGAAGGTGGGAAAGGTATCGGAAATTATAGGGTGAAAGTTTTCATTTATCATGATATTTTTTTTTTCTTATTTCCTGAAAGATTGTATCTTTCCATTTCTTGGTGATATTGCTTTTGGTTGCTAACATAATAAATTGAAGTAATTTGTTTTGAGAGTTTGGCAGGGTAGGGAGGTGAATTTCTAAAAGGCATAATTCTATAGAAGGTGTAATCTGTGTTTGAAAAATATTTGATGTTAGTTGGGTTATTTTAGTCCAAATAGCTTGGGCTTTAGCGCATGTCCACCAGGTGTGTATAAAGGTGACCAATTCTGGGCAGCCTTTAAAGCAGTTAGCTGATTATTGTGGCTTCATTTTGTGGAGTCTATCTGCAGTAATGTATGCTCTGTGGAAGACATTTAATGAGGTTTCCAGAAGGCTATAATTTAATGAGCCCATATTTAATCTGGGTCCTCTTTTTAGTGATTATTTAATGTCCGAGCCTGCAAAAATTAAAGTGTTAGTGTTAGATTGTTTGTGTCTCTAATTTGTTAGAAAGGTCCACCATGTAACTGACTCTATTGAAAAATCTCTCAAAAAAGTGGGGGAAGCGAAGATAGATAAAAGAGGGGAGAGGTCTTGAATTAGTTGGCATCTAGATTTAGCCCATCTCCAGATGGTAAGAGAGAGCATGATTATTGGGTATTTAAGATATGTTTGATGGGTTTTAGGGAGCCAGGCTATCTTGTCCCACAAAGAGGGTTCAGATGTTGATTCTCTATAAGCACCCAAATGGGTTGATGAGTTGTCAAATGGGCTAGCGGAACAAAATACATTTGAGCAGCTCTATAATAAAACTGGGGAGAATACTCATTTTTATAGTGTTGATTCTACCAGTCCACGAGATTTGGAATTTTGACCGTTTTCAAGGTCTAAAGCTAATTCTTTAAATAAAGTAAAGTAATTAGATTTGTATAAATCTGATATGTTGGGGGTAATGTTAATACCAATATATTTTATATGTGTCCTGGGCCATGAAAATTTAAAATTTGTTTGCAAATAATTTAGTTCAGATCTAGGGATGCGTGATCCAAGGGACTCAGATTTGTCTAGATTGACCTTCAGACTGGATATTTGTCTAAAACTCTCTAGCACATTCATGAGGGATGAAATGGAAATAGTAGAATTAGTTAGAGTGCAGAGGAGGTCATCTGCAAAGAGATAGCATTTGTAATTATAATTACCTATTGTCAAACTAGGTATGTCTGGGGTAGACCTGATAATTTCAGCTAATGGTTCAATTGCCAAAGCAAAGAGCAGGGGAGATAAAGGGCATCCCTGCCTTGTACCACTTTGGATATGCAGGATTTTTTTATTGGGGCCTGGTAACTTTAAATAGGCTTTGGGAGAGTGATAATAAATATGTAATAGAATTGAATCCAAATTTTGAAAGAACTTTAAAAAGGTACAGCCATTCAAGAGAATCATAGGCACATATGTTGCAAAACTGCAAAGTGTGTGAGTCTCCATACATCTGTGAACATCAACTATTGTCAATAAAATATGTCAACATAACATATCACATATAATAGTTGTGAAACTGCGATTCGTCGTCACGCTTGCAACAAATCACAGGTTGATAACGCAGAAAGTCGCGCGCTTGCGCATTGAGCAACATTAGCTGTGTATGCACACTGCGCTGGTCGAGCGCATGCGCACGCTCGTTGCGCGCCGGTTGCTTACATGCGCGCGGCGCATCGGTCATGCGCGTTGCGCTGTAAGGGAGGAAGAGGCACACGTGAGGAGGTGAGACACACAGGGGAGGAGGGGAAAGGTAAACAGGGGAGGAGGGGAGAGACAGACAGGGGAAGAGGGGAGAGACACACAGGGAAGGAAGGGAGAGAGACACAGGGGAAGAGGGGAGAGACACACAGGGAAGGAAGGGAGAGACACACAGGGGAAGAGGGGAGAGACAGACGGGGAAGAGGGGAGAGACACACAGGGGAAAAGGGGAGAAACAGACAGGGGAAGAGGGGAGAGACACACAGGGGAAGAGGAGAGAGACACGCAGGGGAAGAGCGGAGAGACACACAGAGGAGGAGGGGGAGAGACACAGGGGAGTGAGAGAAGGGGGAAGAGACACAGGGGAGTGAAATGAGGGGGAAGAGATACAGGGGAGTGAGAGGAAGAGGGAAAAGACACAGGGGAGGCGAAAAAGGCACAGGGGAGGTAAATGGGGGGGGGGAGACACGAGGGAGGGGGGGGAAAAGAAGGGAGCCAGAGAAGGGTGGAAGAGACACACAGTGGAGGAGGGGAGAGGCACACATGGGAGAGGCACACAAGTGAGGAGGGGAGAGAGACACACAGAGGATGAAGGGAGAGAGACACACAGAGGAGTAGGGGGGAGAGACACACAGGGGAGGAGGGGGGATAGATACAGGGGAGGGAGAGAAGGGGGAAGAGACACAGGGGAGTGAAAGAAGCGGGAAGAGACACAGAGGAGTGAGAGGAGGGGGAAGAAATACAGGGGAGGGAGAGGAAGAGGGATAAGACACAGGGGAGGGAAATGGGGGGAGACACAAGGGAGGGGGAACAGACACGGTGGGACAGGGAGGAAAGAGACACAGGGGAGGGGGAAAAGTCACAGAGGAGGAAGAGGGGGAAGAGACACAGAGGAGGGAGAGGGGGGTAACAGGTACAGGGAGGGAGGGGGAAAGATACACATGGGAGGGAGGAGGAGAGACACAGGGGAGGGGAAAAGAGACACAGGGGGGAGGGGAAAGAGACACATGGGATGGGGAAAGAAACACAGGGGAGGGGGAAAGAGACACAGGGAGGAGGAAAGAGAAACATGGGAGGGAAAGGGGGAAGAAACACAGGGAGGGGGAACAGACACAGGGGAGGGGGGGAACAGACACAGGGGAGGGAGGGGGGGGAAGAGACACAGGGGAGGAGGGAAGAGACACAGGGGAGGTAGAGGTGGGGAAGAGACACAGGGGAGGGGGAAAGAGACACCGGGGAGGGAGACATGGGGAAGAGACACAGGGGAGGGAGGGGGAGAAGAGACACAGGGGAGGGGGAAGAGACACAGGGGAGGGAGGGGGAACAGACACAGGGGAGGAGGGAACAGACACAGGGGAGGGATAGGTGGGGAAGAGAAACAGGGGAGATGGGGGGGAGAGACACAGGGGAGTGGAAAAGAGACACAGGGGAGGGAGAGGGGGGAACAGACACAGGGGAGGGGTAAAGAAACACAGGGGAGGGGGAAGAGACACAGGGGAGGGGGAACAGACACAGGGGAGGGGGGACAGACACAGGGGAGGGAGAGGTGGGGAAGAGACACAGGAGGGAAGAGACACAGGGGAGGGGGAAAGAGACACATTGGAGGGAGAGGTGGGAAGAGACACAGGGAAGGAAGGGGGGAAGAGACACACGAGAGGGGGAAAGAGACACAGGGGAGGGAGAAGGGGGAAGAGACACATGGGAGGAGGGAACAGACACAGGGGAGGGAGAGGTGGGGAAGAGACAAAGGTGCTCATTGCGAGGCCCGTGATGATTGCCTTTGGCGCTCATAGCAAAGCCAATAAAGTAGAGGGTAAGAGAGGCAGGGGGAGGCTCATTGCGAGGTTTGAAATGAGCGCCAAAGGCGCTCTTTGCGAGGCCCTTGATGAGCGTCAAGGCGATCATTGCAAGGCCAGTAAAGTAGAGGGGGAGGCTCCCATTGTGTGGCAAACATCATTGCCAGGCTTAACTTTTTATTGACGTCATTTTTGACGGGCAAGTCACTAGTAATATATAATTTGTCAGAATCACATATAATAGTTGTCATAGTGTGTAACGCTCCCGCCGCGCATCTGCATTGGCCGAGGTAAGGTTACATACTATGTGATGCACATGCGCACCATGAGCCATGCATGTGCAATAATCAGCACTACCCTCGCAAGTTCATTGCACCATGCTAGCCGGGGGGGGGGGGGGGGGAGACGGGGAGAGGGGAAGAGAGATGTGGAGGGGGAAAGAAACGGGGAGATGGGGAGAGAGATGAAAGAGGGGGAAGATACAGGGGAGAGGGTGGGGGAGTGACAGGGGAGAGGATGGGGAAGAGACATGGGGAGGGTGGGGAAGAGACATGGGGAGAGAGATATGGGGGAGAGACACGGGGGGAGAGAGACATGGGGAGAGAAACATGGGGGAGAGAAACATGGGGGAGAAAGACATGGGGGAGAGACATGGGGGAGAGAGAAATGGGGGAGAGACATGGGTGAGAGTCACATGGGGAGAGAGACATGGGGAGAGAGACAGGGGAGAGGGTGGGAGAGAGACAGTAGAGGAGGGGAAAAGACACAGGGGAGTGAAAGGGAAGAGACACAGGGGAGGCAGAGGGGGGAGACACAGAGTAGGGAGAGGGGAGAAAGATACACAGAGAAGGGAGATGGGGAAGAGACACAGGGGGGGAGATGGGGAAGAGACACCGAGGAGGCAGAGGGGAAAGAGACTCAGGCATGGGAGAGGGGGAAGAGACACAGTGAAGTGAGAAGGGGAAGAGACACAGGGAAGGGAGAAGGGGGAGAGACACAGGGGAGGAGGGGAGAGACATAGGGGAGGGAGAGGGGGAGAAGAGTCACATGGGAGTGGGGAGAGACACAGGAGAGGGGGAAGAGACACATCAAATATTATCCCATAATTTTAGACGGGCAAGTTACTAGTAACATAAATAAACTGTAATGGTAACACAGATAGAAACAGAGATTAAGACAAATCAGGAAAGCCACATGCCCCAGACAATATGATTAGTGGGCAGCTGAGAGGGGTTGTAGTTTTGCCTGTATAAAGGTATATCAGTGTGTGACTTTTTGTGGTCTGCTTGCCTCTGTTCTGTGATTTCTCCTGAACAGTAAGTGTGTTGAGTACTTGTGCAGTGAGTAGTGAGCAGGTGAGTAGTGAGAACCTAACATAAACAGGGGAAAATGCGAACACATCTAGCATAAGGGCAGTTCTAGTATAAGTGTAGGAGTTTAAATAAAAGGAGGGAGTGCATACATTTTTTTTACCCACTGTAATTATGAGTCAGTCCAGTGGCAACCTCACTCAGTGTACATCCTGTAATATGTATGCACTACTGCAACAGATGATCCAGGATCCATACCTCTGTGACAGGTGTGAGCATGTTGCCTATCTTGAAACTCAAATTGGAGAACTGGAGAGGAGAATTGCAGCACTTAGTGATATAGCTCCACTGGAAAGGGGGTTGCTGCTCGCAGAGCACAGTTTAGCTGGGCCTAGCATGGAGGGTGGAGCTGGGTCTAGTGAGGATGTCTAGGGAAGTAGCTGGGTTACAGTTACAAGAGGGAGCAGAGGGAACAGGAGCAGGAGGGAGGCCAGTTCTGAGTTGGCAAGCACCGAGAGATTTGCCAGATTGAGTGAAACTGTTGGTGAAATGCATTCAGGAATGGCAATGCCAGATAGAGCTGTTCCAGAGAGACAGACGGGGAAGAGGGGAGAGACACACAGGGGAAAAGGGGAGAAACAGACAGGGGAAGAGGGGAGAGACACACAGGGGAAGAGGAGAGAGACACGCAGGGGAAGAGCAGAGAGACACACAGAGGAGGAGGGGGAGAGACACAGGGGAGTGAGAGAAGGGGGAAGAGACACAGGGGAGTGAAATGAGGGGGAAGAGATACAGGGGAGGGAGAGGAAGAGGGAAAAGACACAGGGGAGGCGAAAAAGGCACAGGGGAGGTAAATGGGGGGGGGGGGGAGACACGAGGGAGGGGGTGAAAAGAAGGGAGCCAGAGAAGGGTGGAAGAGACACACAGTGGAGGAGGGGAGAGGCACACATGGGAGAGGCACACAAGTGAGGAGGGGAGAGAGACACACAGAGGATGAAGGGAGAGAGACACACAGAGGAGTAGGGGGGAGAGACACACAGGGGAGGAGGGGGGATAGATACAGGGGAGGGAGAGAAGGGGGAAGAGACACAGGGGAGTGAAAGAAGGGGGAAGAGACACAGAGGAGTGAGAGGAGGGGGAAGAAATACAGGGGAGGGAGAGGAAGAGGGATAAGACACAGGGGAGGGAAATGGGGGGGAGACACAAGCGAGGGGAAACAGACACGGTGGGACAGGGAGGAAAGAGACACAGGGGAGGGGGAAAAGTCACAGAGGAGGGAGAGGGGGAAGAGACACAGAGGAGGGAGAGGGGGTAACAGGTACAGGGAGGGAGGGGGAAAGATACACATGGGAGGGAGGGGGAGAGACACAGGGGAGGGGAAAAGAGACACAGGGGGGAGGGGAAAGAGACACATGGGAGGGGGAAAGAAACACAGGGGAGGGGGGAAAGAGACACAGGGAGGAGGAAAGAGAAACATGGGAGGGAAAGGGGGAAGAAACACAGGGAGGGGGAACAGACACAGGGGAGGGGGGAACAGACACAGGGGAGGGAGGGGGGGGAAGAGACACAGGGGAGGAGGGAAGAGACACAGGGGAGGTAGAGGTGGGGAAGAGACACAGGGGAGGGGGAAAGAGACACCGGGGAGGGAGACATGGGGAAGAGACACAGGGGAGGGAGGGGGAGAAGAGACACAGGGGAGGGGGAAGAGACACAGGGGAGGGAGGGGGGAACAGACACAGGGGAGGAGGGAACAGACACAGGGGAGGGATAGGTGGGGAAGAGAAACAGGGGAGATGGGGGGGAGAGACACAGGGGAGTGGAAAAGAGACACAGGGGAGGGAGAGGGGGGAACAGACACAGGGGAGGGGTAAAGAAACACAGGGGAGGGGGAAGAGACACAGGGGAGGGGGAACAGACACAGGGGAGGGGGGACAGACACAGGGGAGGGAGAGGTGGGGAAGAGACACAGGAGGGAAGAGACACAGGGGAGGGGGAAAGAGACACATTGGAGGGAGAGGTGGGAAGAGACACAGGGAAGGAAGGGGGGAAGAGACACACGAGAGGGGGAAAGAGACACAGGGGAGGGAGAAGGGGGAAGAGACACATGGGAGGAGGGAACAGACACAGGGGAGGGAGAGGTGGGGAAGAGACAAAGGTGCTCATTGCGAGGCCCGTGATGATTGCCTTTGGCGCTCATAGCAAAGCCAATAAAGTAGAGGGTAAGAGAGGCAGGGGGAGGCTCATTGCGAGGTTTGAAATGAGCGCCAAAGGCGCTCTTTGCGAGGCCCTTGATGAGCGTCAAGGCGATCATTGCAAGGCCAGTAAAGTAGAGGGGGAGGCTCCCATTGTGTGGCAAACATCATTGCCAGGCTTAACTTTTTATTGACGTCATTTTTGACGGGCAAGTCACTAGTAATATATAATTTGTCAGAATCACATATAATAGTTGTCATAGTGTGTAACGCTCCCGCCGCGCATCTGCATTGGCCGAGGTAAGGTTACATACTATGTGATGCACATGCGCACCATGAGCCATGCATGTGCAATAATCAGCACTACCCTCGCAAGTTCATTGCACCATGCTAGCCGGGGGGGGGGGGGGGGAGACGGGGAGAGGGGAAGAGAGATGTGGAGGGGGAAAGAAACGGGGAGATGGGGAGAGAGATGAAAGAGGGGGAAGATACAGGGGAGAGGGTGGGGGAGTGACAGGGGAGAGGATGGGGAAGAGACATGGGGAGGGTGGGGAAGAGACATGGGGAGAGAGATATGGGGGAGAGACACGGGGGGAGAGAGACATGGGGAGAGAAACATGGGGGAGAGAAACATGGGGGAGAAAGACATGGGGGAGAGACATGGGGGAGAGAGAAATGGGGGAGAGACATGGGTGAGAGTCACATGGGGAGAGAGACATGGGGAGAGAGACAGGGGAGAGGGTGGGAGAGAGACAGTAGAGGAGGGGAAAAGACACAGGGGAGTGAAAGGGAAGAGACACAGGGGAGGCAGAGGGGGGAGACACAGAGTAGGGAGAGGGGAGAAAGATACACAGAGAAGGGAGATGGGGAAGAGACACAGGGGGGGAGATGGGGAAGAGACACCGAGGAGGCAGAGGGGAAAGAGACTCAGGCATGGGAGAGGGGGAAGAGACACAGTGAAGTGAGAAGGGGAAGAGACACAGGGAAGGGAGAAGGGGGAGAGACACAGGGGAGGAGGGGAGAGACATAGGGGAGGGAGAGGGGGAGAAGAGTCACATGGGAGTGGGGAGAGACACAGGAGAGGGGGAAGAGACACATCAAATATTATCCCATAATTTTAGACGGGCAAGTTACTAGTAACATAAATAAACTGTAATGGTAACACAGATAGAAACAGAGATTAAGACAAATCAGGAAAGCCACATGCCCCAGACAATATGATTAGTGGGCAGCTGAGAGGGGTTGTAGTTTTGCCTGTATAAAGGTATATCAGTGTGTGACTTTTTGTGGTCTGCTTGCCTCTGTTCTGTGATTTCTCCTGAACAGTAAGTGTGTTGAGTACTTGTGCAGTGAGTAGTGAGCAGGTGAGTAGTGAGAACCTAACATAAACAGGGGAAAATGCGAACACATCTAGCATAAGGGCAGTTCTAGTATAAGTGTAGGAGTTTAAATAAAAGGAGGGAGTGCATACATTTTTTTACCCACTGTAATTATGAGTCAGTCCAGTGGCAACCTCACTCAGTGTACATCCTGTAATATGTATGCACTACTGCAACAGATGATCCAGGATCCATACCTCTGTGACAGGTGTGAGCATGTTGCCTATCTTGAAACTCAAATTGGAGAACTGGAGAGGAGAATTGCAGCACTTAGTGATATAGCTCCACTGGAAAGGGGGTTGCTGCTCGCAGAGCACAGTTTAGCTGGGCCTAGCATGGAGGGTGGAGCTGGGTCTAGTGAGGATGTCTAGGGAAGTAGCTGGGTTACAGTTACAAGAGGGAGCAGAGGGAACAGGAGCAGGAGGGAGGCCAGTTCTGAGTTGGCAAGCACCGAGAGATTTGCCAGATTGAGTGAAACTGTTGGTGAAATGCATTCAGGAATGGCAATGCCAGATAGAGCTGTTCCAGAGAGACAGACGGGGAAGAGGGGAGAGACACACAGGGGAAAAGGGGAGAAACAGACAGGGGAAGAGGGGAGAGACACACAGGGGAAGAGGAGAGAGACACGCAGGGGAAGAGCAGAGAGACACACAGAGGAGGAGGGGGAGAGACACAGGGGAGTGAGAGAAGGGGGAAGAGACACAGGGGAGTGAAATGAGGGGGAAGAGATACAGGGGAGGGAGAGGAAGAGGGAAAAGACACAGGGGAGGCGAAAAAGGCACAGGGGAGGTAAATGGGGGGGGGGGGGAGACACGAGGGAGGGGGTGAAAAGAAGGGAGCCAGAGAAGGGTGGAAGAGACACACAGTGGAGGAGGGGAGAGGCACACATGGGAGAGGCACACAAGTGAGGAGGGGAGAGAGACACACAGAGGATGAAGGGAGAGAGACACACAGAGGAGTAGGGGGAAGAGACACACAGGGGAGGAGGGGGGATAGATACAGGGGAGGGAGAGAAGGGGGAAGAGACACAGGGGAGTGAAAGAAGGGGGAAGAGACACAGAGGAGTGAGAGGAGGGGGAAGAAATACAGGGGAGGGAGAGGAAGAGGGATAAGACACAGGGGAGGGAAATGGGGGGGAGACACAAGCGAGGGGGAACAGACACGGTGGGACAGGGAGGAAAGAGACACAGGGGAGGGGGAAAAGTCACAGAGGAGGGAGAGGGGGAAGAGACACAGAGGAGGGAGAGGGGGTAACAGGTACAGGGAGGGAGGGGGAAAGATACACATGGGAGGGAGGGGGAGAGACACAGGGGAGGGGAAAAGAGACACAGGGGGGAGGGGAAAGAGACACATGGGAGGGGGAAAGAAACACAGGGGAGGGGGAAAGAGACACAGGGAGGAGGAAAGAGAAACATGGGAGGGAAAGGGGGAAGAAACACAGGGAGGGGGAACAGACACAGGGGAGGGGGGAACAGACACAGGGGAGGGAGGGGGGGGAAGAGACACAGGGGAGGAGGGAAGAGACACAGGGGAGGTAGAGGTGGGGAAGAGACACAGGGGAGGGGGAAAGAGACACCGGGGAGGGAGACATGGGGAAGAGACACAGGGGAGGGAGGGGGAGAAGAGACACAGGGGAGGGGGAAGAGACACAGGGGAGGGAGGGGGAACAGACACAGGGGAGGAGGGAACAGACACAGGGGAGGGATAGGTGGGGAAGAGAAACAGGGGAGATGGGGGGAAGAGACACAGGGGAGTGGAAAAGAGACACAGGGGTGGGAGAGGGGGGAACAGACACAGGGGAGGGGTAAAGAAACACAGGGGAGGGGGAAGAGACACAGGGGAGGGGGAACAGACACAGGGGAGGGGGGACAGACACAGGGGAGGGAGAGGTGGGGAAGAGACACAGGAGGGAAGAGACACAGGGGAGGGGGGAAGAGACACATTGGAGGGAGAGGTGGGAAGAGACACAGGGAAGGAAGGGGGGAAGAGACACACGAGAGGGGGAAAGAGACACAGGGGAGGGAGAAGGGGGAAGAGACACATGGGAGGAGGGAACAGACACAGGGGAGGGAGAGGTGGGGAAGAGACAAAGGTGCTCATTGCGAGGCCCGTGATGATTGCCTTTGGCGCTCATCGCAAAGCCAATAAAGTAGAGGGTAAGAGAGGCAGGGGGAGGCTCAATGCGAGGTTTGAAATGAGCGCCAAAGGCGTTCTTTGCGAGGCCCTTGATGAGCGCCAAGGCGATCATTGCAAGGCCAGTAAAGTAGAGGGGGAGGCTCCCATTGTGTGGCAAACATCATTGCCAGGCTTAACTTTTTATTGACGTCATTTTTGACGGGCAAGTCACTAGTAATATATAATTTGTCAGAATCACATATAATAGTTGTCATAGTGTGTAACGCTCCCGCCGCGCATCTGCATTGGCCGAGGTAAGGTTACATACTATGTGATGCATATGCGCACCATGAGCCATGCATGTGCAATACTCGGCACTACCGTCGCAAGTTCGTTGCACCATGCTAGCCGGGGGGGGGGGGGGGGGGGAGACAAGGAGAGGGGAAGAGAGATGTGGAGGGGGAAAGAAACGGGGAGATGGGGAGAGAGATGAAAGAGGGGGAAGATACAGGGGAGAGGGTGGGGGAGTGACAGGGGAGAGGATGGGGAAGAGACATGGGGAGGGTGGGGAAGAGACATGGGGAGAGAGATATGGGGGAGAGACACGGGGGGAGAGAGACATGGGGAGAGAAACATGGGGGAGAGAAACATGGGGAGAAAGACATGGAGGAGAGACATGGGGGAGAGAGAAATGGGGGAGAGACATGGGTGAGAGTCACATGGGGAGAGAGACATGGGGAGAGAGACAGGGGAGAGGGTGGGAGAGAGACAGTAGAGGAGGGGAAAAGACACAGGGGAGTGAAAGGGAAGAGACACAGGGGAGGCAGAGGGGGGAGACACAGAGTAGGGAGAGGGGAGAAAGATACACAGAGAAGGGAGATGGGGAAGAGACACAGGGGGGGAGATGGGGAAGAGACACCGAGGAGGCAGAGGGGAAAGAGACTCAGGCATGGGAGAGGGGGAAGAGACACAGTGAAGTGAGAAGGGGAAGAGACACAGGGAAGGGAGAAGGGGGAGAGACACAGGGGAGGAGGGGAGAGACATAGGGGAGGGAGAGGGGGAGAAGAGTCACATGGGAGTGGGGAGAGACACAGGAGAGGGGGAAGAGACACATCAAATATTATCCCATAATTTTAGACGGGCAAGTTACTAGTAACATAAATAAACTGTAATGGTAACACAGATAGAAACAGAGATTAAGACAAATCAGGAAAGCCACATGCCCCAGACAATATGATTAGTGGGCAGCTGAGAGGGGTTGTAGTTTTGCCTGTATAAAGGTATATCAGTGTGTGACTTTTTGTGGTCTGCTTGCCTCTGTTCTGTGATTTCTCCTGAACAGTAAGTGTGTTGAGTACTTGTGCAGTGAGTAGTGAGCAGGTGAGTAGTGAGAACCTAACATAAACAGGGGAAAATTCGAACACTTCTAGCATAAGGGCAGTTCTAGTATAAGTGTAGGAGTTTAAATAAAAGGAGGGAGGGCATACATTTTTTTTACCCACTGTAATTATGAGTCAGTCCAGTGGCAACCTCACTCAGTGTACATCCTGTAATATGTATGCACTACTGCAACAGATGATCCAGGATCCATACCTCTGTGACAGGTGTGAGCATGTTGCCTATCTTGAAACTCAAATTGGAGAACTGGAGAGGAGAATTGCAGCACTTAGTGATATAGCTCCACTGGAAAGGGGGTTGCTGCTCGCAGAGCACAGTTTAGCTGGGCCTAGCATGGAGGGTGGAGCTGGGTCTAGTGAGGATGTCTAGGGAAGTAGCTGGGTTACAGTTACAAGAGGGAGCAGAGGGAACAGGAGCAGGAGGGAGGCCAGTTCTGAGTTGGCAAGCACCGAGAGATTTGCCAGATTGAGTGAAACTGTTGGTGATATGCATTCAGGAATGGCAATGCCAGATAGAGCTGTTCCATCTAACAGCCGGGAGAACAGTTCTGCTGAAGTAGTGAGAGGGCAGAATAGGCAGAGCAACAGGCAGGTTTTGGTGGGTCTCTATTATTAGGAAGGTTGGCAGGGTGATTTGTCACCCAGATCCCAGCAACCGAACAGTTCGCTGTCTCCCGGGTGCTCGGGTTCGGCATGTTGTTGATTGGGTAGATAAATTATTGGGAGCGGCTGGAAATGAGCGGTTTTGATACATATCGGTACCAATGACAAAGTTAGTGGAAGATGGAGTGTCCTAAAGAATGATTTTATAGAACAAGGTAATAAGCTGAAGGCAAGGGAGGCAGAAGGAGCTTAGGGAGGTTAATGCGTGGCTAAAAATGTGGTGCATTAATTTGGTTTTTTTTTAGCACTGGGCTGACTTCTCACTTGGGTACAATCTCTTTAGCAGGGATAGATTGCACCTTAATGATGAGGGAGCTTTTGTGCTAGGGGATAGGATGGTAGAACGGCTGGGGGAGTTTTAAACTAGTAGGTGGGGGGAAGGGATGAGATAGAAGTAATGGGGCAGAAAGTATAGAGGGGGTAAGGAACGTATTAATTAGTCATGGGGGAGGAGATGGGGGAGGGTTAGTACAGTCAATAGGGAGGTATTGCTAAGTAACTACAGTTCAGAACTACAGACTCATAACATGAGGTGTATGCTCGCTAATGCAAAAAGCTTGCCAGGAAAAATGGGAGAGTAAGAATTATTAGCAGTTAAAGAGAAATGGAATTTAATAGGAAATACTGAAACATGGTGGGGTGAATCTCATGACTGGACTGTTAATCTGGATGTTATAACCTATTTAGGAAAGATAGGGGAGGCATTTGTCTGTATGTTAAGCCTGAATTTAAGCCTATAGTCAGAGAAGATATTTATGGTGGAACTAGCGGTAATGTTGAATGTTTGTGGGTAGCGTTAAATAGCGGAGCAGCAAATTCTAAAAGGATATTAGTAGGAGTATTCTATAAAACCCCAAATATAATTAAAAGTGAAGAAATGCAATTATTGTTACAGATTGGAAATGCAGCCAAGCATGGTCAAGTTCTAATAATGGGAGATTAGAATTACCCTTAAATAAACTGGATAAACGAGACCAGCAGTTCAGCTAAGGGGAGGTTCTTGAGTACACCCAGAGATCATTATCTGGCCCAGATTATACAAGAACCTACTAGAAATTAGTCTATCTTGGATTCAGTTATCACAAATAATATTGATATGGTATCAAATGTTGAAATAGGGCAACCTTTGGGAAACAGTGATCACAGCACAGTCTCATTTGAGATTGAATTAAAAAAACATAACTGTAAGGGGCTAACGAAAACTCTTAATTCTAAAAGGGCAGATTTTAACCGTCTAAGGGCAGCAATACAACTTATAGATTGGGACAGAGAACTGACAGGTAAAATTACTGAACATAAATGGACATCGTTCAAATCCTTACTAAATAAAAATACTTATCACCATATACCATGTGGAAATAAAAATAGAAGGAGCAAATCACAACCCATGTGGCTTAGCAATGAATTATAGATGAAGATGAGGAGTAAAAAATAAGCATTTAAATTATACAAACAAGAGAGGACAGAGACTGCTTTACGTAAGTACAGGGAAATCAACAAGGCTTGCAAAAGAACTATTAGACTGGCTAAAATCGAAAATGAAAAGTGAGTTGCAAAGGAGAGTAAGACTAGCCCTCAAATATTTTTTTAAATATTTTAATGGTAAGAGGGTGAGGAAGGAAGCTATAGGAACATTACAATGAGACACAGGTTGTCTGATAATTAGTGACCAGGAAAATGCAGATGAGCTAAATAGGTTATTTTCTTCAGTATATACAAGGGAAGTACCAGTGGGTGGGTCACTGCA
Organism: Discoglossus pictus; assembly: GCA_027410445.1. Taxonomy (NCBI): domain Eukaryota; kingdom Metazoa; phylum Chordata; class Amphibia; order Anura; family Alytidae; genus Discoglossus; species Discoglossus pictus. Next base: position 80,917,406 of record CM050166.1, on the reverse strand, counting down.
ACATAATGGGGCTACACTACCTTCACCAAATAACTGGTTAACGCAGGAAGAAATCCAGAAGAGGTTGGAAAAAATAAATGTTAATAAAGCAGGTCCTGATGGAATACATGCAAGGGTACTGAGGGAACTGGGTTCTGTAATAGCAAAACCATTATATCTCGTTTTTCAAGATTCACTCAACACAGGGTCTCTACCAGATGACTGGGTAAATGCAGAGGTGATACCTATATTTAAGAAGGGAGCATGAGCAATCATGGAGAATTATAGACCAGGGAGTCTCACTTCGGTAGTGGGAAAGCTTTTAGAAGGGTTAATAAGGGATAGTATACAGGAATATGTCTATTCAAACAGGATTATAAATTTACAGCCAACATGGATTTATGAAGGATAGGTCATGTCAAACAAACCTAATTCGTTTCTTTGAAGAGATTAGTAGGAACTTGGATAAGGCCAACTCAGTGGATATAGTCTATTTGGATTTTGCAAAGGCTTTTGATACAGTGCCACATGGAAGACTTCTGAGCAATCTAAGGGTTACATGAATTGCCATAAATATTTGCTTATGGATTGAGAGCTGGCTAAAAGACAGGAAGCAAAGGTTTGTGGTAAATGGAACATACTCGTATTGGACTAATGTGGTAAGTGGGGTTCCTCAGAGTTCAGTATTAGGTCCCCTCCTTTTTAACTTAGTGGGATTGGAGTGTGGTGTCATTTTTGCTTTTGACACAAAGGTGTGCAAGGTAATTAAATCAGAAAATGATGTACTTTCCCTCCAAAGGGATTTGCATAAATTAGAGGAATTGGCATCTATGTGACAGATGAGATTTAATACGAAGAAATGTAAAGTTATGCATCTGGGAAGGAAAAAGAGCCATGCAATTTATAATCTTAATGGAGCAAATCTAGGGGTTTCAGATATTGAAAGGGATTTGGGAGTGCTTGTGGACAACCGCGTAGGTAACAGTCCTCAATGCCAAGCATCATCTGCAAAGGCAAGTAAAATATTAGCATGTATTAATAAGGGTATAGAAGCAAGGGAAGCAAATATAATTCTCCCACTATACAAATCCCTAGTATGCCCTCATTTGGAATATGGAGTACAATTTTGGGCACCAATACATAAAACGGACATTTTAGAGCGGGAAAAAATACAGAGAAGGGCAACAAAGCTAATAAAGGGAAAGGAGGGGCTACGTTATGAAGAAAGACAAACACATTTTAAAAAAGGCATCTAAGAGGGGATATCATTACCCTTTATAAATATATCCAGGGTCAATACAAGATTTTTTCAAGGGAACTTTTTGTGCCAAGAGGTTTTTAACTGACAAGGGGACATTCTTTGAGATTAGAAGTAAAAAGATTTCACCTTCAAGAAAGGAAAGGGTTCTTCAGATTAAGGGTGGTTAATCTGTGGAATTCTCTACCAAAGGAGGTGGTGACAGCGGATTTGATAGATAACTTTAAAAAGGTATTGGATATATTTTTAAATGAAAAGCGCATTAATGGCTATCCTGGATAAATGGAGAGGGAGTATTGATCAAGGGATGAATCCGATCGCCAGTATCTGGGATCAAGAAGGAATTTTATACTTTTTTCCCTGTTGAGACAATTGGCAAGTTTCACAGTTTTTTTCCTCTGGATCAATTAACAATAAATCTGTGTATTGCAGATCAGAGGAGTTCTAAAAAAAGGTTGAACTTGATGGACTAAAGTCTTTTTTCAACCTAAATTACTAACAGCCTCATTAAATTGTGATTTGGCAAATTGAATAGGGCTCTATATAAGCACATAGCATATGTTTTTTACAGAAGTTTTTAGTTAGTGAAGACCTTGCTTTTGCATAGTCAGAGAAGATATTTATTGTTGAACTAGCTGTAATGTTGAATGTTTGTGGGTAGAGTTAAATAGTGGAGCAGCAAATTCTAAAAGGATATTAGTAGGAGTATGCTATAAACCCCCAAATATAATTGAAAGTGAAGAAATGCAAGTAAAGAACTTGGAACTACCAGTGTGGCTGCTAATGTTGGGGGTTGTGATGTTGGAGGAGCTGGTGGTGGTGGTGGCATGGTGGGGAGGTGCCGGGGTGGTCGCAGAGGCGGTGTTCTTAATGGTGAACCTGGCATCTTCAGTGCTGGAGGAGGTGGTGGAAGAGGAGCAGTTTAGAGGAGTGATGTTGGTGGATCATACAGGTAGGAGGCACTAGGCAGTGGATTGATCTGTTGTAGCCTCGTTTTAATTTTTTTTCGGCTGCCATTTTTTCCTCGCTTAGGCGATTTTCGAGTGGCGATTTTCACTCCCACGTCCTGGCTGTTGCCCCGTGCTGTCTGCGATGTTTTTGTAATTTTTTGGGGTGTATTTAGTGTGTTTTTCTTGGTTTTTGCTTTTTGCCGTTCGGCTGCTAATCTCGTAATTCTTTGCGTCTTGTGTCTTTTCTTTTCTAAGTCCCACGTCTCATATTTATTTTTTTCTAAGTCCTACGTCTTGTATGTTTTTTTTCAAAGTCCCACGGTTGTGAGCCACTTGTGAACGCCAAGGTAATCCCGTGTTTAGGAAGTGTTTTTCGGCTAAGTCCCGCACTTTGTAGTGGGTTAACGGCTCGCCTCGCTACTCGAGAAGCGCCTTCGGTGCTCATCGGCTAAGGCTGCGTGTTAGCTGAGAACTGCACCCTGATGAGGCTCTGCGCACCAGCCTGCATCCCATCTGCCACAGAGGCTTCTCATGCGCGAGTGCCCCCATCTCAAATTTACTGGTTGGCAAGGTAAGGGTCTGACAGTGTGCCATATGGGCCAGGCATTGTTTCATGTGTCACTAGGTGTTTTAGACCTCTATCCCATGGCTCCCGTAAGGAATAGACTTGCTCTAAAATGTTATCTTATTTTTCCTTCATACATAAAGCACAAATTCAAATAAATCAGTGTTACCCAAACACTTGGGCAGTGGTGAGAGACTTTGTCCTATGATGGCCGCCAACAGTCTAGTATTTCAGTATTGCTCTGCTTGAAATTCTAGAATTAAAGAGAATCCTCTGAATTCTCTGAAGTCTCAGTCAGAGAGTTCCTGAATACCCAGGCAGAGAAATACAGAAATCCTGTACTGCTGGTGGCAAGTGAGCAAATGCCAGAAACATTTTTAATCAGCACAATATATATAAACTCCAAATGAGACATTTATACAGTGAGGATTTTTATTTTAATCCTCACTATATTAAGGGGCTTATAAGGAAAAAATCATAACCAGCGGGTATAAAATAAGAATAATGACTAGTTTCAATGCAATGTTTCAGACCTGTTGCTTTAAATGTGTGGTATCTGTAAGATCAATGTCTCTTTAACCTATTTATTGCCATGCATCCCTCTGTTTATTTTTTTTTTAAAATTTACTGGCCTTTTTAGTACCTAACTTTTCATAACCCCTCATTTATTTGTCTTTCCTGGCACTATATAAGTGTGGTTTTGCCAGCGACATACCATACGTTAGACAGTAGAATATTACTCATCTTGTAATGCTTTTCTATAAACATTAAAAGTTAGTTTCTCAATTGCTAGTTATTACGTTTATTGGATACTTATGTTGAAAATAGGTTCTAATTTTTAATAATACCATAGACATTGGGCCATAATAAATTCCAGCCCCGTAAGTCCAACGTGAAGCACTTTGAAATTTGGCAGAGTTATGTTGCTATTAAATTGGTAGTGGCTGCAAGCTACGGGTTTGAGCCGAATATCGTAGCTCTTTCGTAGAACGTTGGATTTGCGGCCGTGCGGCCGATCAATTAGTCACTAAGTCACTAAAAAACGGGAGGGTAGATTTCAAAGTCCTACGGGCTTCAGTTCAGTTTGTGATCGGACCCATATTCCAGATTAATGCAATATTAATAAAGCCGTAAATATGATATTGTATTACATGCGAGTTACAGTATAGTCTTAACACATTGATTGCAGGGATCAATATAACACGGAATATAAACATGAAATAAAGTATTTTTCTGATTTTCGGCTTGAGAATGTTGTGCTATTAATTCTAAGACCTAACGTAACTTTCACTTTTAATAAATGAACAGTAGTGTGCTTTTATTTGCATTACAAGTGCTACGTATTGGATTTTACCCCTCCTTGCGGGTCCTCTTGAGCACACGTTGGACTTTGGGCTCTATTTACAGGCCAGTTACAGGCTTGCTCGCGTGTCACTTATTTGCAATTTAATAGCTATATTGAACAAGTAGCGGTTACGGGCTTGAAGGATTTACGGGTGCGAAGTTCAACGTTGCTCAACACGTAGGCTTTTCTCGGTCTTGCTGAGTTTCAACCCGCAAGCCATCTGCAGGCTGAGTTATGGGGCTAATTTAATAGCTGTAACCCGTAAAATTGAAGTTACAGGCTATGTTTCAAAATGTAGCCCGAATTTAATGGGGCTGATAATCGGCAGCTGAGGAACATTGATCTATTACTACTTGGGTTCGCCATGATTTCAGTTCATTTGAGTTACACAACATGTGGCCCAAGGGGCCCAATAAAGCCTTCCAATACTTTTTAAAAGGACCCCACTGCGTCAAACTTAACACTTTACTGTATAAGCCTGTACCATTGATATATTTTGTATGTTTTACAGGAGCCACAGCACCCACAAGCTCTTCTCTTTCTCCTATTCCCCAATATTTTACCTTTGTCTCTTTCTTTCCCCATTTCCCTTCTTCACACCATAGGTCAAATTCTCCTTTGAATAAGTACTGATTTATTAGATCTTTTTGCTGTCCAAGGGACTCTGAGTAGTTTTCGTTAACACCACAATTCAAAGGCATCAATTCTATAGCGCTCAGACTTATTTATGGTCCAGCTCTCACATCCGTATTTTACTACTGGGAATACCTTAGTTCTAACTATTCAGACCTTTGTTGATAGTTTAATATCTTTTTACTAGCTTGTCAAAGCTTGCCATAGCTTTCCACCCCAGAAGCAAAAGCCTTTTAATTTCATGACTACAGTCACCATCAGCAGAGATCTTGGATCCCAGGAAAATAAAATCTGTCACTGCCTCAACTTCTTCCCCGTCTTTTTACCAGGAACTGAGATTGCCGTTTGCCATGATCTTCCTCTTTTTAACGTTGAGCAGCAGGCCAACTTATGCACTCTCTTCTTTTACCCTCATCAATAAGAGTTTTAGTTCCTCCTCGCTTTCAGCCATCAAAGTAGTATCATCTGCGTATCTGAGGTTGTTCATATTTCTTGCAGCAATATCAATTCCAGCTTTTGATTCATACAGTTCGGCCTTACGCATGATGTATTCTGCATATAAGTTGAATAAATAAAGTGACAATATACAACCTTGTCGCACTCCTTTTCCGATCTTGAACCATTCTGTTGTCCCATGCTCGGTTCTGACCGTGGCTTCTTGGTCCACATACAGATTATTCAGGAGGAGGATGAGATGATCTGGTACTCCCATCTCTTTAAGGACATTCCACATTTTGTTGTGATCCACACAGTCAAAGGGGCATATTCAATTGAGGTTTCGGGCGATCCGGTAGCCCGTAAGTGAGGTCGCATAGTTAATTTGCTATTCAAATGGAGTTTTTTGCGGGCTCCAAACAGGTTACTAGTTATGGCATTGAAAATATTGCAATGATTAACTTACAGTCTCCAGAAGCCTTTGATCTTTCACTTTTGCAAGGCTAAAATCGCAAATTGCTATTCAATTGCTCAATATCCCCAAGCCCGCAAATGTTTTCACACCTGTAAATGGCAAATGAAGGAGAAAATCCTACGAATGCTAGAGAAGAACGGCAAAGGGGTTAAACACCTATTCGTAGCACTGTAAATGCAAATAAAACATCAATACTGCACTGTAAATAACGGGGAAAGCGATGATAGACATTAGAATTAATTGCACAACAGTCTCAAGCTTGCAAATCGTCAGGAAATTACAATTATTTTTATGTTTTGTTTTGGGGTTAAATTGATCTTGGGTATCAATGAGTTAATACATATCAGCCCACCCATATGGACTAGAACTGTATTGGCATTCATTTTGATAATTCTTTATTTTGAGTGTTTGTGAGTCTGATCGCATATCGGACCCCTGAACCTAATTGACTGACATGTTTTACTGCCATAATAATGACAGTCTCATTTTCTATTGGCTGATTCGAAAATGGGAGGTTATGGGATTGCCCTGAACTGCTACGAGCCAGTGCATGGTTTAAGGTTTCAGCTTTGGGACAGTAACTTGCGGGCTTGAGCAATTGAATAGCATTACAATCGAAAACAAACTGTAAGAGACATATGTCTGCGATCGAGTTGTGAGATTGGAATTTAATATGGCTCAAAGTCTTTAGGATATTCCATGAAGCAGAAGTAAACGCTGTTCTGGAACTCTCTTGCTTTCTCTATTATCCATCAGACATTGGCAATTTGATCTCTTGTGCCTCTTCCTCTGGGGAACGCGGCTTGCACATCTGGTAGTTCCCAGTCCATTTGTTGTGGGAGTCAAGCTTATAGAAATATACCTTGCTGGCATGTAGATATCACATATATAGTTGTGAACAATATGGGTTATTGCTAATGCTTACGGTCCCAGCAGAACTACAGATCAACAGAAATCTCAATTACACCATTAACAATGCGAGACCCGTAGCAGTTGAAAAAAATAAAAATTACGGCCCAGAACGCTTTGCAAAAAGGAAAGCGGGACTTAGAAGAAAAAAAATACAAGGTCAAAAAAATACGAACTTAACGGCCGAACTGAGCACATTCAAAAACAACAAAAGCACAAAGAATATAAAACAATACAAAAAACATCACACACAGCACAGGTGGACAACCAGGACATCTGGGAGTGAGGTGGCACGACAATTTAAACACTATTTGCAGAGTTTAGCCACGCGAACTTAGACAAAAACAAATACGAGCCGTGGAACTTAAAAAAAAAAAATCTGAGGTCGGAAAAATACGAAGTTAACAGCCGAACCGTGAACTTTCAAAATCAACAAAAACACAAAGAAAATAAATAAATAAAATAAACATCACACACAGCACGGGGGGACAGCCAGGATGCCTGGGAGTGAAGTTGTATGACAAATTAAACACAATTTGCACAGTTTCAAAAATAGAAAATCGCCTTAGCGACAAAAAAAATTATGAACACAAAAAACAAAACGAGACTACATGACCCCTAACCACGAAAAACACCGGCAGGCACATAAGACTTTTACCCAGGAACGTACTAGGTACAGAATACACTATTAGGAAACACAGCCAATGCTTGCAAGCCGCGTAACACATTCACAATCGCAGAACAGTGCAAATTTAAATTTTAGCTCCTGTATGTTGTGACCTGACTATAACTGTATTAGAAAACTTTTTAAAAAAAATAGCCATGTTCTATAGTAGTAGTATTGATTAAGTGAAGCTTAAAGGACAAATTTAGTGAGAAAAAAATGCACATATTTATGAAGTGTGCACCAAACTAACAAATTTGCATTATACTGGGGCTTCATCTATTTAATTCTGTTTTCGCAGTAGGACACCTTACAGTGGAAGTCTTTTAACAGGACAGTTCCACCCATTCCTACCAGTTTTCTAATCCTGTAAATGACAAAGGCTGCTTAAAGATGACATGAATACAATAGTTAAAAATTAAAGACTGATTTTATATATTTAAAATTCTGTAAAACATGTTGTCCATTATAAAATAAAGCTCTTCATACAAGCATACTACAGTATAATTATGACACTTCAGTGGCCCTTTAACGTAATAAGCAACAAGTTTGCTGCCCTCTGAGTAGGTTACCAGAACTATAAGATTTGAATCATTTATTAGGAGTAAAATAAGGATCCGTCTGTTACTCTTTTAAAAAAAAATCATTACTTCAATAATTATGACCAGGGTATTTTCTTATGAGTGTGATGACAATGCTTCTATCCAATAATTGCACATGGAGCAAGTTTTACAGTTTAGATTTCAGAATGTATATTATACTTTAGAAATAAAGGTTATAGTATATATTGTATCATCATTGAATGTTGTTTATAAGATTCCTTCCCTTTAGGCTTCAGATATATATCCTGAAGATATGAAAATAGAAATATACTATTGCTGCATACTCAGTTATATTAAATACTCGACATTCATAGTACCACTTGTGTTATTTTTGTGCATACCACATAGTAATAGATTTGTTACATAGTTACATAGTATTTGAGATTGAATAAAGACTGTTAGTCCATCAAGTTCAACATTTTTAGATCTCTTCTGAACCTTTTAATATGTGGACTATTTGTTAATAATTGTTAATTGATCCAGAGGAAGGCAAACAGAAAAAAAAAAACATTGAAACTTTGTCAATTGTCTCATAAGGGGGAAAAAAAGCAAAATTCCTTTCTGACCCCAGAGACTGGCAATCAAATTTCTCCCTGGATCAATTTGCTAGTTATCTAGGATAACCTTGAATGCCCTCTTTATTCAAAAAATTATCTAAACCCATTTGAAAGTTATCTATCACATTTGCTGTCACCACCTCCTTTTGTAGGGAATTTCCCAACCACCCTAACTGTGAAGAACCCTTTTCTTTCTTTAAGGTGAAATAGATAACTTTCAAACGGGTTTAGATAATTTTTTGAATAAAGAGGGCATTCAAGGTTATCCTAGATAACTAGCAAATTGATCCAGGGAGAAATTTGATTGCCAGTCTCTGGGGTCAGAAAGGAATTTTGCTTTTTTTCCCCCTTATGAGACAATTGACAAAGTTTCAATGTTTTTTTTTTTTTCTGTTTGCCTTCCTCTGGATCAATTAACAATTATTAACAAATAGTCCACATATTAAAAGGTTCAGAAGAGATCTAAAAATGTTGAACTTGATGGACTAACAGTCTTTATTCAATCTCAAATACTATGTAACTATGTAACAAATCTATTACTATGTGGTATGCACAAAAATAACACAAGTGGTACTATGAATGTCGAGTATTTAATATAACTGAGTATGCAGCAATAGTATATTTCTATTTTCATATCTTCAGGTGGTTGTACACAAGTACTCCCAAATCCCTTTCAATATCAGATAACCCTAGATTTGCTCCATTAAAAGTATAAATTGCATGGCTATTTTCCTTCACAAATGCATAACCTTACATTTATTTGTATTAAATCTCATCTGCCATTTAGCCACCCATTTCTCTAATTTATGCAAATCCCTTTGTAGGGAAAGAACATCATTATCTGATTTAATTACCTTGCACAACTTTGTGTCATCAGCAAAAGTGGAGACACTACTTTCAAGTCCTACTTCTACGTCATTAATAAATATGTTGAAAAGGAGAGGACCTAATACTGATCATTGAGGAAATCCACATTAGTCTAATCAGATTATGTTCCATTTAATACAACCCTTTGCTTCCTGTCTTTGCCAGCTCTCGATCCATGAGTAGATATTTACTGTAATTCCTGTATCCCTTAGATTGCTCAAAAGTCTCCCATGTAGCACTATATCAAAAGCCTTTGCAAAATCCAAAAAGACTACATCCACTGAGTTGCCCTGATCCTACTAACCTCCTCATATAAACTAATTAGATTGGTCTGACATGTCCTATCCTTCATAAATCCATGTTGACTGCTACTTGTGATCTTGTTCAATAGACATATTTTTGTACACTGTCCCTTACTAACCCTTCTAAAAGCTTCCCAACTACAGATGTGAGGCTCACTGGTCCATAATTCCCAGGATTTGCTCTTGCTCCCTTCTTAAATATAGGTATCACCTCTGCTTTTCTCCAGTCATCTGGTAGCGACCCTGTGGTGAGTGAGTCTTGAAAAATTAGATATAATGGTTTGGCTATTACAGTTCCCTCAGTACCCTTGGATGTATTCCATCAGGACTCTGGGCTTTGTTAACATTTATTTTCTCCAACCTCTTTTGGATTTCTTCCTGTGTTAACCAATTATTTAGTGGTGGTAGTTTAGCCCCATTTTGTTGCAGTGTCCTAACCACTGGTACCTCCCTTGTATATAACATAGAAAAAAACCTATTTAGCTCATCTGCCTTTTCCTGGTCACTAATTACCAGACGGCCTGTGTCACATTGTAATGTTCCTATAGCTTCCTTCCTCGCTTTCTTCCCATTAATATATTTAAAAATATATTTTAGGGTTAGTCTTACTTCCCTTTGCCACTGACTTCTAATTTTCTATTTTAACCAGTCTAATAGCCTTTTGCAAGCCTTGTTAATTTCCTTATAGTCACATAAAGCTGCCTCTGTTCCCTCCTTCTTGTATAATTTAAATTCATGTTTCTTCTTCCTTATCGTGATCTTTAAATCATTGTTAAGCCACATGGGATGTGATTTACTCCTATTCGTTTTATTTCCACATGGTATATGCCGATGGGTATGTATATTTAGTAAGGATTTGAATGTTGTCCATTTATATTCAGTATTTTTTCCTGTCAGTTATTTATCCCAGTCTATATGTTGTATTGCTGCCCTTAGCCCTTTAAAGTTAGCCCTTTTAAAATGTGGAGTTTTTGTTGACCCCTTACAACTCTGTTTTTTGTATTCAATCTCAAATGAGACTGTGTTGTGATCACTGTTCCCCAAGGGTTCCACTATTTTAACATTTGATATTATATCAATAATACTTGTGATGACTGAATCCAAGATGGCCCCATTTCCAGTAGGTTCTTGCATTACCTGGGCCAGATAATGATCCCTGAGTGTACTCAAAAACCTGCACCCTTTAGATGAACTGCTGGTCTCATTTATCCAGATTATTTCAGGGTAATTAAAGTCTCCAATTATAAGAACTTGCCCATGCTTAGCTGCATTTCCAATCTGTAACAATAATTGCATTTCCTCACTTTCAAATATATTTGGGGATTTATAGCATACTCCTACTAATATGCGTTTAGAATTTGCTCCTCCACTATTTAACTCGACCCACAAAGATTCAATGTTGTTGTTAGTTCCACTATAAATATCTTCTCTGACTACAGGTTTAATTTTCTTTCTTTGATGTTCACACTGTCCTCCTCTCCTCACCCATTTCTCTGCAAGTATCGGTTATCTATTGCCCACCTGGACCACCCTCTCAATTTCTGGATCATGCTGCCGCCTGGTTCACTTTCTCTCCTCCATTTTACCTTCACTCATTCTTGGAGATTTCAACAACGACACTGACAAACCCACCTCCCCAACAGCCGCAAAACTTCTTACACTCACCTCTTCCATTGGTTTCTCACAATGGACAGAATCCCCAGCTCATCATGGTGCACGCTCCCTTGACCTTATTTTTACCAATCTCTGCACAACTTCCAATCTTGTCATTACCTCCCTTCATCTATCTGCCCACCAGCTCCTTACCTGCAACCTCACAACACATCCTATGCACTGCCCTTCTACACTCCCTCCCCCCAAAACTCACAGAAACCTGCAAGCACTCAACACCTTTCATCTTTGCTACAGCCCCTTCTCTGTCCCCTCACCTCCCTCAACTGCCCTAATGCTGCCACCTCACAATACAACTTGACTCTATCTTTCACCTTGACACCCTGGCCCCCACAATCACCGGCAAACGCTCTAACTCTCATCCTCAACCATGGAATACTACACTAACAAATTACATTCAGTGGTGTTCCCGCACTGCTGAATGAAAATGGAGGAAATCTCGCACCTATGCCAACTTCCTCAATTACAAGTTTATTTTGCTCTTCTACTTCTCTGCCCTTAATCTTGCCAAACAACACTACTTCTCATCTTTAATATCAAAACTGTCCTCCAACCCAAAACATCGGTTTCGCCACATTCAAAACTCTTCTCTTCCCTACCCCACCTTCTGCCCCTTCCTGTCTCAGCTGAAGACTTTGCCATATACTTTAAAAATACATTTGAAAACATCCTAATCAAATTCTCCTCCCAGTGTGGCCCCAACACACCCTCCTCCCAACAAATCAACAATTCCCAGCCTCTACCATTCCCAATTCCCACATCCATCATGTACTCCATTGATGCTGTAACTAAGGATGAGGTGTCTAGTCTACTTTCATCCTCCTGCCTTATAACTTCTCCACATGACCCCATTCCTTCACAACTTATCCCTCTCCTCTCTACCACACTTATCCCTGCCCTCACACATATTTTCCACCTTTCCCTTAACACTGGTAAGTTTCCTTCTTCTTTAAAACACACCATAATTACACCCATTCTTAAGAAACCCACATCTGACACAACTTCTCCATCCAAATATCATCCTATCTCTCTACTTCCCCTGGCTTCAAAATTACTTGAACAACGCATTTAGAACCGCCTTATCCAATTTATTTCCTCCAATTCCCTCCTTGACCCTTTACAATCTAGCTTCTGAGCCCAACACTCAACAGAAACAGCTTGCACTAAAGTCACTAATGACTTGCTCACCGTCAAGTCAAAGGGTCACATCTTTATCCTAATTCTTCTTGATTTCTGCTGCTTTTGGCACTGTTGACCACCCTCTTCTTATTTAAATTCTCCACTCTCTTGGCATTAGTGACACAGCTCTTTCATGGTTCTTATCCTATCTTGAAGATCGAACATTTAGCACCTCTTCTTCGCCTCACCCTCTGACTGTTGGCGTACCCCAGGGTTCAGTAGTTAGGCCCCCCTTTTTCTCCATCTATACTTCTTTCCTTGGTACTCTAATAAAAACATTTGGATTTAAATATCATCTATATACAGATGACACTCAAATCTCCTTCTCTGCACCAGATCTATCTCCCTCTATCCTAGCACAAGTGTCCAGCTTCCTCTCAAGTATATCCTCTTAAATGTTGACCCGTCAACTCAAACTCAACATGTCAAAGACTGAGCTCCTAATCTTCCCAACCTCTACCACAGCTTCCACCCACATATATCTCTGTCCGCTGACAATGCCATCATAACTCCCACCTTCCAGTCCTGTTGTCTTGGGGTTTTGTTGGACCCTGCCCTCTCTTTCACTTGTCACATACAATCCATAGCAAAATCTTGTCTTTTTCACCTAAAAAAACATTTCCAAAATACATCATTATCTTACACAAGACACAACTAAAATCCAAATCCACGCTCTCATTATATCTCGCCTCAGGTACTGCAACTCTCTCCTTGCTGGCCTCTCCATCACCTGTCTCTCCCCACTCCAATACATAATGAACGCATCCGCTAGACTCATCTACCAAACTCAACTTTCAGTGTCTGCAGCATCACTCTGTCACTCCACTGGCTTCCCATAGTTTCTAGAATAAAATTTAACATCATAAACTTAACCTATAAAACCTACAGCAAAAATGCACACTCTTATATCTCTGCTCTCCCCTCTAAGTACACCCCATCCTCTTCGTTTTGCTAACGACCTTTTTCTTTCCTCCACTCTTATCACTTCCCCTCACTCCCGTCTTCAGGGCTTTTCCTGTGCTGCCTCAATTCTTTGGAACTCCTTGCCTTGCTCCACTCCACTCGGCTCCTACCTCAAATCCTTTAACACTCACTAAAAACTCACCTGTTTAAAGAAGCATATTTTTTGATTCTATCTTTATACCATGGCCTTTATTTTCCTCTTGTAACTTAAACAGAAGTTCTCCCCTTGGCATGCAAAAAAAACTTGCCATTACCAGCCTTTCTTTAATATATTGATAAACACTTGGGTGTATAATGTAACTGTGATACAAGCAATAGGGTATATAGGTCACTATAATGTACTAGGACATCACTCATTCAATTATTACTCCATTAATAAGCTATAAAAACATTGTCATGTTTGGGTACACACTATCACTCGTTAGTGATGCTATGCGGCTCCTTAGGAAAGCAGTCTTTCAAGACATTAGTGACTTCATACATTTGTAGTTCCCATGGCCTGTTTTTGGTCTTTCCTGGAGCTGCGTAAACAAGTTGGCAGTTTCTGTCTTTTGGAACAGGTTCAATTTTAAGAAGTTCTAATGTGAAATGTTTTTGCTTTGCTTCATGAGATAAGCCTGTTAAATGAATTTGAGTAACTTATACATATTTTACTTTTCAGTATTTAAAATAAACTATAAAGTCTACAACTTTGCAAATGAATCTCATCTGAGATGTGCAGAATTGGGTGAAAAGTTTTATTTTACTATATGACAAGTCAATAAGATTTAGTAATAAATTAAATATAGGTAATTTAGTTAACCTGCTTTTTGCAGGTTTTCTAGTTTTTTTATGTAAGGTAAGAGAACTGTGTGTTTGATATGTTTTGAAAAAGTTCCATGGTAGCTGTTAGCAGTTGTTTCTTTGCTAAACTTTTTGAACTGTATTTATGCATGCTATATCTTTTATGTACATATGGAATTTTCAATGGAACAGGTGGAAAAAAAATGTTAAACGTGTGTAGAATACAACTGGAATAAAGTAATATAATATATTTTGTTGCCCCGGGTCATTTTTGCATGATACATTGAAAGTTATTTGTCTAAAGGGACTAAAGGTGGTGTTTAATTTATATTCCCATATTATTTTATGGAACCAATGTATGTTTAAAGGATGATAAATAAATTCATAGAAACAGAGATTTTTCGTTGACTGGTAAGTACCATTGGTCTAGTCTACAATATCTGTCTACCTAAAAAACTTGGCTTAATAATCAGATAATGGCCTTATGGGTATCCTGGGATGCTTCACTTCCTTAATTTCTTTATCTCTACACATCATCTGGAAGACTGTTACAATTATCTACTACCCTAAATATTACTAATTTCAAATCATGACCTCTTGCATATTATTATTATTAACTTAATATGAATATTCACAAAATATTCCGTAGCACTGTACAGGGGTTAAGACCACGGAAATACACAATATTATACAATATTAACAACTGAAGAGAATGGAGGGCAATACTAAAAAGTTATTAATATCGGTGTAATAGAATGATATACATTACTAATTTTTGTTTTGTTTTGCTGGAAATATGCTTCAATATCTTTATACATGCTATTTTCTACTTTAGAAATAAATGCATAAAATTAACTTACTTTTAATGGGTTATTTATGGAACCCCAGTACTGAGCCCATGTTTAATCAGTTATGTTAGATTAGCTGACATCTCAACCAAAAGAGAGTACCACTACAGATAAAGAAATCCCCAAGGAAGCTAATTTGCAAGTCTCCCTAAATTGTAACAATGGTGCAATGTGCTTTCTGTACGTCTTAAATTTCACTCCCCACATTGAAAGGATGCCACCCAATCTCAGTACTTCAGACTTAACTCCTCCTCTCACTTGTGCTTGTCAGAGACTCCTAGAAAGACTGCCCTTTCTTGAGAACACAAACTGTAACATATAAAAGCTGTTATCACTTAGCAAATCCTTCAGCCAGAAGTTTCAAGCTAACAGTTTTGCTTTCACAGAATTTATGACAGGATATATATCTATCCCTTACAAGGCTACACACTTCACAAAACAGCATACAAGTTTAAGTATTGCAAGATTTTCTTGAAAGGTAAGAAATTAGCTACATATTTCTGAAATAAGCATGCTTTTATCAGATATGTTTAACAAGGGATTTTAAATTAAATATATAACATATTAAATAAGACTTTTGTTACACCAGATGCAAAAAAAAATACTTTATTGTTATTTTCAGAGAACCGTTCCGTGACTAATTTTTCACACTTTTTATGAATGTATTGTAAACTATTTTTGTATTTTGAGGTTTGTTTTTATAGTTGTTATTTTTAACAAGATAGTGGAAATATTTTTTTGTTTCATGATAAAATTCTGACGTCCAAACGTTTAAGTCTGGCATTTCTCCTTTCATTTTTTATTTTATTTTTTGCAGATTCCAGACAAGCTTTACAGCTGTACAGGCTAAAGTCTGCCTTTTGCCATTCAATATGATAGAAAAAATGTCTATCACCACTGCTCTGCTAGTTTCCCTTCTCTATGAAACATGTGGTTTAGTGTTACCTAATTCCACAGACTTAGCATCATCAGCCAGCAATTACAGCATCATAAAGCCAGATTTAAGTGCTCAGCTGGACTCTGCAAATATCCCTAAGGCCAGGGGGAAGCGCTATATTTCTCAGAATGACATGATCACCATTCTCGATTACCATAATCAAGTGAGGAGCAAAGTCTTTCCACCTGCTGCAGATATGGAATATATGGTAAGCAGATACGGCATATTACATGCAAATGTGTAACAATGAAAATTGCATGATTAAGTGTAAAACATTACCTTGTGTTGGATATATGTATCTGTAAGTGTACCTAAATCGATAAATAATATAAGGTAATTTGATGTAATATGTAATATGAGACTATTTAAATGTTATTTAAAAGTTATATTTTATTAGAGCACACTGACATTGAATCCAGCTTTCTGGTCCACCTACAGAAATGTATTGCTTGTTAAAGGGGGTGATCATTGTCAGTAATTTTTAATTACCCAGCTTAGCTTAAAAGGCAAGTGAAAAATAAAAAAATATGGGCATGCACTACAAGATGCAATTTATCTAATCAGTCAAGTTACTCATTAGAGACTGAGCGTACCCAGGTTTTCTTTTTCACATGCATCTACACTAAAGGCAATAGATTAAGAACCCCATTGGGTAAATTTCAATTATTGGCAATAATTTACTTGTTAGCAAGAGATATTTGAATGCCCTTAGTGGATAGATAAGAAAAGTTGATTAACAGGTAAGAAATGCAAACTTAAATGTGGGTTTACTGTAGGAAAATATTGATCCAATTGATAATGTGCTTTTAGCACTTGTAGATTTAAATCGTACCATCTTTGGAACCTCAGTTGTATCATTTGATTTGTTGTCTATATGAAACATCACATAAAATAAATAGTTACCAGTTAATCCTCCATCTTTGAGGAGGGGGGAGCATGCATGAGAAGAAAGATTGCTGGCACTGAGCTGTGTAATCTGATTGGGTAAAGATGTTCAAGAGCCAATCAAACTGCAGTTTCGAACTCTGACAGCAACAGCTTTCTGTATTCTGCGGCACACGTCACTTTATATATAGATCTCTTGTAGCAATGGAAGGCAAGTGCTAAAACATTTACACATATTGGAACTTCTATAAGAATACTCCTTAATGTAAGAACAAATTGTGTTTTAGTTGAAACTTCCAGTTTAAGATAAAACTGTGATACATGTATCCATGCCACTGTGACCTTGCTAGAAAATAATAATTTTGACACATATTACTATAAGGATATTGTAATTTGCCATTTTTACAAGTTTACTTACAAAGAGCTAAATGCTGCTAATGTAATACTAAATACTGCAATGGAATAAAATACAAATCAGGTTTAACTTTAAGTGGTTAAATATGAATATATGTTGGGTTAGGCTAATACAGGTTCGTATCTAGCAGTGGTGCAAATGCCCAGCTCCCCACGGATTATTATATCCCAATGATGCCCACAGGCACCCCTCAACAGTACCTGAATCACAAAGCAAATTGCGATTGTGTGCTCAAAATATTTTTTTGTACCAGGGCACTCTATTCACTATCTCTGCCACTGATATATGTGTTATATGTCATATTTGTATAACACTGCTGTATTTGTACCTTTGTCAAAACATTGAAGCTGTGTGTATTGAAATGTTGGCTCTGTTTACTAAATCATGGACTTGTGGCCAGCACTTTTGATGCTCACATTTCCAATATATTATTCAAAGGAAGGACATATTTCAAAGGAAGCTGTGTTCTCCACTGACAAACCTCTATATTCTAGAATTGTGTGTTTACGCTATAAAATAAAGAACCCACTTGTTGTATTCATAACACAGTGAGCTCCTACAAACAATTTTGCTATGTGCGAGTGATATGCCTATTCCACTAATGATAGCCTCATTTAGATTCTTATTAACACATTGTACAGTATTTTAATAAGATTAATGTTTGGGGAGTTAACTTACAATATGTTATATTATATTACATATTCTAAGTTAAAAGTAATGTACTTACATTTGAACTTTAGTTTTTCAAGCACTAGAAGAGTTTTTTCTTTCTACTTGCTAATAGATGCCAAGGGGGTGAGAACAAATCTGTCTAGGAGGCTATATTAAACTTTCTGCTGATCCAGGTTAGCCGGTAACTACAAAGGAGTAGGAGATAAAGTGAATGGGGCAGGGTATCATATCTAATGCATTGAAAGTGGGTGGGACAAATTGGGCAAGCATTTTAGAGCTGTTACCAATATGTAGGGGGCAAAGCTAATTATGTCTTGGAGTAAGGCAAGTGACATCAGCACAGTCTGCTTCTAATCTCCATGATGGTCCAGCTCACAGGCAAAGCTGGCCACACCCCTGATAGACACAGGTAGGAGGAGATAGACAGCTCTACTTGAGGGGAAAACTGAGATCTTAAAATCTATGAAAAAAAGCTTTTATTTATTTTAAATTGTATATTGTTTTAATAGCATTGATGTTTCTGTTTTGATACATATCACTTTCCAACAGTACCCCTTAGATTTATGAAATATTTTGGGCTTACTTTATTTTGCCAGTCATATTGCTCAGTAAATGAACATACATTTTGTCCCTCAAATTCTCCTTCACTTTTATCCTCTACCATCTTGTTTAACTGGTGGGCAAAAGTCATGCACACATCTGTGCATATACAGTTGCAAGCACCAGCAAAAACGATGGAGGAGGATATCAGTGAGGGAGAATGTGTTAAATTGGCAGCCCTATACTGAGGAACATGAGTAGCAAAATAAACAAAGTAAGTCCAGAAAAAAATCATATATAAAGTTTTTTTTAAAAATATAAAAGACATTTATTTTGAATCAATGTAAAACAATATTTCGTATTTCAGTGATTTTTAATAGGGTTGGGCACTGGTATAGATTATATATTAAACTATGTAAATGGTGTTGCTCAGTTGTGTCCGACTCTCCGTGACCTCATGGACAACGCACCATGCTGATCCACTTGGTTTTCAAGGCAGAGATACTGGAGTGGATTGCCAGTTCTTTCTCCAGTGGACCACAGCATACAGCTCCTGGTATTCCCAGATGGATTGCCATCCAAGTACTGACCAGTGTGACCTCTTGATTCCCTGGCTGGATTCAAACCCAGGATGCTGTGGTGAAGGCACCTACAACTTACCAGTGGGCCAACAGGGAACCCCCATACTACTGATAAATAAGTAAAATACAAGGAGCCTCATTCAATTCAGGGCCGTAACTCGATAGCAAGTAGCAGATTTTCTGCGATTGAGTTGCTGGCTCCAGTAGGTCTACTTTTACTCTGCTATTCAATTGGCCGGGCCTGCAAGTTAAGCGCCGCTTGCGAGAATCGGAAACCATGCTCTCGTCAGTAGCATTTGAACCACGAGTTACGGGCTTGTGTCTGTGATCATGTTCAAGCCCGAAAAATCGGAGCACTTCAAAAGCAAATATTCAAAAGCAAATATTAAATCAATAAAGCACTGTAAATGATGGGGAACACAATTGGTGATATTAGAATTAAAAGCACAACATTCTCAAGCTTGCACATTGCCAATATATAATACTTTATTTCATGTTTAATTTCTATTGAGGTTGGATTCCAATGTCCTACAGGCTTGGAGGTTGAAGCCAGTAAAAATGAAATAAAGTATTTTATTTTGGCGATATGCGAGCTTGAGCTTGTGCTTTTAATTCAAATGTCATCCACTGTTTTCCCCTTCATTTACAGTGCTGTATTGATTTTATATTTGATTTTAAAGTGCTCCGATTTGTCAGTAAGCCCTTTGCGAGACCTCCTTGGTCCCAGTAACCTGTGGTTTGATCTTTGCCATTGTGGGCTTGACGGAGGGGAAATTGGAGAAATTGAATAGCGATTTGTGATTTTTGCGGCCACAACTCTTATGGCCTTGAAAAATCAAAGGCTTGGAGGGAAGTAACTTGCGATTGTAAGAATCGCAATGAACTTGCAGCAAGTAACCCGATCAGAGCCCGCAAACGGAAGGCATTTGAATAGCTAAGTAACTTGCGATGTTCACTTGTGAGCTCAGATCTCTAAAAAGTAGCAATTGAATATGGCCCAAAGTGACCACACATCCCTTTTAAGGTTATCATAAACCGGAGGAAATACCTGCTGTATGAACTTTTATGTGTCCCCAATTGCATATGTATGTGTATATGTGGGAACGGGGGTGTTGAGAACTGTGTATTTCATAAAATTAAACTCTTTCTATTGATATTTATTTCCAATTTCACATCAAAAAGTTTTTGTTTTACATGTGGGAGTCTCAAATACTGCACGAGCAGCTAAAAGCAGCTTTATAATCTTTAAATTAGTGATTCCACCTCATTAAAACTTCCAGACAAAATCAACACATTGTTAATTCTATATTAAATCAGCACTCTTTCAACCAGTATTTCCTACACATATCCTGTTGACTTAAACCTCTATACCTATAATTTTAACATGTGAAATATTTTGTTGGGGGATACTCGGGCTCATAGAGGGTAGGGGTATTAAAGGGGATCGCGGGGGATACCCAGCTCATAGGGGGTAACGATTATTAAGGGAAAATCCTGGGGGATATGCCATGGGAAGGATTTTAGGCTAAAGAGCTCCGGGCAAACCGATCTGGGTAAAAGTCAGTACGTTTTACAAAAACCTTTTTTGTGGTATCAATAGAACAGCTACCCAAGTTTGGTTTTCAAAACAACCGTAGATGTGGGTCAGCCTTCATAGAGTTCTTACGAGTGAACGGTATAGAGGCCTAAGAGACTAGCTCAACCACTTATGTAAGAGATACAATGCAAATATTAAAGCAACTGGATGGTATACTTACAACTCAACAAACATGGCTAGTGACAGTTGACATAGAATCATTATACACTAATATGTCATCATTTAAGATTGAAAGCAATGGAATATTTTGGGGGAAAAGATGGTCTAAATAAAAGACCAGTGTTATTTACAGGTCAGAGACATAGCTATTGGAACAGCATAGTCCTCGACATTTACAAATCCATTTCTAAGTGGTGGGTGGCCAAAGGTGTTTTCAAAGAGGATATATAGATATTTACTCACCATTAATTAATATGAATGAGGTATATCGACAATGTCATGTTTTTTGGGATGGAATGATTTGGATACATTTCTGGGTGTTTTACATTTGAATGACTTAAATTTCAAAAGAAGTGAAACATCTATTGATTTTCTTGACATTACCTTCTTTCAGGAAGATGCAGAACAAGGAGATAGCAACACAGATAAATTTAGTAAAGTTACAGCCACTTACATAATGACAGTAGACAGACACCAGCAACAATAAGAGCATTAACTGTAGGTGAGTTCTTTCATTTACATTTTGGCTTATTTGAAAGGCAATCAGATTTACTTAAACCAGACTACATCAATATGCTTATGTTTACCGCAAACTGAGAAAAAGGACAAGGATAGTACAGTGAGAATAATTATGGATTTTAATGATCGTAGCCAAGACATAATTAACATTTTTAACAAACATTGGCATACTCTATTGAATCAACCTGATTTAGACAGAATTTTGGATGACAGAGTTTCAATAGACTTTCATAGAAGTAAGAAAGTCAAGGACAAGTTGGTATGTAGTCATTTCCAAAGTCCAAACCAATGTAGTGTGGATCAACACCATGCTGTCCAGAGTTTAAAAACACCAGAGTTTAAAAACAACATAATATAAGATCATATATTAATTGTAATACAGAAGTAGTCTATGTGTAACAATGTCCGTGTTCTGTAATTAATCAACAAAACTTATGTTGAAGAATAGGATCCTTGAACATCTTAGAAACATAAGAAATGCTGAGAGAGATATAAAACAAGATAAGATGAATAACGACTGTTGCACAACATTTTAGAGATTTAAATGCTTGTGTCTTGAACATATACATATGGGAAATAGAGATGTAAAACTCCTGTTCGTAGAGAATTTTATTGGATATATAGATTCAAATGGACTCAATGACAATATAAGAATGTTAATGTATATCTACCCAAATGCTCTGAAATGATAACTATCATGCCCAGAAGGGCCCAACATTGAACTTTTGAGGCCATGGACTATTGTGGGTCCTGAGGGGACTCTGCTATTTGTAGCCCCAACCCGTGTGATTGCTAAATATTTCAATGGACATGGGACTTGCTAAGGAATATGACATGATTTTTAATGTAATGTGGGTCAAAATAATTAATGTTGGGATTACTATCTACTATTATTTGCACAGGGCAGTGTGTTTGTGTTATACAGGGCAGTGTATATCTTATACAAAAATCAGTGTGTGTGTGGCCTTAACAACATAATTTATTATTGTATAGATTTACTGATGCAAAGGGGGTGCACAGGCATGTTTTGTGTGTAAATTCTGCAGTGCCAGTGGCCCTGGGGAGAGGAACCATCAGTTGTGAGGTGCTTGGGTATAGGTAAACCGGTACAGCAGGGAAAGAGGCCTCCATATTGTCATGTTCATGCCATAAAATACATTTAGCCAACCTCTCCTTAGATGTTATGGTGCCACAAGCCATTGGTCTCAGAAGAGGAAAGATACTAAAGGGAAAACAATGGCTCTTTAATAACAGAAAATGGTTAAATCCTAGATGGTCAGACTCTTAAGCCCCAAGAAGTAATTAATAACCCTGACATCATAGTATTACTGGGACAGGTGACACACTTTTGTTTTGGACAAATGCTGGTTGCAGAAGGAAGGGGAGTGACACCAGGGGGAGTGAATAGGACCCATACTGAGTTCAAAGGCAGAGAGGAAAACAAGGGTGATTAATAATCCTGACATGACAGTAAGTAACTACGTGGGAAGAGTAATAAACCTTGTGTGATCGGTCCCTGTATGCTATAAACACAGGATGGTGGTTCAAGAAAAGGTGATCAATTGCACATACATAATTTGAGGGGCGTGCCTTATTCTGAGGGAAGTTAATAATTTGAACCATTGGAATTATGGATTATCAACTCTGCTCCTAATTACTAGGGGTAGTATTGCTTTCCTTTGTTCCTGTATTATGAGGACTGGTTCTTCCTGGATTGACCACGTAGACCGGGCACTGTGATAACCACAAATTCAGAACCGAGAGGAATTCATGTAAGCTAAAACCAGGTGGTGTTGGGTGGCACAGAGCCCTTAATCTCTGGGTTGTGACAATAACACTTTATTTTCATACATTTTATATAAATAAAAATTATTGTTTACACAATACTCATTTTTTATATTATGTATATGGCACTAGGTTGGTGTTTGATACAGCACTTAGTTTTTGGCATTATTCATTATAATTATCTATAAACCATAATATATCACTTTAGATTTAAAAAAAAAATTTGTAAAAGGTCTAACTATATTATATATTCACTTTTTATAGTTACATTTTACATAACTCCCTCTGCACAGAACTATAACAGAATGGGTTAATATTATCATATTGTAGGTAATTTACATTTATACCTTGCACTTATGATTCACATGTTAAATCTATATATTTGAGGATTCATTTTAGAATCACTTTACAGGAAATTTACTTTATCATTTATTTTTGTGTCCATATTGTGTGATAATAAGTACATTGAATGCACTCTGATGACTAATTAAGAAGTCATTTAATTAAGGTACATACTGTTTCTGATGTATATTTTCTAGTTTCACAACTTGATGGATATAACATATTGTATATTTTGAAGTCCTCAAGATTCAAAAAATTCTGATAATTATTTTTTTTTTTCTGTTATATATAAGCATCCATGCACTGTACATGCAATTGTCCTTTTAGAAACCATTATCAAATGTCATCTGTATACTGACACTCTATATCATGGGTGTAGGGGCCTCAAACAATCTGGAAGGATAACGTTTAGAGACAATAAACTGTAGCCCTAAGTAGTGCAATTCAACTCTACTTCCAGGACAGAGCCTCCAAGTGAAAAGAGGGCAAGCAAACCAAGTATAAAGAAAACATAGAAGAAAGCAGAAAAATGTGTTAGAATATTAATAGAATGGGACCTAGCAACCACCAATGGAAGCAGTGATCTGAGGCAATACAGATTCTCCCTCAATGGTAATGGCATCAGACCAAGTCCAAACAAGAAAAAATATATGGTGAAGTAAGTTTTTCTTATTTAAAACATGCATAAATAATATACTTATTAAATAATATACTTAAAAACATAAAAACTGGTCATCTACTTCACACAAAAATTGGTGAATTATTTGGCATAAAACATATGTAGAACCTCTTTTTTAATATAAGTATTATAGCAGATTATTTACACTTTTGTGAGCTTAAATTTAAAAAAAGAGGTTCTACATATGTCATCAATGATTTTTTAGTACTAAGCAGATAATTTTTGATTAATCTCATACCCTGTGGCTAAATGGACTATTTATCACATATATAGTTGTCAGCAGTGCGGGTTGTCAAAAGTTGTTGCTAACGCTGCAGCCCTTGCAAAGCGAGGGACGTAGTTGCTGGCAAGGAGCGCCGAACATTAAAAGTACAATAAATACACACAACAAACACATAAAAAGCTTACCCACAGCAATGGGGGACACCCAGCACCTCTAAAAGTGAAGTTACACCTCAATTTAAGAAGAAATGTAAGAGTTTAGACACCCAAAAATCCCCTAAGCGAAAGAAAAAATGGCTGCTGAAAAAAACGAAAACCAGGCTACAGGACCCTAAACATGCGAAACACCACGAAACACATACAGATTTTTCGAAAAAGCCATACGAGGTCCAAGAACAAGGACGCAAAATCAGCCACAACCGCGTACTACTCACATTAGGCGCCATTTTACAACACTAACTTACACAATGCGGAAGTACACAGCTACCCTAACTGATTTTCCTCGTGCACGCACACTATTTACACTACACACTGCACACATTGCTGACACTTACACAGCAGCTCCACAACACTGAAAACACACAATGTATGCTGCAGCAACATCAAAACAGATTGTCAGCTCTTCCTGCATATATTACTTAAAAATAGGTAAAGTATATTCATTTAATCATTTCTTAATTATTTCCAATGCTGCTCATAGCACACAAATAAACAACAGCCTCACAATGAGCGCCAAAGGCGCTCAGCGCAAGGCTCGCAATGAGTGCCGAAGGATCTCGGAACACCTACAAAATTAATGTCGCAACCAAACATCATTACCTGCCTTACACTCTTATTGCCGTCATTTTTTGACGGGCAAGTCGCTAGTCTTAACAATATTTGTATGTGTACTGTCAGAGAGAAATGCTTTACAGAAAGATTAATAATAACTGGAATAGCCTTCTAGTGGAAGTGGTAGAGTCAAACACAGTCAATTGAAACATGCATGGAATAAGGCATAAGGCCACCTTAGGGCTTAATAAGCCAAACTTATGGGATGATGGACAAGCTAGATAGGCCTTTTCAGTTATCTGTCATCAAATCCATGTTTCTATGTTTAAGGGAGGATACAAGACAAAGGAGAAAAAAATAGACAAGGAAGAGAGAGAGAAGGGAGACAGTTAAAGACAATGGAAGAAACACAAAGAGCCAAGGAAGAGAGAGAGAAGGGGTTAGGGTATGAGTGAAGGGGAAGAAGAGGAAGGGAAGAGGAATCAGGAAGAGTAGGAAGCAGAAGGCTGACAGGGGAGGTAGAAATTGAGTTGGAAAGATACAACCAAATATAGTAAAAAATAAATACAAGAGGCAAGTGTTATGGTTCAAAAGTACATACCTGAATAAGTATACTACAATCTGCAATTACAATGTTCTGTGCACCTTTGTGCAAATACTGTTTCTGCAGATTCTGACCAGATAGCCTTCTGAGTGCTGGCTTTAATTGCATCCTCCCAGGGTGGTTAAAAAGTCAAAAGCTTTCCTAGGTCAAAGCCTTCCTGGGAAAGACATATTGGCGAAATCTAGTGTTAAATTTCGTTAATGCATGATTACATTTAATTTTGCAATATTGTGTGTCCCCTATTTCCCAATTCCCAACACCCCTGCTTTATATTATATTGTAATTTTTATGATTTTATAACAGATGTATACTTACCATGGAGATAATAAATGTATTCATTGTGTGAGGAGTATTTATTGCATGGAAATATTATATGGTACAAATAGGTTTCCCTTCTTTATACAGTGAAAATGTAGTCAGTATAATTCCTCTAATTAGTTAAGAACATATATATATAACCCTATTTCTTTTTCCTGACTTAATACTGTTATACTACTTTGAAAAATGATTGGAATAAACAAAATGGAATTGAAATATGGAATATTAATGTATTCACATTCAGAAATATTATATAGAGACTAGTGACTTGCCCGTCAAAAATGATGGGGCAATAACATTTGAAGCCATGTCAATGCTGTTTGCCACACAGTGTCAAGCTTTATGTACTCTGAGGACCTTCAGCGCTCATTGCGAACCTCTCTTCTGGTGTACTTTTGCTCCTCTAAACACCTTTGGCGCTCATCACAAAGACAGATACATATGTCTATATTTTTAAAAAATAATAATCAATTAATTAGTTACTTAATTAATTAATATACTTTACCTATTTCTAATTAATATATCCAGCAATCAGTAGCCTGAAGAGCTAACAATCTCTTTTTATTTTCCTGCAGCATACAATGTACAGTTGGACTGTTGCTGAGCTGAGGAGAAAGTGTCATCAATGTCTCAACTGTGCATTAGAAATAGGCTGTGTGCGCGAGGGCAAACCGTTGGTTTAGTTGTGTAAAGCGCCCTTTTATTAGTTGCAAGTTAGTGTAGTAAAATGGCGTTGTTTGTGTATGTGTTACGTGGCTTGCAAGCATTTTCCGTCCTTTCTAATAGTGTATTTTGTACAAATAGATAAATAACATAATACTGAGGAGGGAAAGTAAGAAACATTAATACAGGAAAAATAGGTGAAACTACCAAATTATGCAAATCTATAATCAAAAGAGGTACATCATAAAATTAATAATATATACATTTAAATTCATCCTTATTATATTACAAATTTAAAGGATAATAATAATTACTTATTATAAATATTTAGTACCATTTTTTAGTTTCTGAATGTTTTAAAAAATCGCACTTTGGAGCTCTAGTAGACTTACAGCTCTATTAAATTCCTCCAATGTGTAAAACCGTAGCCCGTAACTGAGCCCTCAAGACTTACGGCTATTAAATTGGCCTCTGCAAAGCTACCTGCAAACGACATGCAAGTTACATGTGGAAAAACGCTACGGGATGTCGAAATCTGAACTCTGTTGCCACAAATCCTTTGATCTGTCAAGCCCGTAACTGTTACGTTCGCAAATCGATATTAAATTGCTACGAATCCACTGGCGTTCAAACCGTAATCCGCAAATTGAGCCAAAAAGCCTACGGGTACTAGAGAGGGTGTTAAAGTCCTATCCGTAGAACTGTAAATGCAAATATTAACATACTACTGTACTTAAAATGAAAGGGAAAGTGATGTTAGGCATTCAATTAATAGCACAACATTCTCAAGCTTGCAAATCTGCAAAATAAAATACTTTTTTTAATGTTTAATTTACGTGTTATATGGAATTTAATGGGGCTGTTAATGTAATAATGATATATAATTATATTTTATATTGAATCTATGCTGCATGAAGCCATATTTTCTTGGGTGAGACAAATTTCCTCGTTGATGACTCCAGCTGCGACCACAAAATTACAGATTTTATAGAAAATGTTGTCAAAAAGCTTAATGGCCACTGTGTTAATGTTTAAAGTGTACACTAGACATGGCAACATATATAAAGAACTATCTTTAAGAGTGTAACATCTTTCCTTAACAAAGATGTTTAGGTTTATAGAACACTTTTCCATGCCAACACATGGCAGAAATTTATGGGAACGTAAGTATTGACTCTCAAAAGTGTCTTGTTTTACCTAGATGTTGGGGCCTGTCTTGTATACAATGACCTCCATTGTTATTGTTGGCATGAAAAGGCTATGTTTCTCGAATGTTGCTTGTTTCGGTTTCCTGGACTACAGTATACTCACAGTTGTTTGCAGTCAGACAGAACTTTACACCTTACAAATATACACTTCTGACATGAGTCACATTCTTACCTCTCTGGCAGTGTTTAGAAATATTCTCTTGACATTTTTACAATGTTTTAACAGTAGTGGCAGCTTTAGTGACAACAGCTGGCTAACAGGTTACAGAAACAGCAGACCACCAACAGGACATGGACGATGGAGATGGTGGTTACTGTTCATTGAGGAGTAACCACTTTTACTCACCTATCCTAGTCTGTCTTGGCTCATACAGCTTTGATGTGTTCTAAGTTGTGAAGGTCAGAGACACAACAAAAAAATGGAGGTCAAAATACCAATTTGAAACTTTTCCTCATTAATATTGTAGGCATTGACTGGTAAGTATGTTGTAAAGTTGAATAAATAAACATCGACCATGTGCTCACCTGCACCCTATCCAACATGCAGCCAAATACGTGAAGGAGGATATAACATTTCGATTTTATGCTTTTTTTATTGACTATTGCTCTTTAAAATAGCTGCCTGCAAGTGAACTAGATAATGTGAGACTTCTTTGTTTTTGTTTTTATTATATAATGTAGCATGAAACAGATGTCTATCTGGTCAAAATATCTATGTTATTTCAGGAATTCATAGTAGCGGTGAGAGGGTAGTGATGGGTGTTTTTTTAACTGACTTTTTTGCAATGCAGACCTCTTCATGAATCTCAATATGTACTAAGCTGTGATCAGGGTTCTCACAATACTGAGAGAGATTGGTTGTGTTGTTAGATTACTGAGGCACTAGCTATATGTTCTTAACAGTAAATTGATACACAGCACACCTTAGCAACTTCTGCAAAAACAAAATCTGAAAAAAGTTGTCAACTAAAAAAAGGCAGAGGAGGATAGAAAAATGTACAGTGCAGTGCTAAATACTGTAACAATTTACCAACTCACCTGTTTCCCATCTGCAAGCATTACTAACTATTAGCTAGGTCTCTGGGTAATCAGCAGTGTGGGAAAATAGCCATTAATACTGAGAGGACACAAAGGTCAGCCGCCAGATTAAATGTTACTTACATCAGACCCAAGAATCTGTTCTCAGACTGATATTGAGGTCACGATCACATGCTGCACTAATGCATATATCAATGCTGGAAGTCATTAACATGCCATTGTGAAACTTTGCAAGTCCACCGCCATAGTGGTATTAGTCTACATTTCAGCTAACCACAATCCTGTCTTAGATATCTGGCTATATGATAGCTTTAAGATTGTGAGAGCTACATGTTAAGGGGGGGCCGGGGGGGGGGGGCTATCATTGAAGGAATGTCTACCTGAGAGGCACTGTGAAAACCTTACACCTCATACATTTCCTTCACAATGCTTGCAGATGCAGAAGATGGCTTCATGTACATGAATTGTATGAAAAACAAAAAAAAGACAAAACCTACAAAAAAGCCTTAAAAAAATATAGGGACTGTAGCATCACTTCTCAACAGCATTACTCGATGACCATCAATTGGTGACATGTTCAACAGAACCCGACGTGTCCACAGAGAAGAGAATCATGGACCAAGTGATGGGAGGTAGCCATCTGCATACAAAATATCACCATCACACAGGCCAAGATCCAAGACTTTGTATCCAGGCTAGATTAGGTTAACATTGTAACCAATAGATTGTCACTGAGGAGTTCTGTTGAGAAGGCACAAACATCTGCGCAGCCCCTAGGTCCTCCTCCGCCTAGGTACAGGGCCCAAATCCCCAGTGGCTGGGGGCCGTCTCCCTGGTGGTGGTGGGGGGCAGGGGGAGGCAACCCTCTGAGAGGCAGCGGCACCTGCAGTGGTGGAGGCTTGGTGGGATGAGAGGAGGGGCCGGCCTGCGGGTGGCCAGGGGATGCATCTGGGGTGGAGGAGGTGGGCTGTTCTGCCCCAATTCTGAGAAGCCCGGCTAGGAACTGCTGAGTCATTAGGTGGTGCCACCTCTCCTCCCTATAGCGCCTTGCTAGGCTGTACATTACCTCCGTGTGAGTGGCGGAGATGCTGGCCTGGACCCTCGGAAGACACTCCAACTGCTGCCGTATGAGGGCCAGCATCTCCGCCTGGGCAGCCTGGCCTGATGTTAGGGATGGAGGCCCCTGGGGCATAGCCTGGTGAGGAGGTGGTGATGTGTGAGCGGGGAGGGTCTGGGGCCCGGCTTGAGGGTGTGCAGAATGGGCGGTGGTGTGGTTGGGCCCGGTGGTGGTGGCCAGTCCAGCGCACTGCTGTGTGGGGGAGGAGATGGTGGCCGGCTGGTTTCCTCACTCCAGTTGGAGGGCCCTGGCGATAGGAGGGGGATACTGGGGGCGAATCCTGGCAGTGTGGCCAGATGGTGACCGCACCATCCTTTTACATCCTCCTCCTTTGAACCAGGGCCCTCGGCTCCGCTTCTCTTCTCCCCCTGCGCCGTTTTCTGGTGGTTGGGGTCTTGCTTCTCCACTTCCTGCTCCAAAGGAGCCGACACCCCCGCCTGTGGCTTGCAACTGGACCCAGACCTCCTTGATGCTGAGAGAAATTAAAGGTATATGTCATTAGTATGATGAATAATATGTTGTTTTGTGAGCCTAGGGGTGACCTAGCTCTACATGTCTCTATGTCTGTTGTTTAAAATATGTCAATTGAAATTATGTGTAATCTGTTAATATGTGTAATCAAGGATTAAGTGTAAAATAGTAAATAGTATAAAATAAATCAACAAAACCGCAAATTACTGCTCTCAAAGTACTCCTACTCTCTCTCTCTCAAAAACCTCTAACTCCGGGACCTGCGTGCTACTTCGTCAGTAAATACAACACAGCCAATGCATGGGCGGGTAGAACGCAACTTAATAATCTCCCTCTGTCAATCATCTGCAGCTAGATCGCTTTCTATTGGCTGAGAGGCCTGTGTCGCACTACGTTATACCACGATTGGATGATAATGGCCGATCGCATCTCAACCAGTCCCTTAACAGTTTGCGGTCCTGGTAGGGATTTATGGGCTTGAGGCTTTGGCCCCTTTATTAAGTTGTGGCCTTGCAATTGAATGAGGCCCTAAGTGTCTAACCTCCTCCCGCCAGCATATGCTGCCATATTTGGCCTATTAGAAAAAATAAGTTACACAAACTGTTATTCACTTTTAAATAAATAAAACAGTACCAGCTTGATATCAAGGTATATGTATCAAAGCTGATAAAAAGAGGAATTCAACATCCTTACTTCCGTTGTTTTCTATCATGGCTGTTTATCAAACACATACCCGGGAAAAAAAATATTTTATGTTTTACCTCCACTAATATTCACATATCACCTATAGTTAAAAGTTTTTCTAGCCAGTTGAGACAAAATTCACAAGGAATTACTACCCTGCAATGCAAATTTGAATTATTTGTGTACTTATAAATTACCTATAAGAGTGTGGATACAGATGCCAGCAGCAATACTGTGTAATAGCATCATTATTATATTATTATAATAGTAAATATTTAAGTACATGAGTTGGTGATATTATTTAATTAGGATGTATCAATTTGAAAATTTACTGGTGGGAATTTACTGAGATGAGCTGAGAAGGACTGTGATCTAAGGGTCATATTCAATTCGAAGCCCACAACTCAATCACAGACAGCCGAATGTCTGCGAGTGTGTTGCGGGCTCCCGTTCGTCTCCGATTGTAATGTTATTCAATTGCTCAAGGCCGCAAGTTACTGTCCCAATGCCGAGTCGTAGCAGTTCAGGGCGGGAATATGATTAATTAAGCAATCCCGTAACCTCCCATTTCTAATCAGCCAATAGAAAATGAGACCGTCATTATTACGGCATTAAGACATAAAGGTTATATGTCAATCAGACTCGCAAACGGACAAAAATAAAGAATTATGAAAATTAATGCCAATACTGTTCTAGTCCATATGGTTGGCCTGATATATATTAACTCATTGATAACAGAGATCGATTCAACCCAGAAATTAAACATAAAAATAATGTTTATTTCCTGCCCATTTGCGGGCTTGAGACTGTTGTGCAATTAATTCTAATGTCTGTCATCGCTTTTCCCGTTATTTACAGTGCAGTATTGTTTTTTTTATTTGCATTTACAGTGCTACGAATAGGTGTTTAACCCCCTTGCCCGTCCTCTCTAGCGCTCATGGGATTTTCCCCTTTATTTGAAATTTACATTTGCCAATGACAGTGTAGCTAATAAATTGTGACATATAAGTATGTATAGTGTATAGTGAAACATTCAAGCCAGGTAAGGAAATTAAAGAAAATTAAAGTTGCTGAAACACATTCAGAAGTCAATCAAAGACTCAGATAAAACCATTATACATATGCATTATATTTTTCTGACCAGAACATAAGAAACAAAATCAAGTGAATACGGACTCAGCATTATGCACGTCTCATAATCAATTTATGGACAACATTAAAAAATGAGTACCCTAGAGAAAAGAGTTTGTAAAATTCCTGAAAGCAGGCTAGTTCTAGACAAAATGGTGCCCCAGACAAAGATAATCCTTGGTAATCTTGCCTTCTTAGATATACCTGGTGTGCTTTGTAAACTATACTTAAAGGACCACAGTAGTGTGTTTATAAGTAAAGTCATATGTGTGTTTGCTGTACAGTATGCAGTTTAACTAAAATAAAAACTTACATTTTTCTTAGCTTTTAAACTGTATGTTTTCTCCTCAAACAGAGCTGCTTATTTCCTCAGGGGCATGGCCAGCTCTTCCTACATGAAATTGATATTGTTTATAAACTACAAAAAGCTCCCGTCTGAGCTTGAGGGATTGATATTGGTGCAGATAAAAGCCAAGATATTTTACCCAGTAAGCCTGCTGTTTGAGCCAATAGAACCTCTAAAAAACATAAAAATTAAAAGGTGCAATATTTTTTTAATGAAAATCCTTCCTGTTTTTATAATGATTTGTCAGTTCAAGGAGTTTGGGAACAGACACTAGAAGACAGATGACATTCAAAACAGATATTACTGTGTTTCAGCATCTGTGCAAGAGATCATTTGAACACACAGGACTTGTATATTATAGTAATAATTGCTTAAGTTTTACACATTATTTTAACCTACATAAATACATTTACAACAATGTGATTGCTGTACTGCATCTGGAGATTTACAATTTTCTTGCAGTTGGCAGTACCTCTTTGGACCAACATAAAAAGTACTTAAAAAATGAATTATGGTGCTTCCAAAGGTTTCAACGCAGAGGAAAATCAAAGTTATGAGATTTTTAAACTTCTAGCCTTCATTTATAAAAAAAACTGTTATGTCAGTCCATTAAAGGCTATGACTAACTACATCCAAGTTACAATACAAATAGACTGGAGAAAAATATGTTTGTAAAAGTGCTTAAAATGAAGTTGACACTTCAAACTACTTTACGTTCTTTTACCTTGTGGGGAACTAATAACTTAATTTCCCCACGTCCTGGTGTGATAAGGGCAAAATTTCGCCATGAGAAGCACAGTCCCCATAAAGAACATTTTCTCTTTTTATTTTATTTTTTATTAACTAACATTAATAATTTACTAATTTTGTAGATGTATTATAATTTGAGGTGATAATTAGAGATATACTGGTCAGTTTTTCTATAATTTATTGATACATGAGACTAATTTGTGGTACTAATAGTCAAAAGTAGAGATGTCGCGGACAGTTTACCCGCGGACTATTCGCAGCGATTTTGGCTCTTTCGTGCTCGCAGCAGACGGCGGACACATGCGCTTTTCGGTTCGCCCCCTATTCTTTATCATTGAGGAAACTTTGACCCTGCACCTCACAATCAGCAGACACATTCCAGCCAATCAGCAGCATACACTCCCTTCCAGGGCCTTCCATCTGAAGGACAGCATACATTTTAGAATCATTCTGAAGCTGCATTCGTTGTGAGAGGATAGATAGTGTAGCTGCTGGAGATTTAATTGGGAAATAGATAACCAGGCTGTGTATTTAGCTTCCACTACAGACCTGAAGGACTCATCTGATATCTGCTGCAAGGACAGCAACCCAAAAAGCCCTTTTTAGGGCTAGAACATCATTTATTTTATTTTATATTTTTTTTCTGTGTAATCTAATTGCATATGCCTGCCTGCCAGCGTGTGTGTGTGACAGGCTAACACCTAACAGCTTATATTGTGCTTATTTTCACTACTCATACCTGGTGGTGTACCATACATTGAAAACAACCATTTTTTTCCTTTAATCTAATTTCAGTTGCCTATCTGTGTCAGGCTCACAGCTTATATTGTGCTCAGTGAAATAAAACAACACTTTTTTGACTGTAATAGATTGAATAGCAATTGCCTGCCTACAGGCGTGTGTGTGAAGCCTATTGCATCTACTCTGCCAACTTTTGCCAGTGCACAGTGATACGTCATATCTGGTGCAACCGTAGTGTACAGTGACATAAAACAATACTTTTTTGACTGTAATCGATTGAATATCAGTTGCCTGCTTACAGGCGTGTGTGTGAGGCCTACAGCGCCTACTCTGCCAACTTTTGCCAGTGCACAGTGACACTCATATCTGGTGCCACCTTAGATTGCACCCGCAGTGCCCCAAATTTGAAGTAGGAGGTCCGACCAAGCATCTTTTTCCATCTCCCTGTTCCAAAAATCAATGCCATATACATGTCCCCTAATAGTGGACGTAACAGGGATTAAACCGATAGGAATAGTACTACTTAACAGTACACACCTTACAATAACGTAGACAGAGGCAACGCAGAGAGAGGAGTCTGAAGAAGAGGAGTCAGAGAAGGAAGGTGGCTTTGAGGAGGTGGAAGACCAAACACAGCAGGCGTCCCAGGGAGCTTGTTGTCACCTTTCGGGGACCCTTGGTGGCTGGGTGGAGGAAGAGACCTTCAATGACATCAGTGAGGACAAGGAACGGGAAATGGCTAGCTTGGTATCCAACCTTGTGCAAATGGGGAGTTTGCGGTTGTGCAAAGGGACTGTTTGCGGTTGTTTGCGGTGCACTAAACAGGGAGATTGGTCTGTTACTGTGAAGCGGGTGTAACCCTTACACTACCTGATCGATACAACATCATACCTGATGTTTTAAAGCATGTTATTCCAAACAATTTAGGAATGTTAGGTGATTTGTGCCCTTTATGGCTTAAAACCAGACTCTGCATCAACTATGTAATTTTCCGTGGGAGTTTTGCCATGGATCCCCCTCCGTCATGCCACAGTCCAGGTGTTAGTCCCCTTGAAACAACTTTCCCATCACTATTGTGGGCAGAAAGTGTCCCTGTGGGTTTTGAAATTTGCCTGCCCATTGAAGTCTATGGCGGTTCGCGACATCACTAGTCAAAAGTTAAATTCTAACTTCTACATTAGGTAACTATTAACAGTTGGGTAATTGCATTCAATCTGCTAATTGGTAATGATAATTGGTGACTGAAAGATGTACCTGGCATGCTGCGGTCCATAGGGTCACAGAGAGTCTGGCACGACTGAACAACTAAACAACAACAACAATTGCATTTTAATTAGGTATCTAGGCTCTCTTGTTCTCACCTGTGTTTGTCTCGTATTGCTTCCCTTATGTTCTGTTTTGAGGCCCTTGATATAATAGTAAACTATTGCCTTTCCTACATTCCTGAAAGTATTCGCTGCAGAACTCATAATAACAATTAATTAACTCCTCATGCTATCCATACATTAAATAAATGTTGAAAATTACTCAATACACACAGAGAGAATATGCACATGGCAACTAAGCATAGGCTAATAAATTGATTGTCTCTTGGAAGCAACAGAAATACCAACCATTTTACAATTATTTATATAACTGTTTTATTGTTATCTAAATTCAAACCAGTTCCTTACGCAGTGCAGGTGCTCATTTATAAATAGATTGGTTCTACTTATTTTGGCAAAGGGAATATCGCCTGTTTGTTTTTACTATATTGTATCAATTATACAAATGTCTGCGTTCTAGGCAGCCACTTGAGTTTCTGGCTTTCTCTTTGTTTGCTGAATGGTTAAAACATTTTACAGTTCAAATGATTTTAGATATTCCACTGGACATCGCACTTGTCCAATTGTATTTATGTGTGTGTGTGTGTATGTTTTCTATGTAAACACTAATTTTCTGTATATCTCTAATATTTCTGCTTCATAAACTTGATTCTCTATTAAATTTAGTTCTTGGTTGCCAGTCTTAACCATACACATATGTTGAACTTATATGTTATTAAAAAAAAATATACATATGTAAAGTATTTTTCGAAGAAGCCAACCAATCTACTTTTCAAATATTTTATATATGCCATATACTCCACTTTTGTATTTTTCTTTTCACTGGACAGAATGTCAGAAAGCTGCTATTGCTCACCTAGCTGCACAATTATTGCAAGCTAATGCTTTTGTATTCTTATAAAATTCTAATTCTGAATAATTTAATAACTAAAATAGTAGGTCTTTTGAAAATGTTACACCTGTAATCACATAAAAAAACTCATACACTTTAATCTTTAAACCAATACCAATAAGTTATGATGTATATACATGTCCACCATTAATGTATGAATGAGCCATTTCCCCAAACTTCCTCCAACATTCCGGTTTTCTGTTTATATCCCATGTTATACATCATTAATGGAGTTTTATACCAAGATAACATTATCTTAGAAGCATTTTATTTTATCTTGTTTCCAATTTATCCGCCATTGTTTTATTAAAATATATTTTTCGATATCATCA
This sequence comes from Discoglossus pictus, assembly GCA_027410445.1. NCBI lineage: Eukaryota > Metazoa > Chordata > Amphibia > Anura > Alytidae > Discoglossus > Discoglossus pictus. The sequence continues at coordinate 80,880,697 of CM050166.1, read as the reverse complement.
ACTTACCTTTTTTTAAACAAAATATTATATATATATCAGATATTGGTCATTTATCTTTATTATTATTTATCTCCATTATGCAAATGCTCTCAAGGTTTGAAAGCTTATGGATCATGATAGTGTGTCTTTTTAGCTATCATTAGGGAGCAGGGAAGGTGAAAGGAAAAGGAAGAAGTCTTTGATAGATAATAGGTAAGATTTAAATGTTCACCCCACACTGGCCAGGAAGCAGGAAGTTGCATCTACAGAATGTACAGAAATGCAATCGCCTTTCTCACACTCACACAAACACACAATTTCTCCATGGTCCTGCATTTAATTAATAAATAGATTCATTACTTATTTCCTGCTTAATTTTATCTTAGAATCAAAAGTTTTTAAACATATATATATTTGTTTTCATTGTATAGTGGTCCATTATATTACTCTTTCATGTGTTCTATTTACTATGTAGAAAATTGCCACTGTAAAACATCACATCTCTTTCCAGTCCCTGCAATAGGTTAGTCAATCTCCCTAAATTTATGCCTTATCCATGTGAATCCAAAAAAGTTTAAAGACCATACACTTTTTTTCTTTTGTATTACATTTTTACTCAGACAACAGAAAGGAAAGCATCCCCTTATAGCCTGACATACAGTAATAGTAGTTGTTCATATTAAGAAAAGTGCACTTTGCAGGAAACATTATGTTTTATTTTTTATTTGAGCAATTCAGCTATTAAATTATTAATACAAATTAAATTTTGCTCTATTTTAATATTCTTAGAGAACAAAGGCTGACATATTTGACAATTCCGACAAAGAGCAGAGGTTCTGGCAGACTGGCAGTTGTTTTTGGACTTTATCTGTTGATATCTCCTTTCTTTAAACATCTATATCTAGCATAAAAATCAAGATAATAGAGAATTTGGGTGTAAGCCTGCATCCTCCAAATTCTTGCTATTTTGGACACTGCTCCAATCACTCTAGGGGTGTTGGTACTTTGTTTTGAGGTTATTTATCCAGTCTACAATTTTAACTAACCATTGTTTAGCTTATAATACAGTAGCATCTATCTAAGGAAAAACAAATGCTTAAAAAACTATTTATTATATAATTAGAAATATATAGTTTTACGTTAGTTCAACTGTAAATGTAAAATAGAACTAGAATTGATAATGTACAAAATCTTTTTAAAAAGGAAAAAACATTTTATTTACTATTTTTCAGCTATTTAGCATACTTGACTACTCTAATAATAACACTGCTATCTATCAAGTCTCTGTTAAGACCTCTATAGAGCTATATAAAGCTCTATTGACCAAACCGCTTCAGTGAACTCCTTTGCAGCCTATGTGATGCTTGGTGAGCAAGGGGGAGCTTAAGTGCAACTACTTGATTCTGAATCTGTTCATTGGACGGGGGAAATATCAAATGCTAAAATAATTGAATTTTCCAATGTGACAACGCATCTCATTCCTGTTTACTTTCTTTTACTCCTGAATAGATAAAAATTAGATACTTCACAAATGTGATGTTTTTCTCCAAAAAACATAGACATTGAGTGAAAATAATTATTTATATAGTTAACATTTCCTCAGCCACAAGGTTCACAACTGTTGTGACAACAGATATCTAGAAACTATATTTCACACAAAACCTTGCTAACCTGTGTATTTACAAATGTTTTTTATAAAACTGTTATCCAACCAGAAGCAGTATTTGTACATGAAACATGGCAGCCTGCATCTCCGTTTATAGGGAAACAAGGAGCAAGTACCAGACAGGCTGAATGTGGTTCAACAAATGAAAGATGTCTACATGATTTTAAACTTGTTTTATTCAATGGCACATTGACTTATGCCTAATTTAGTGTCTAAACAATTATTTATTTTAATATACCCATAATATACCCCCTATTGGTCCTGTGTACTCAGTATTACAGGTGCCTCCACAACACAAGTTATATACTTACCTGTAATTTTAATTTAGTGTCTCCAAAATGTTTTTGGATGGAATCCTGGGGTTCAATTTTGTATTACCAGTGATTCAATGAGATAATTACTTCACATGTTTACAGTTTGTGGAAAGCTTTGTGGTAACCTTGAAATTGTCCTTAAAATAGGTTAGAAACAGTGCAGTCTCTGGGCCTGTTTTGGAGTATTTGGAGAAGTTTTCGTTTTCTGAAGGAGCCTGTAAGGTTCCACAAAAGCCATTTATCAATTCATTAAGAGCCCCAAATGGTTCCATTGGGAACATTGTGTTAATGAGTACTTTACAGTATATGGGAAGAATACACTTCATTCAAAGGCAAAGTAGGAAGACAGAATACACAACTAAGTTGCTATATACAAATAAATTAATAAAAAGCTACTTTCATGAAAATGCTAATAGCACTATATTCAGAGCTCTAGAAGTTAAATAGAACAAATAAGTGTGTTAGAGTATCCCAGAAAAGAAGTGAAGTTAGATAACTTGAGATGAGTTGAGGAGATATATGTTAATTAAGGGACACTTAAATGTTCCACATGAGGATTCATATAAGCCCTTGTTGCTGAATTAGTTTAAGGAACATCTTTTAAACAATTTGTGAAACATTCATCTCATGTAGGAACAAAGGGATATTATTTACAAATTGGCAAAAGGCATTTCAAGTGTCCTTGAATACATTCTTGGCTTTAGTTGAAAATATCAGTGTGATTTAGCTCACTCAGAAAATGGGTTTCACCTTACAAAAGAAGAGCTTTTAGTTTTTACAAGCAACCCTTTTCTCAGATCAGAAAACGTTTAGCATTTAAGTGATTCATTGGCAGGGTGAACATGTCTGAACTGTATGCATGAGAAGAGGAACGTCTAAAATATGTAAAAATAAAAGCTTCATATCAGGCAGCTTAGTTAAAGGAAAAGTAAACAAATGTCAATAGAGATTCCAAAAAGATGTCAGGCAGTATAAATAGTAAAAATAGTAACCTACAGTGTCTACCATATTGGCATTGACCTCTACACTAAAAAAACAGGACCTCTGACATAATTAGTGGTGATATTAGTAGAATATTTGTTGAAAACCTTAAGTCCAGTAACAAAAAGGGTCAAATCAAATAATTGGGATAGATTTGTTTTCAAGAGTTTAACTCATTTATTTAATAAATACCATTACAGATATTATATATATTTTATTCATGGATATACATTATTTGCCTTGTTTCACAGTGATGTTTGGATTAAAAGAAAAATAGCTTGGATATGGAACTCAAAAAATAATGTTTATTATATTATCTAGATTTTAAAAATATGTAAAACTGTGAAATGGGTAGGGATGACAAATGATAAAAGGAAACACAAAAAAAAGTGTTTTATTATACACTTAATTTATGCTGAAAAATTTCCACTGGAATTGCTAAGAACATATGGTATTATAAGTTAAAGAAGGTTACAGACAGTTTGGTGTCCCAAGTGGTGACTGGATTATTCCTTAAACATTGGAATAGATATGCCTAAAGAGCAGGAGTTATTATACTAATCAATTGTTGCTAATTAGCAGTCATATGATTTAAATTATCAAGATCAATATAATTTTTGCGATTAAAAAAAACTGATCTTTTGTGAGAATTAGAGCAGGTTTTTTTCTCCTTATACTTATTTTTATATGCTGCTTAGTGATGTGTCAGAATGAAGAAAGCAAAAACACTTTTATATAGCAAAAATGTAAGTATATGATAATTAATTGAGTTTCTCCTCTCACACAAAGTTTACATATATGCAAAACTAGACATTTCAGTAGGAAATTTTCTAATTTAGCTAAAATAATAAAGGGATAAGAATACAACAATTCCATGCGTGCAATATAATGCAACATTCAGTTGTGTATACGATTAATATACTAAATTGAGATGCGGCTACATTAAACATTATGGTTGGAGAACTCTTAAAGATGTCAAACGTTAATACCTAGGCCTCACTTAAAGATATAAAAAAGTAAGTTCAACCTTTGATAAAATTGGACCCCTGTCTTACGTAGTATCTATGAATCTTAATTTTCTTTATAACAGATTTCCATTTCCAATGCATTATAAGTATAGCTTGTGATGTGAAAACACAATACTAATGTTTATTCTATGAGCTTATAACTAATATGATTCATTTATTGCCAATGATCATTAAATATCCCAATAAAATGAATATTTGCCTTGTTCTCTTGGAATTTGAGGTTTGGGTTGGTCGACAATTACAGATTAGTTTAAACTATTGTTTTTACTGGATTTACTATAAACCTCTTCTTTCAACAACTGTTTTAGTTTGGCAACACTAAATTGGAACTATTTTACTGTTTTATAGTACAGCATAAAAAGATTCATTCTTAAATATTGTCTCTGTTAGTAGTAGTAGCAGAACATCAGAGGATTTAGTATTCTTCATCTAATCAAAATTCCAATTTCATAAAAAAGATAAGCTTTCTGAAACCATATTGTTATCAAGACGTGCAGTTATCCTATACATAAGAGCTTAATAATGCTAATATAACACAACCATTAAAGGACCACTGTGGTTGTATTTTTAAAATGTATTGTTTTGAAGAATTACACTTGAAAATATGCAATATTTGTTTAGTATGTAAACAAAATAGCAATGCCTCAACACAAAATGGCAGCATGCCACAAAGAAAAGAAATGCATAAAAATTTACTAGAGTGGTTCTTTAACCACTAATAATTCGGGTAATGCAAAACTAGTTCTCCTGTGGCACCTATAAACTAATTTGGGTTTCAGCACTTTATTGATAACAATAAATATATACAATGTACTCCACAACACTTTTTCCATTGTATACAACTATTGTCACTACCTGCTTTCTAGGTACAGTATATCATGAATGTCTCTCCATAGCTCACCTACTTTACCTAATTTACAATCCCTTTTTGTGCTTTACCACTATATCAATTTTTAGCTCCCCATTTGTTACAGAACAAAATTCAAAAATATGACCTTAACATATGCATTCCAGGTAACTCTACATGCCTGTATAGCACTACTGTGACCTTCAAAGATTGCCCAAATTGCATCATTCACTTTGTTCATAGCCTACTACTTTCCTGCTTTTCGGTTATATTATGCCACAAGCTTTTTGCAAACTGTATATATATATATATATATATATATATATATATATATATATATATATATATATATATATCTGATGGTCTGTTATATATATGTGATGGTCTGTTTATATAAAATTATGAGAATTGTTCAATACTTTGCAACAGTCTATGAATTTTCTGTCTTGATATTGCTAAATATCTGGTATGTAATATTTGCAGATCTGGGATGAAAATTTAGCAAAGTCCGCTGAAGCCTGGGCAGCCACTTGCATTTGGGATCATGGTCCATCATATTTATTGAGGTTCCTTGGTCAAAATTTATCTGTCAGAACTGGAAGGTATGTGTTTCACTATTGCCAAATAGTTACTGTATATGGTGCATATTTTTATTCAATGTTTATCACAAGGCTCAAATGCATTTGTTTACATACATTTAAAAAAAAAAACAACAACTTTAATTTAGAAAAATAGTTGGCAGATGGAACTTTTCATTTAGATGTTAACATTTTTTTCTGTTTAATAATAATAAGAACAATACAAAATATTAATATATATTTTATAGTTAATTTAATTTTAAATTACAACATTTTGTATTCAACATAATTATTAATTTAATGTACTAGTTCCTTCAGGCCATTTTTTTTCCTAAATCAATTCTGTTTACATTTCATCTATTTAATTAATTACACTTGTGATGTGGATCTACAAAGTGTCAGCTTTTGGTTCTCCTAAACTTTCCATGGAGGCAGCCACATAGCTATTACATTCCTCCCTCAGCAAATCCTCACAAATAAACTTTTATGAGTGATTGCCATGTATATTTTCCTGCTGTACATGAGATTGTACCTAAAGTTCAATGACCTGGCACCCATTAGAGATCTACCCTAATCTTGGCGTTAATCCCAATGGCATTCTAACCCATACCATAGGGGTCCTTTTGGATATATATATTAAAAATATAATTAACATACCATAATAAAAATATTTTGCATAAAATAACAAAGAAACTAAACCTGTAAGGGATTAAATAAAATATTAATTAATACATTACACTCCTTCATAATCCTTTACCAATCATCATTGATGACCTGGTCCTCAATTTTCCTGCTGTTGATAAGATGGCTCATCCTTGTTTCTCGAAGAAATCAGTCTCTTTATATTGTGACGCCCCACAATCATCTATAAAACCGGACTAATAAGGCATAACCAACAACTGCTCAGTTGAATAAGGGCCTTTGTGTAATTAAACAGTAAGTAACCTCTGCCATAAAAACACCCGGGTAACACTTGTTACAATACAAAATAAAGAAAGTACTTCACGTACACCTCTGGTAACCACATACAACTCGGCTCTAGAATAAATATGCAAAATATTTAAGGGTTTACAGTCACTACTACCAAAGGATGCAGAATTAAAACATATATTCCCCAAATTTCTCATTTGTGCATTTAGACAGCCACCAAATCTGAGACAAACATTGGTGAACAGAAGAATGGCCAATGTACAGCATAATAGATAAAATGGTACCAAACCTTGCAATAGAGATCCCTGCAAATTATGTCAACATATCAGTAAAGAGGGCACAGTCATGTATAACAACAGGACCTATAACATCAGAGGGTCATATTCATGGCCATCCTCCAATGTAGTTTACATAATACAATGTAATATATGTGAAAGGGACTATTACATTGGGCAATCCTGCCAAAAACTGCACCTTTGGATAAATCTGCACAGACTTTCCGTGAAAAAGCACAATGAAGACAGTTATTGTACCCCAGTTGGACATGACTTTTCACAAAATACAAAGAGAGGTAGCTCTTGAAAGCTTGTCATTATTATTATTATGTATATGTTTGTCCAATAAAAAAGGTATCACTATATACTGAAATAGTCTTCACATACACACACACATATTTAAATTATTTGTTTTTATAAAGCAAAACTATTTATTCGCTTTTCATTAAAATGAGATACTGATTTCTCTTTCTCTCAAATGTGTGACCTTTCTATACTCAGAAACCACTGCAACCTCGCATTTAAAGTGCTCAAGTTCCTTATGAAATGTGTTCATCTAAGTAAGATGTTTTTAAATATATAGTTGCTGCTAGCAGACAGTTAATGAAACAAATACATTTTTTTTAATTAAAGATATAAATAACAATACAACAAATACATATACATAACAAATTACATGTAAACCTCACACATCAATCAGCAGTAACAGGGTAATATTATATTCAAGACTTCTGACATAAAGAAAAAAAAATAGAAAAACATTTACTTTTTACTATTCTTTTGACTTCATATAACATTTCCAAACTTGCCATTTTAACACTAAGTTCTTTGAAATATTATTCACTTGTTTATTTGGTAATTCTAATGCTCTATGTAGTTCTAATGCTCTATTCTATTCATAAAACATTTACCATCATTCTTTGTAGGTATCTTTATCTGCTTCCAATTTGTAATTAGTAACCATTTAGCCACAAGCAGACAGTGTGTAATTAACATTTTTTTGTGATATAGAAATGTTAAAATCAAACACATGAAATAAGATCATCTTTGGGTCCAAAGGTAAAATCACATCTAGAAATGTTTTTAGCTGCCATATACATTATTCCCAAAATGTCTGTACATATCTACATTCCCACCAGATGTGAACATGGGTGCCTGAATTACTACAGCCCCCCAACAATTTTGGGGGTAAGCCCTATCTATTCTATTTAATTCCTCAGGCACCTAGTACCATCTGTGTACCAATTTGAAAAAGAGTTCCCTATACGAGGAACATTGAGATGCCTTTTTAACTAGAATGAATCCACCCCACTTATCCTCAGGCCATTCCATACCCAGTTCTAATTCCCATATAATAATCCTATCTGTTTTACCTCTTTGATGAATAGATCTCAAAATGTTTTGGCATTTTGTGACTTTATGTTATCCTCCATAGTCAAAAGTTCAAATTCCGACATTTCTTGTGACTTAAGTATCCCAAAGATGATAATTTTCCATTTAATATATGTATGTCTAACCATGTGAGGTAGGTCTTGTGTTAATCTATCCCCCCTATAGTATAAGTCCTTTACATAGTTTTTTGCCTCCACTCTTTAAGTGAGTGACAAGCCACATTTCTTTCTTGTCTAATAGCACTTCTATAGGTGAGGCCAACAAAGGTAATTTAGAATATTTTGATCTATGAGCATACCATATGCCCTCAGGTAGAGATTTTAATAACTTAAAATTATTTCTAGGAAGCCACAAATAAAGTTCCTTACTTATGTTTGGTATCATATTATCTTCTAAGGAAGACCACCCAATATCAGTTATTTTACTATTGCAACCTAATAGATGGGAAAGTACTATAGATTCATAAATATAAATTCCTGAAGGGAACTTAATACCTCCCTTCTCAAACTTTCTTTTTGAAACTTCCAATTTTATTTGTGATTTCTTTTTGTTATATATAAGTTTGTTTATAATTATCTTGAACTTCTGTAATATATACTTTGGAACTATTTGTGGTATACACCTTATAAATAAATAAGTTTAGGAATTACAATCATGTTTACAGCCGATATCCTTCCTGACATAGACAAATGAATAAAATAAAGGAATAAGGCTGTTGAAGTTTTAAAACTTGTTCCCGATTAATATTGTTATAGATTACATTTGATTTTTTTTATATAGATCTCAAAGTATGACACCAAACTATACTTCTCTAACAGTTTTTGGAGTACAAAAAGTGATTTATCTGGATCTATTAGAAATATTACTACATCGTCCGTGAACAATGATATTTTATGCGACTGTTTACCTATTACAATTCCATTAATTTCATTAGAATTTCATATGAATTCCGCAAGTGGCTCAATTGTTAATATGAAAATTAAAGCGGAAAGCGGGCATCCTAGTCTAGTCCCATTCCCCAAGGGGAATTTTTCTGTTTCCACTTCCATTCCGCTTATTACAGCAGTTGAGTTTCTGTAAAGGGCCTTAATTGCCTTGGAACCAAACTGTCCAAATCCCAATTTGTTAAAAAAATATTATAATTGAGGTTTTTATTGACATCATTTCCATTTAAAAATAAATCTTAGTCCTTGCATGGCCCTTTACAAATAAAGGGATTAAGTAAAGTTGTCATAGATCCGCTTTAATGTGTATTGCTTATAAGTAATACCTACTACAGTAGCTTCAGTTTTCACTTTTTAATTTCTGCTGTGTTAGTGGAGAGGTTTTGGCACTTTATTACTAAATTACTAATTTACAAAGTAGAGGACCTATATCTGTTGCAATGGCTGCAGATTTTTTTTTACAAATATTCATATTATCCATATTAATGTTTCCTGCAGATTACTTAAAACATTAATAATTCTTTATTAATTTTTATATGCCAGTAAAAGAGAAGGCCGCAACTTGAAAAATAAGTTTAACTCTTTCAGAACTAAAAACATACGAGAAGAGTTGAAGAATCTCCCATGCATTATCCACATTCCAAGTTCCTTCAATGTATATTAGACTCCTGCAGATTACACATTTGTAGTGTCATTGTGTATGTCACACATCAGGACCAAGGTGACTGATTTAAGTGCTCAAAGGAGGTCTTAAAAGTATCCTGATCTTAAAAGCTAAAAGGCATTAAATGATAATTCTCACATTAACATACCAACTGAATGTCCTTTCTGACAATACTTTCACACAAGAGTTATACATCCCTGTATTGTGACTGCTTTCCCCTGCAAATGTGTACGATTTCTCAAAATCTGATATTATGATTGTCCTGAGCAATAACATCATGTGATGTCACATTATCCAGTGGCAGATTATTGCTTTTTTCATATTCTTTGTTGTACTAATATGGAACAGTTGTTCATAACGGTTGTTCCAGGGACTGGTGTTAGCCTCTGAGACTTTATCTAGGATGACTATACATGCCACCTCCATTAGTTTTAAGTTTAATTAGGTATCAGAAATTCTACATTGTTGTTTTTGTCTTGATATAGATATCAGTCTATACTGCAACTGGTAAAACCATGGTATGATGAGGTAAAAGACTATGCATTTCCATATCCTCAAGACTGCAATCCCAGATGTCCCTTGAGATGTTTTGGACCGATGTGTACACATTATACCCAGGTAACTGAATTATGCATATTCTCTTTTACTTATATTTTAAGCACACATTGTATTTTTATTAACCAAATATTGTTAATTGAAAAACATTTCTAATTTATTTTATTTATATTCTAGATGGTTTGGGCCACAACGAACAGAGTAGGATGTGCTATTCAAACATGTCACAATATGAATGTTTGGGGGGCAGTATGGAGAAGAGCTGTCTACTTAGTATGCAACTATTCTCCAAAGTAAGTACAACTATAATTCTTTCAATGCATACTCTCCTTTCCAAAGTGAATGCTCTGTATTAAAATGATCACTCGTACCGAATACATGCTATATGTCCTATGACTATAAAGATATAATTTAAAGATGGAAATGTAAGCTGCTCCAAATCTTGTTTCCAAGATAGATGTAAAAGTAAGTGTAACAGTTTAGATAACCATTGACAAAAATCAGAAGGCTGATATTGAAGATCTATACTTAATCATCAATCTCTGTATCTATCATGCAAATTACACATTTACTACATTTTATAATAACTAGTTGTTTACTTTGTTACTGGTTAATGTAAATACTTTCCCTAATATCCTAAGATAATTTTGGGCCAGAAGGCATCCTGACATGGTTTCCACAGGTGAGTAGAGTTATGTGTTTACACAGAATGTTGCATGGACAGTGTCCCTATTAGAGTTCATTCATTTGTCTATATTAGGAAGAAGAAGATATATTTAAAAAAATTCACTAAAAATGACAGAATGTTCTGATTTCCATATGTTTTGCCTTTTAGGGGCAACTGGATTGGAGAAGCACCCTATAAGGTTGGAGTGCCATGTTCTGCATGCCCACCAAGCTATGGGGGTTCCTGTACAGACAACCAGTGCTTTCCTGGGGTTTCATCAAACTACTTATACTGGTTTAAGTGAACCAGTGTTACAGTTGTCACAAAATGTGATGCCAAGTTAATTTTTCTTGTCATTTCTTCTAATATGGGTCACTGAGAAAATCCTGGGTCTAAATTTCATATGCTTACGTCCATATTAATGCAGGAGACATCAGCAAGAAATTTTGCACTTCGTAAAAGGCAAATCATTTTGGGAACATTTTGCTAGCATTTTCCAATGTACAGTTTAGAAGACATTATAAAACATTATATCCTATACATAAATTACTAGAAAGAGAAACAGCACTTAAATGTTATTCTGTTTACACATTTATTACAAATACAAAGATTTTGATAGAATTTATGTTTTCTAATTTATTTAGCGCGGTGCTGTCAGTATTTATAATTCACCATTAGAAAAACTCAAATACTGTACCAATTGTATTGATTGTGGTGCTAGCCAATCCAATGTGGTGCTACAGGTCTACAGCCTTATTAAATTGTCATTCGATTCGGCCAATTGAATAGGGCTCTATATAAGCACATAGCATAATTTTTTTACAAAAGCTTTTAGTTAGTGAACGTCTATCCAAAAGCAAGGTCTTCACTAACTAAAAACTTCTGTAAAAAAAATATGCTCTGTGCTTATATAGAGCCCTATTCAATTGGCCGAAACACAATTTAATAAGACTGCTAATGTTTGGAGACTGGCCATTTTCATAATTGTAGTACATTTGTATTAGAATGACCCTTCATTTACAGAATTAAAAATCAAATTTGAAAGCTCCTGAATTAGATGTATAAAATGAAAATTCAAATTAATTGTATAAAGATCTATGTAAAAAGTCCCAAGGGCATTGCATCTACATTGCATCAAAAGTATTCACCCCCCTTGACTTTTTACCTATTTTGTTACATTGCAGCCTTAAGTTCAATGTTTTGTTAATGTGAATGTTATGTGCTGGATCAGAACACAATAGTCTAAGTTGGTGAAGTGAAATTAGAAAAATATATACATAAAACTATTTTTTTGAAATTGAAAACTGAAAATTGGCATGTGCGTATGTATTCACCCCCTTGTTATGAAACCCAATTACCTTTAGAAGTCACATAATTAGTGAAATGATGTCCACCTGTGTGCAATCTAAGTGTCACATGATCTGTCATTACATATACACACATTTCTTAAAAGGCCCCAGAGGCTGCAACAACTAAGCAAGAGGCACTACTAACCAAACACTTCCATGAAGACCAAGGAACTCTCCAAACAAGTAAGGGACAATGTTGTTGAGAAGTACAAGTCAGGGTTAGGTTATAAAAAAATATTCAAATCTTTGATGATCCCCAGAAGCACCATCAAATCTATCATAACCAAATGGAAAGAACATGGCACAACAGCAAACCTGCCAAGAGAAGGCCACCCACCAAAACTCACAAACTGGGCAAGGAGGGCATTAATCAGAGAGGCAGCAAAGAGACCTAAGGTAATCCTGGAGGCGCTGCAGAGTTCCACAGCAGAGACTGGAGTATCTGTACATAGGACGACCATAAGCCCTACGCTCCACAGAGTTGGGCTTTATAGCAGAGTGGCCAGAAGAAAGCCATTACTTTCACCAAAAAACAAAATGGCACATGTAGGAGGAAGGTATGGAGGAAGGTGCTTTGGTCTTTTCGGCGATCAAAGAAAGCGCTATGTCTGGCTCAAACCCAACACATCACATCACCGAAAGAACACCATCTTTTCAGCAGCCGAGACTGGGAAACTGGTCAGAGTTGAGGAAAACCTGTACCACTCTGTGCGATTTGAGTCTAGGACGGAGGTTCACCTTCCAGCAGGACAATGACCCCAAACACACTGCTAAAGCAACACTTGAGTGGTTTAAGGGGAAACATGTAAATGTGTTGGAATGGCCTAGTCAAAGCCCAGACCTCAATTCAATAAAAAATCTGTATTCAGACTTAAAGATTGGAGTTCACAAGCGCAAACCATCCAACTTGAAGGAGCTGGAGCATTTTTGCAAGGAGGAATGGGCAAAAATTCCAGTGGTAAGTTGTGGCAAGCTCATAGAGACTTATCCAAAGCGACTTGGAGCTGTGATTGCCGCAAAAGGTGGTTCTACAAAGTATTGACTTTAGGGGGGTGAATAGTTATGCACATTTACTTTTTCTGTTATTTTGTCCTATTTGTTGTTTGCTTCACAATAAAAAGAAAAAAAAAAACATCTTCAAAGTTGTGGGCATGTTCTGTCAATTAAATGTTGCAAATCCTCAAACAATCCATGTTAATTCCAGGTTGTGAGGCAAAAGAAACACGAAAAATGCCAAGATGGGTGAATACTTTTGCAAAGCACTGTATGTGAACAGTATAAAACATTAACATTTAAAATAAATCTATGTATGATATATTCATTTCTTTAAACCTGGTAAATAAGTGAAAGCATAAACATTGTTGTGTCATAACATAAGTACTTATGTACCCATTTAACCCGCTGTCCCCATGGAGATCAGATTAATGTGAAACACTGATGCAGAAAAAAAAGATTCTTAACATACCTCTATTAGGCCAAATTACTAAATCAGAAGAATGAAATACAATTTCCATTGGTAACATCAAGTTTAAAGTTGCTTATGTTTTCTTATTCTCTCAGAATGTATTTAAAGGCACATATGTCATGCATTTTGGGCATTTATGTGTAGTACTTGTTATAGATATGAATGCTCAGGGGTTAATTTTACTGCAGTATATTTTGCTAATAAAACCAAAAAGGGGAACATGTGGGTTCTGGATTTGTTTTAAAAGAATAAAAACTTGCCTATGCATTGTTCCTGTCAAATCAATAGTTAATATACCAAAATATATATAATAATGCAATGGCAATTACTTTATATCAGTTAGTGGCAAATTTTCATAAGAAAATACTATGGTAGTCAGTACTCCAGTGTTATCAAGCATTTTAAGCAGTTATATATTTTCCTTTACGCCAATTAGGCACATTGTGCAGAAAGTAGCATACTGTGCCACTATTTAGCATTTTATGTCACAAGGAGAGAGGATTTTCATATCTCAAGAACCAATTAGAAAAAATGTAAAGCAATCTTTTGATACTTCTTTGAAAGGATTAGAATTATCAAACATAAAGGAACTGCTTTGAGATTTGACTGACTGGATAAGCCCATTTTATAAGTCATTACATTTTGTGTTTCTATAATCATGTACAAACTGCTTATTAAATATTTTAGTAATCCACAACTATAAGGGACACCAATTTATTAAAGTAATTTTTGCTGCTGTATAATTGTTATCATTATCATGTTTTCTAGTAAACAAAAAGTAATTTTTTTAAGCCTATAAGTAAATGTAAGTTGCGTAAATTATGGTGCTTTACAAAGTCAAACTTTGTGTTGAGGTGCTTCTCATCAGAAAACCAAACCTTACTTTTTTCCTTGTTTTTGTAAATGTTTATTAATGTGTTCTCCAAACGTTTTTTTCAGGCTTGGAAGTGGCTAAATGTTTATTGGCTTTTCCACTCACGCAAAGAACGTATTTTAATCAATTGCATTATTTTTATTTGGGTACATTGTTGATTACTAAATGCACTTTCTAAAATTCTAAAAATACTGAACTCTTTGAAAGAGGAAAAGTGTTTAAACTACAGTGACAAATCAATGTACTGAAAATGTAGTGTAATGAAATCTTTGCCCATCTGAAAATCTTTACAATAATAAAATGTCTTTCTTTTCTATTGAATGTACCTGCCACTATGAATTTATTTACTATAACTGTAAATTATTTATTAGCATTAGAGATATATAAAAACTGACATCTAAATGTATTCATCTATTAGAGTGTTTGTTACTTCAATTTGTATGTCATTTTTGATGTAGTAGTAGTTATGTAAAAGTCTATTTGTATCTGATATATTTTAATTGTACAGTGTATTATAGGAAAGTTGACACATATGCAAAAAATTTCTAAAGAAAATAGTTAAGAATTAACTGCCACATCATACGCTCTGACTGTTATTAATCAACTACTAATATCTATAATAAAGCATAACTTGGAAATTAAAAGAGTAACATTTATTGTAGTGATAAAAATATACATACAAGGGGCCCTATTCAGTTGCCCAATTCATAAATGTATACACACTTAGAATCACTCTTAATATTGCCACAGATTCTATGAGCTACTCGCCATCCGATTACACGTTACTGGCCCACAATCACAATTCTGTGCACAGGTGAGTCAATCAGGATGACTGTGCGCAGAAGGGATATCATCAAAACCAGGCATGTGTGTGGCCCTCCAGGACCGAACTTGCCCACCCCTGGGTTAAAGGCATTTGCGGGCTTCTAATAGAATAGGGCTCAAGGTGGATATGCAGTCTAGGTCACCATAATTTATCTTAACTATTACATTTAAGTAAATAAAATGAATGATAAAAAAATAACAAGTGGTGTAAAAATGATGCCTTTATTGACAAACTGATAAGAATAATAAAGTGAACTTTCAATGTTCTATGGTGCCTCAAGTTTGATGAAGGAAAAAAACTCACCTCAATTATCTCTTTTATTATTTTCACACTACTTTTGTTATGTTTATTTTGTATTAAAACTGGCTAACATGGTACCATCCTTTCTGTACATTAAAATATTGGCTCAAACCCTAAATGGGAGTCATACTGTAGCTATATATTAAATTAATTTCAAGAGTGGCTACAAAAATGACAATTTAGTTTATACATAATAAAAAAAAATGTTTTGACACATGACATTTGGTCTGGGTTTTTTATCAGTCATACAGACTAACACTTCATATTCACTTATTTTGCTTGGTGTAGCCATAGAGTCCTGTCTATTACCACTCATGCAATGCATACAATGGTCAAAACTATTTTTAAGTCTTTTTGTAGACAACAGCTGTATTTCAAGACTGCATTTCATCATTGTAATTATTATAATTATCACTAAATGTTATATTTTATAATGTATATTATTGTAATCTGGATTTACTGGGAGATATGTTTGTGGCTACTAATACTACAACTCAATAGGCAATAAGAATAGACTTTAAGATTCAACTAGTTTTAATGAGCTATGCAGTGTTTTTTTTTCCATTTCCCGTAGAGCATCATTTTAGTTGCAATGAGGTCTAAAAAATGCATCAAGTGACCTGCTTTGTGGTGGAGTCAATACTATTGCATTTGTGGTTAAATAAAACATCAGATTATGAGAATGAATAATATTATCATTTTATTTTCAAGTTATACGTGTGTCAGCTTTCCTTTACATATAATACAGTATAATTTTACCAGTAAAGATACAAGTTTTATGTGTTCTGAGAGTTAAACATAAAATACTCATCAGTAATATATATTTATTTATAATATATTTATACAGTAAAACTGCCATTATCCGTCACCCACGGGGACTCCCTATTGCTGGATAACTGTAGTTGCCGATTAATCGGGAGTCCCCGAATTTAAGGGTCTAAACGACCCTTAAACCCCCCAAAACCCATTAAAATGCCTTTTGAAATGTATTAGCACCTGAACTGGGCCATTCAGGGCCCAAAAAAACAAGCATTTTTTTGCAGTCTCGAGCTGCACGATAGTGCCGCTTATGCCAGTTTAGTGGGAGTTTTTTGAAAATGGGGAATTGATGCCCGTTAGTAGGGTGCCGGATAACTGGGATTCTACTGTATCATGAATACACTAGGACCTATTACCATTACTAAATGTATAAGCACACCAATACAGATAATTATACCTATGTTAATCTGTAATTGTATGCACTTCAATAAACTAAATATGTATAAATTAGTACTTGTGTATTTTTCAACTTCTTTGTATCTAAAAATACTTAATATGCACTTGAAATGTTTTCCATTATATAAAAGTTCAGACTAGTGTATTGGTTATGAAGAAAATAATTGGTTGCAGAAGGTGATATGTTGTAAAGCATCAACTGAAAAAGTATTTGCAGTGGCTTTAAAAAAAATTGATGAAGAAAATGTAATAGTATGAAGCCCTTCAAGAGGTCATAAACATACTAAAGCTTTTAATAATATCATAAGTTCAAAATTAAACTTTATCATAGGCAAAACATTTTTTTTTAAAAAGCACCTTTAATGCATTATCTATTTTATGCCATCATTGTTGCCTATGTTAACCTTGGTTACAAATAATGACAGCCTAGTGCCTATTCAAAGCTGGCACTCCTATTTTATGCCACCATTGCTACCTCTGTTAACCTTGGATACACATAATGACAGCCTAGCGCCTATTTAAAGCTGGCACTCCGATTTTATGCCACCATTGCTACCTTTGTCAACCTTGAATACACATAATGACAGCATAGCGACCTATTCTAAGCTGGCCCTCCTATTTTATGCCACCATTGCTACCTCTGTCAACCTTGAATACACATAATGACTGCATAGCGTCCATTCAAAACTGGCACTTCTATTGCCAGTTTAAACAAATAATTATCCAAGGATGCAGCTACTGTATTTCAAGTTATCAAATCTAGTTCTTCAAAAGAACATATTGGAACGATGAGACTACAGTAGTCCTAACGACACAGCAAAAACTAAAAAACACATAAAAAACAGCAAACCAGACATTTAAAAAAAATGTACATATGGATTTATTACTTGTGTTACTATATACAACATATGTCTAATAGCTTAACAGTTTTTAGTGGAATTCTTTTTTTATTAATGCTGATTTTTTTATTACCTGGAGTTTCCTTTTCTGAGGAGATATGTGAGCATGCCATCAAATCCTTTGTGGTACCACATTCTTGAACATGTTAACAACATGGAACTATACAAAATGTTGCCTCCCTCCACATGGAACTAAACTTTTGTGAAAGCTTTTTTAAGTGTAATACCTTGATGTCGTTGGAGGTTATTTTAGCAGCGTGGAGCCTTAATTTTGGACCACTTAGAAGGTTTGATCATTTCTTTATGGAGCCACACTATTCAGCTATTCTAAACAGTACTATACAGTGACTAGATGACATATAATAAATAATACACATAATACATTTAATCATGGCTCCTCTTCTTGAGAGCAGATTATGTAATGGACATGGTATGACTACAACTCGTACCATTACTAGAAGTGGAATATTAATGTGACCATATATTGATATATGGTTTGTATTAATGGTTGTGTAGATTATGTTAAAGTAAAATCTGAAGTCATACTGGTCCATCAAAACAAATTATTAGGGAATTCACTGGTTAGTGATCATATTTAATTTGAATATTATGTCATTTAATTATGTGAAATGTCAACATTTATTTATATCATGAAAATATGGGATTACTTTTTCCTGATTTATTGATGGCCAGCTGTACAAAGCAATCACAGATATATAAACCAAGAAATGAGATAGAACAGCCACCCTGTGATGAAGTTGATATATAACAAAAGTGTCAAGAACTGGCAGCTGAAAGTGATACTGAACACTCCTCTATGGACAGACCCGGACTGTACAACAAGCAAGCAAGGAGGTGGAAAACAGAGTTTCAAATTGATTTACCCTGTTTTTATATTATGGAAAACATGAGTATTCTCAATTTTCTATTTTAGCACAGTTTAGGCTATATGTTTTTTATTTGCTTTTTAAATCTAGACTTACCTGGAAAAAAGCAAACCGATTAGCCCAACATTACCATGTAGTTGGTCAACTTGCTTTTGGGAACTATTACTCTAATACCCTTTAAACCAACATTAACATTATAATATAAATTTGAACAGTATTTCTACATAAGTTTGTTAGCTTTATTTGTGAAGAGTATTTTGGTTTGAATATTCATAACTGATAATGAGAAAATTCTAAAATGTAAAAAATATGTTGAGCTGTGTCATCTGCTCGTAGCAAGGAGTTTCATGTTGGTAAAATGAATACAAGTGGCTTAAGATAAACATAAAATACATGTAGATGTAGTAAAAATAATGTTATAGAGATACTGGACAGCACTATTCATTAAAGGTTTATCTAAGTTTCCCTGTTTTTAACTTTTTCGAATCTAACACATGTTGCTTATATCAGAAATATGCATTACAATGATTCAGTCTATACACATAAAGATTTATTTTATTTAAAAATAACATTTGTTCTCCACTTTCCAGAGCTGCTTACAAAGGCACAGTGCACCTACCAATAGAAACACTGCATTTGGTTTTTAACCCTATACTAATCTTCAAGCCAACAGCAGCACAGTGCAGAGGCCCACAGAGAATGTCTGACTCCCCCTTGTTCCCTTGTGCAGGGGACTACACATTCCATGATACCTTGCTGCACAAACTACCATCACAGATTGAAACAATGTATGAGCTGCCTGTGATTGGCCAAAACAAATCATCAATGTTATGCTAGTTTTGGCAGGGATTTCTAGGAGTGTTAACGCTCAAAATCAACTGCTTGCAAACTCAAGAGATTTAGTTAATGTTTATTTCGGTATTTTTCATTAAAAAAAGGATTTTCATACATTACTGATTCTCAGTGGAGGCTGATGAACTTTCAGAACCTGGGTCCTCCCCTTACATCCTCTACAACCGTTTTATGGACTCCTGCCTCTGATGGCATAATGATCTTATACTGGCCTGCCCATCAAAATAGACTCCACCTATTTACTTTTTTTTTCTCTGTTGATAAATTCTAGATTACCGTAGTTACCACGCAGCGTACGTCATCACGCAGACGTGCGCATGCGCAGTACAGACCCGGAAGTCAATGATAGTGCAGCCCGCGGGCGTTTAGAGTTTATGGCCTAGCTTAATGTCCCTCATATTCCCCGTTTAGGCTCCGGATTTAACGAATTCTGCCCTAGATTTACTGACAGTCTGTTCCTGGGAGACTTAAGCACCAAGTATTTATTGCTATCTAGTACATGGACTTCATTGTGTTTGCCTGTATGAATGTGTGCCATACATATCTCCACAGGACTCTTGAAATTCTATGAGGCATTCATAGTTAGATCCAAAGATGTTACTTTTGGGACAATTTATTTATTAAGCAAGTCAACTCAATACCATTCATTATAAACTTACTGATAGTATAGCTTCATTGATATATTTATATCCCAATGGGCTAGCACATGAAAACATATGGATTGACCATTTGAATGATATAACTTTGACTGAAGGTTGGAATATCAGCATCCCCCCAATTGGAGGATATCTATAACACAGAATTTCTGTATGCTAATTGGATTGCTGTACTCCATACATTTGCCCTTTTTTAAATACCCTAGCTTTTTAACTCATTTTATTCGTCGCTGTTTGAACAATAAAAATAAAATTTTGTTTGTATTATATCCCCTCTAACTTTACAATTTTGGATTTAGGGTGGAAAACACCCTGGGGAAACTTGTAAGTCCTCACATAACTCTTTTTGTATACAGAGATATCTGCAAATCTTAAAAGGTTTTTCTTCCCCCCCCCCCCCCATCTGATTAAAGTACTGGCAAAGGCACGGATGGCATGGAGGAGCTCCATAAGAGGACTAAAATTTCTTTGTCTAAATAGTCATCTTACCTGTCCAATGTTCATTACTCACTAGTTGTAGCAGGAGCTTGATAAGAAACCTACAAGATATAAATATGACAAATCCATAATTTAACTATCCACTTTTCTTTTGATGGAAGTTTCTGTGTTTTATTGATGAGGTTGAGGTGGTGCTGCTTCTGCTCACTTTTCTTTTGCTGGAAAGTGTCCCTGTTTTCTTGATAATGATGAGGTGGTGCTGCTTCTGCTCCCTTTTATTTTGCTGGAAGGGGTCTCTGTTTTCTTGATGATGACAAGGTGGTGGTGCTGCTTCTTCTCACTCTTCTTATACTGGTAAGTGCCTCCATTTGCTTCATGAGAGTGAGGTAGTACTGCTTCTACTCAGCTTCTTCATGCATACACTGTTGGCATGATTTTTCTTCTTACAATTATTTGTATATGAATTTTGCATGGAGATCTTTCAAATAAGAAAACTTCTCAATGTTTTTATTACTGAAATCTTCGATTTCACAATAAGTTGCTTTTCCATTGAGAGCTTCTCAAAAAAGGTTTTTATCCTGTTCAATGTGGATAAGCATCTGTCTGATTCTGCAGTAGTCATTTGTGTTGGTATGAGTATTCTTAATAATTTCACAGTCTCTGTGAAATCACTCTGCAGATTATTTTCCATAAACAGTGTGAACAGAGCAACAGTACCCTTAGAGAGACAACATTCAAGCTTCCCATGTATAAGCGAAAGCTCAGTGTGCAATCTTTCCTTATTTAGCATTGGATATGCCCGCACAGTGGCTTCCAGAGCTTCCATGGGAAAACAAGAGTTATCAGTCAGAAAAAAGTCACTTCGGCACTTATTAGATGATTTGAAAATTAAAATTTTTCCTTTGCATTACCAACCAATATGTCACACACCTCTTTTGAAAGTTGATTCAAGGCTGAGATCTTGATACTACATCTGGGGATTTCTGCAGTGCAGGGCCAACCTGCCTCTATCTTATTAACAGAATTATGACTTCTCAAAATGCTGCTGACAAATTTATTGGTGACTGTTGAAAAAACAGTATCTGTGGCCCATTTTTGAAGCTGACTGTAGAGCACATCAACATGTAGCATTATTTGATGAAATAATTGAAGGAAGTAAATGAATTCCCTTTCTTCGAGCATTTGAATGAAGGTACTGACTTCTCGTATAGAGCCTGAATCAAAGTTATTAAACATTTCAATTTTCCTGAAACACTCAATAAGATCTTCTATGTGACAGTACATGACATTCACTGTCCTAATATTGAAGTTCCAATGTGTTGGGGCTCTGCTTGGAGGTCTTATACTAACTACCTCATCCAGAACTGCATTCCTTTTTGAAGATCATGAAAAAAATATGGTATGTTGCATATGCTGCATTAAAAAAAAAAATCTAACTCTTGCAAAATCACTCTCCCGCCAGTTGCTATGGCACGTGCAACCTCCTCTGACATCTTCCTCCTCATCTGGCAATGGTAGTCATCATAGTGGTGATTTACAGAGCTGACATCCCTCACATATACCCCCAGGCCACTGACCTCCCTGGCTAACTCCTTCCACATACAAGCCCTCTAGCCTGGCCTCACATCCCTGCCCCATGGAGTATACTGTACAGGCACGGATGGTATGGAGGAGCACCATAAACTTCACATTAGTATAATTAGGGGACCTGTGCTTAGGAATAGCCTCCTGTCCTCCTGGCTCACGTCCCTGGTTTGCCCCTGAGGCCTGCCTAGCCCATGCCCAACACTAGAATTAGGCTCCTCCAATTCTGCCCCTTATTTCTGTATTCCTGGAATTGAGGCACCCCTACCTCCCTCCACCTCTCTGCCACTGTTCCCACTACTATTCCTCTCTGACCCACCACTGCTTCCACTTCTGGCCTTCTCAGACCCTCCACTGCTCCCACTTCTCCTCAACTCCACCATCTCCCCTTATCTTTCCATGCCTCTCGCTCTCCACACTTCTCCCTCTTTTCCCTCTTCTCCAAATCTCCCATTCTCTACTCCTCACTCCTCCCCATCCTCTCTCCACATAAAAACTGTAAAATAAAAATATAATCTAATGTATGAGGTAAATGTAAGTGTACAGAATAGCATGTATGTTCTATTTGTATAATTATGGTGTAAGCGTGAGGGTATAGTGGGAAGGTATAGGGGTATGGGGATAATGTGGTTGAGGCCTATGTGTAATGTGTGATTGTGTTAACTTATGTGTTAGCAAATTAGATGACATATGTAATCTAACTGTAAAAGGAAAAGTAAATTAAATGTTTAACAATTAAACCAAAATCCTTCCTACCTGAAAAGAACAATACCTCTCCTACTCTTCTATGTAATACAAAAAAAAAACACTAACATGTAGATCTGTGTGTTTGCTTGGGAAGCACGCACTTTTATGTCAATTAATGTGACATTTGCATTTCTAATTGGTTCTTAGGACTAATGAGTAGCACATAAATCAGCAAATAATGCAGATTGACTAATTTGCTGACAAATTAAATAACCTAGTCACTATGTAGTATGCATAATGACTTTTTTTTTTCATACAGCAAGGATACTATTTTAAGCATGCATATATGCAACTGGGATGGATACGTAGCTTGCACAAAACTCCAACAGTTGCTAGAGAACCTTTTTGAGCACCTACATATCTGATGGGAATGTGGCCCATATTCAGTGAAACAATGACTACAGTATACCATTGTTGGCAGCTGATTTTAACCTTCATCCAGCACGTCTTAAGATTGATTTTACAACTCTTCTTTTCCTTTAGAAAACAGCACAGACAACCGACAACATATTACAGAAAACATACAGAGACCCAAAAAATAGAGCATAGGTGAAAGTGCAAAAATAAATAAATAATAATAATAATATATATATATATATATATATATATATATATATATATATATGTACACACACAATAAGGAAAATACTTCTAATAACATCACACAACTCAGAGTGGTCCAGAGATATTTTAAATACTCAACAGAGAAGACAAAGGTGCTGATTTTCACTACACAGGAGATAATGGCTACACAAAGAGCCTTCATTCCGATAACTTATGGAATTATAGATCTAGCTACCGAGATACAGAACAAAGACAAATATGCCAGGCAACTGTGTACTGAGAGATTCATATTACATCAAGACGGCAAACAAACAGCACCATGGCCACTAGCCCCAAATGTTTTGATGGGCCCTGTTTTTGAGCCAAGAACCTAGCGTGTAGTGCTTTCCCTAAAGCACCTTACAAGATTAAAAATTAACAAATTAACAAACTTACAATCTAATAATAAATATATATACACAAATATATATATATATATATATATATATATATATATATATATATATATATATATATATATATAGCCCTTCTGGACTGCTATCTTGTTGTTTGTGGGGTTTGTGTACTTCAATGAAGCTGAGAACTATACCGTGTAGGGTCACCCAAGATGGGCAGGTCATGGCAGAGAGGTCAGACAAATCACCCTCCACTGGAGAGGGAACCTGCAATCCACTCCATTAACGTTGCTAAGGTAACTTTATGGACAGACACAAACAGAGACATAACGATATAGCACCGGAAGATGAGCCCCTCAGGTCAGAAGGGGCCTACCACATTACTGAGGAAGAGCATAGGGCAAGTACAAGTAGAACCAGATCTATTTAAGTGGTTGGGCCAAAGCCTAAGGGACCCCAGCTGTGGATGTGTTTAGAGGGAAAAGGAAAGCCAGCTGCTGCAAAGATCAATTCAGCATTGGAACCTGACATGTTAGAACTATGAACCAAGGAAAACTAGATATGATCAATAATGAGATGACAAGGTTAAACATTGAGGAATTAGTGACCTTAAATGGATTGGAATGGGACATTTCCCATGAAACAACCACCAGATATTCTACTCTGGTCAAGTATCCTGCAGAAGAAATAGAGGAGCGCTCATAGTCAGTCAAAGTCATGGAAGATAGAATGCCTGAAGAACTGTAGAATTCCAGAGGATAGCAAGAAGAGAAGAGGTAGGGACTTAACAGAAGGTCAAACAACGGATAAAGATAATGGAATACACTGATGATCTATACGGTTAGCATCTTAACATCAGTGATGAAATCAATAGTTTGTCCAATGATCTGCAGCCAGATATCTTGGAGAGTGAAGTGAGATGGGCCCTAGGATGTCTTCACATGCCAGCAAGGTATTGCTTAAGATCCTACAAGTTCGACTCCAGTAATGTATGGACCAGGGACTTCCATATGTGCAAGCCGGGTTCCACATGGATTAAATTGCCAATGTCCGATGGATAATAGAGAAAGCAAGAAAGTTGCAGAAAAACATTTACTTCTGCTTCATGGTTTATTCTAAAGCCTTTAACTGTGTGGATCACAACAAAATGTGTCAAGTTTTTACAGAGATGTGAGAACCAGATCATCTCATCCTCTTCCTGAAGAATTTGTATATGGACCAAGAAGCCACGGTCAGAACTGAACTTGGGACAACAGAATGGTTCAAGATCAGAAAAGGAGTGCAACAAAGTTTTATATAGTCACTTTATTTATTCAATTTATATGCAGAGTACATTATGTGTAAGTTTGGTCTAGATTTATCCAAATGCTGAATCAATTTTGCTGGAAGAAATTTCAACAACCTCAGATATGCCGATGATACTACTTTGATGGCTAAAAGTGAGGAAAAACGAAAGGACCTATTGATGAGGGTAAAAGAAGAGAGTACAAAGGGTGGCCTGCTGATGACAATCAGCTATTTCAGTTCCTGGCAAATAGATGGGGAAGAAGTGGAATCAGTGATAGATTTTATTTTCTTCAGGTGGTGACTGTAGCCATTAAATTAAAATATGTTTGCTTCTGGAGAGGAAACTATGGCAAGCTTGGACAAGCTAGTAAAAAGTAAAGTTATTAAACTATCAACACAGATCTGCATAGGTAGAACTATGGTATTTAAGTAGTTAAATACAGATGTGAGAGCTGGACCATAAACAGGTTTCAGCGCCATAGAATTGACGCCTTTGAATTGTGGTGTTGGTGAAAATAACTACTTAAAGTCTCTTGGACTGCAAGAGGGTCCAATAAATCAGTACTTCAGGAAACAAAGACAAACAGTTCACTAGAAGATATGATCATGTGGCTGAAGCTTAAATATTTTGGCCATATCATAAGACAGGAGAATTCCCTAGAGAAGACTCTGATGGTATTTCCTAACCTCAGAGTCTTCTCTAGGGAATTCTCTCGTCTGATTGAAGGCATTGATTGAAGGCACAAGAAGAAGCAGACAACAGAGGCAGAGATGAATAGATGAGGTCACTGAAGCAATGAACATGAACTTGATGAAGCTCAGAGGGGCAGTTACTGAGAGATGTAACTTGCATGCTGAAATCCACGGAGAGTTGGGCACGACTGATGACTAAACAAACAGACAAAAAAAAAATATATATACACATATGTAAATATACTATATCTAAATAGCCTCAAGGCCCTCTCTACATCCCCCTTAATGAGCACCCACCACTCTCTACAAAGCACTCAGTCCCAGTCCCAAGCCATCAGTTCTTAGCATCCATTCCCACACACCTGTAAATATTGTGACTTGACTTGGAATGTGGGAGGAATACACTCAAATATTAATATTTAGAAGTTCATAACACATGTATTAACTGATATAACATCGAAATAGACTAACACCAAATTGATTTTACATTATTTGTTATATATCTACATGTACAACAATGATGCCAGGGAATAAAAAGAACAGTCTTAGATAGGATTATTGTAGATACCTGAAAGGGAAAGTGTGTTTGCAGAAAAGCGTCTGGCTATGAGGAACACATTGAGCTTGATGTAGGAGGGCATTAATCAGAGAGGCAGCACAGAGACCTAAGGTAACCCTGTAGGAGTTCCACAGCAGAGACTGGAGTATCTGTACATAAGACGACAATAAGACGTAAACTCCATAGAGTTGGGCTTTCTGGCAGAGTGGCCAGAAGAAAGCCATTACTTTCAGCAAAAAACAAAATGGCATGTTTCGAGTTTGCGAAAAGGCATGTGGGAGACTCCCAAAATGTATGGAGGACGGTGCTCTGGTCTGATGAGACTAAAATTGAACTTTTCAGCCATCAAAGAAAGCGCTATGTCTGGCGCAAACCCAGCACATCACATCACCCAAAGAACACCATCCCCACAGTGAAACATGGTGGTGGCAGCATCATGCTGTGGGGATGTTTGACCAGTTTCCCAGTCCAGGCTGCTGAAAGAGTTGAGGGAAAGATGGATGGTGCTAAATACAGGGATATTCTTGAGCAAAACCTGTACCACTCTGTGCGTGATTTGAGGCTAGGACAGAGGTTCACCTTCCAGCAGGACAATGACCCCAAACACACTGCTAAAGCAACACTTGAGTGATTTAACGGGAAACATGTAAATGTGTTGGAATGGCCTAGTCAAAGCCCAGACCTCAATCCAATAGACAATCTGTGGTCAGACTTAAAGATTACTGTTCATAAGTGCAAACCATCCAACTTGAAGGAAGTGGAGCAGTTTTGCAAGGAGGAATGGGCATAAATCCCAGTGGTAAGATGTGGCAAGCTCATATAGACTTATCCAAAGCAACTTGGAGCTGTGATTGGCGAAAAAAGGTGGCTCTACAAAAGTATTGACTTTAGGGGGTGAATAGTTATGCAGATTGACTTTTTCTGTTGTTTTGTCCTATTTGTTGTTTGCTTCACAGTAAATAAAAAAAAAATCTTTAAAGTTGTAAGCATGTTCTGTAAATTAAATAATGCAAATCCACAAACAATCCATGTTAATTCCAGGTTATGAGGCAACAAAACACGAACAATGCCAAGGGGGGGGGGGGGGGGGGGTGAATACTTTTGCAAGGCACTGTAGGTTTTTAATGATGATTTTGAATGTATTACCCAGCACAATCATATGTCATCTTATCCTAGTTGAGAAATACACAGTAAACAATTAAAGTATGTGTGTATATGTAACAGTCCAGGTATGTCACACTATAAAATACATCAGATTGCTAGAGATAGTTGTTGGTTAGATAATTATTAACAAGAAATGTAACATCAATTAAAAAAACATAGCACAGAAATAGGCAAAGAAATTAAGGCGAACGTGCATACTGCCCTGAAAGGTAAAGTTGCTCACAATACAGAATTGCTCAAGTACCAGTGCAAGATGCAATTAAAGCTGTATGACAAAAGTAGGCATTAGTAAAAGTAGGTTAGGAAGTATATAAAAGATACATAAAGTTATGTATACTCACTCAGGAGCCAACCAGACGGGAATCTCTGATATAGGCCTAGGTTAAAGCAGAACATAGGTATTGTAAGTACTTCAGGTCTTCATAGGGTAACTCATAATGGTCTATCAGACAGGCAAAAATTTAGTTGATAACACTCATACACTTCACTATCAGTTAACTCTCTCACTGTACACAATTGGTCCACAACATATACATGTCTGAGCTGGCTGTGCATCCTGCTGCCCTTGACCACCCTCATAGGGCTTCTTCTGCTGCTGGTTTTCACCAGGCAGCTGGGGCTGTTCCTGCCGGTGGGCTGACCCAGCCACCTCAGCCTGCTGTAGCTGGGCATTGGAACCATACCAGCCCTCAAACAGGGGGCTGTGCATGTGACTCGGGTTAGCAACAGCATGCATTACTATTCTGTGAGTTCCATGTGTAAATAATATATACAGTATCTATGGATAATTGCCTCTTGCCTATAACAGGCCTTTAAAGTATTAATCATACTCTTCTAGATCTGTCAGCCTGTGTCCTGCTCAACTTTATAAAAATCTTTGAGTACAGTTTTACCATTTGACCTGTGCAGGACATCAGATGGTTTTAATACATAATGTGCATAAGAACATTTTATTCTGTTCAAAAAATGTATTTCCAACTTACCTTGACAGGTACTACCTTGCGTACTTAGCTATGCAGGATCTGAAATTACTGTGAATCACAAAGGCAATGAAAAAATATTTTCAATTAGTTTGTCAATTACAGTCATTTCAGGACCTGAAGAGAGAAATGAAAGGTTAAGTGGGTAGTTCATGTGGAGGTTAGATAGAAAAGCAAGTGAGATATATGGAACAGAATGTAAGATATTTACAAATTACTGTATATAAACCTTTGAGGACCTGCATAGCTCAAGGAGCAAGGAAGCCAGTGCTTGGGAACTAATGCTATAGAAAGTTCCAGCAAAAGCTGCTGTGCAGGACACAGGCAGCCAGATATACAGCAAGGTTGGTCTGTAGATCTCTAAGCAACAGGGCACAGCATGCTCTATTCTAAGAGACAGCAGTGGCAGCACTTATGTCTGCTCCAATCAGTCTCTGAGGATTGAGAGGCAAAGAGAGCCTTCAGCAGTGATATCACCACTGTCCTGAGCACGTAGGCGAGATGGTAACTGACTGAGCTGTCATTCACAGCCAGCTCCATATACTCCAATGCACTTTATGTGGCACATTTTACTTTATTTTGCTCTGATATATGGCATGTTCATAATGACAACATGTCAAATATAATACATGCTCTTTTTTTCTTCTGAATGTGCTGCAGGATAAGTAAAATATGTGTAAAGTCAGACCCAATTATTTTTATTAATAATATATTTTATTTACAGAGTGCCAGCAGATTCAGTGAGTTGCAGAATAGATCACATGGGAAAGTCTATAATGGCTTGTGCACTTTCCCTGGGTGGGGCCTCTGAGAGAGCTGCAAACAGGTTACAATACAGCTGTTACCTCTGTGTAGCCCATGGGGCAGAGTCAATTATACCACATTATAGTCCAGCTTGCTCCCAAGCTCCATGATGATCTAACCCCCAGGCATTGCTGGCCATGCATGCCCTCAAAGAGGAGAAGCAAGGCAGCTAAGGAGAAAACAGACAATTTAAAAAAGGAAGCCGAAAATTCTAAAAATGTTTTATTTTAATCTGAAAACTGTTTTAATAGTCTCTGCCCAACAAACTATCATCAACAGTGGTCCTTTAAACAGGTAAGTAATATGTTATTCTGATCAGGTGTCTTTTCAAAGAAATCATATGAAATATTTATCCCACTTAAACCTTGAATATTATTATGTCATTCTCTTGAAAGAAATAAAAAACTAGCACCCCTTTTGACAGAACAGATATGAATAGTCCCTGTTTAGGGTGCACACTTTTGGATATACAGTATGTTGGGGATTTTGAAAAGTCTGTGAACCATGTCTCTGTTGGTCCATTAAATATTATTATTATTATTATCACCTACAATGTTATGTGGATATCAATGTATTTCCATCCACTGTGGTAAGTACTTATCAGATTGGCCCTGTTTTCTTTGTTTTTGTATTATTCTAGTTTGGAAAAAGTTTTAACATGAAAATGATTTATAAATATAACTGAGACCTAAATATAAACTGTTTTGCATTCCTGAGAACAGCATACAGTGTGGATTTATCAGCAAAATTATTATTATCCTCAGTATAGAGTGTATTATTGCTGGCTCAGATGAATGTGAAATGCTTACAGTTTAACCAACTGAGCTAGAATGTTAATGTATTATAGACCTATTTGTGGCTTTAGATTGTGAGGTTTCTTATTCCAGATAATAAATGTGAAAACCCGCATATTTTACTTTTCAAATAAAAATATATTTTTACTTTAAAAGTAAACACTGTATAAACTATATAGGACAATTTTTTGTTAGGCGTATAGTAAAAATAATAGTATTTGTCTGGTCTATAACCAAGTTGCTTTTCTCGATTGCCTGGTTGCTGCTCGTTGGGGAACAATGTAACAAACTAACACCAGCAATGTAAACAAAGAGCATAAAATATTTCTAAGGAAAATCTCAAATATTACTCACCTGTGATGTATCATGAGGGATTTCATCTTGTACTGCTAATTTGCTTGTAGATTAAGGGGAGGCTTATCCTACTGCGGATTACTCTTCTAGACCTATTTCCATGTGGCTTATTACAATGTCTTGCAAAATAACTGAACAGTGGAGTAGTCATAAATGTCTGGTAATCTGACTGAATAATCAGAATATTGCAGTAGAAAATGTATGCCTTTTTTATTAGACAAACATTTTAAGAAGTCACTTTAATTCAAATATGTGCCAAATAAACATGGTATGACTTTATAGTGCAATACTCTGACTATTCATCTAAAATAACTGAATACAGATCTTAACTAAATCCATGGTTCATTCCATCCTCCTAGTTTTCTAATCCTGCTAAAAGCAAAGGGAACACATTCATTTTCTAGCTCCTGTTGTTAAGGCGTTACAATGGCGTTTTAAGTTTCATTTGATGATAATTTGATGTGCCTGATTGTTTTGAGCTTTGAATGTACTGTATTTTTCACTAGTTTGAATTTTATATTGTCTGCCTCTCCAAGCTGTATACTCATTTGACCCTTACAGGAAATTTTTTTCCAAATTACAAAGTCATTTTTAATACATAACACATGTAATGTCTGGGATATACAGTAAACTGCCATTTAAAACAGAATATGATTTCTTGCACTGATTCAGTACTTTCATATTTATATTTGTAACAAAAAAAGGTAAAGTGCAAAATGTACAACTGTTACAAAAAATCCTGCTTTCAAAAGAATTACATATATTACCATTTGTATTCTAGAATAGTTTATTTAAAAGCTAAAATAATTTGTAGATTAGATATTTTGTGAAAAAATGAAAACAAAGAACTCAATTAAAAAGATTAGGTAAATAATCTGGTTTAATTTTTCCTGTGCTTAAAACAAATATTAAAGCTTTCATTCAGAGTTGTAACATTATATGCCATTCAGTCCTCTGTGTAATAAATTAATACCTGGTCTAAAAAGCAAATGTATACTGACCCAAACATCTGGTTCATTGACCTGAAAATTTGAATTTGTAAATCCACTGGCAAGCAAGCATGGTGAGAATAAGAGAATAGTGTTATCTGTGGGAGTAAATCAAAGACTCCCTAAAATCTGAATCGGACCTTGAAACTCCCTTGAGGACATTAGGTAGTGGAAAAGGTGAAGCCAGGTCAAGCTCTGGACCAGCCGAAATATCTGGGATGGCCTTGACTATAGCATTTGCATTCTAGAGAAATCAGATTAGTTTTTGGAATGTATAAACGCAGTGGGAACTGGTTCTGTTTGATGTGGGAGCTTAGTTTTGTGTGAAGTTTATGTTCTGTTCCTGCCCTACCTTCTTCCTGTACTTAAGTGAAGTAAATGGAAGCCCCAATACAAAAAAAAAAAACATGATCTTGGCTTATATGTTTTAGAGAGAAGAGAGAGAAAAGGGGGTATAGAAAGAGAATTATAGAGAAGAGGAAAAAAGAGAAAAGCAGAGAAAATGTGAAGGGGAGAGATAACAGAAAAAGAGAGGGAAGTGGAAAAGGGGATGAGTGAAAACGAAAAGATTAAGAAGGTGAGATGGGGAGAGGGTAGATGGTGAGAAAAGGGGAGAAGTAGGAGAGGAGAAGATAACAGAGATGT
Source organism: Discoglossus pictus (assembly GCA_027410445.1). Classification (NCBI taxonomy): domain Eukaryota; kingdom Metazoa; phylum Chordata; class Amphibia; order Anura; family Alytidae; genus Discoglossus; species Discoglossus pictus. The sequence goes on along the minus strand of CM050166.1, from coordinate 80,848,557 downwards.
CGAATGGCAAGGGATTGCATCTTCTTTGGTAATCGTGCCAAGATATGAAACCTACTTACAGCTATCAAGGTAAAGCAAGCTCTGAATTGCTGCTAATTTCATGTGTTACATTGAAGCCTGAGCACATCTACAGATAACTTAGTGTTGAAAAGAAAAAATACTTGTGTGTTTTTTAAGGCAGATATGCTAGAAAAACATTTGTAGTCATAATACCAAACAAACTAATCAGTTTATCATACTCAGCAACATTCATCACTATTCACCTTTTTTTCTTATCAAGAGTATAGATGGTGACTGGGCAGAGGAAAGCAAAAGCTGTGCTGGAACCAGGGTTTTAAAAATAAAATGTATTCTCCGCCCAGAAGTGGTTTCCAGACGCCGCAGCTCAGCGCCATGGTCAGACATAGTTAAGGCCAGTGCAGCCCCTCACTCCTACCTCCAGTGCTGTTCCCAGCAAAATCTCAGCAAAGCAGGACTTCTGAAAGTGGCACTCCTTCCTGGGAGAAAGAGGAACGCTGGGACATAAAGACACTGGTATGAGAAAAGTGCTGGCTCAAGGAAGGCAGATAAGTTAACACTCTGCTCCATAGTGTTGTTTCAGGATCCATGGATGTGGCAGATCCATGACCTATGTACATATGCTGTCTGCCTGATTTGTATTCCAGCCGAGTTCTTAGCCATCATTATCTGTTTTAATTACCTTGCACAATTCATGTATCCCTTAGTTTGCTAAATAGTCTCCCATGTGGCACTGTATCAAAAGCCGTTGCAAAATCCAAAAAGACACATCCACTGAGTTGCCTTGATTTAAGTTCCTACTAACCTTTTCATAGAAACTACTTAGGTTTCGTTGACATTGACATGACCTATCCTTCATAAAGCCATGTTTTCTCCTACTTATAATCTTGTTTAAATAGACATGTTCTTGTATATTATTATTAACCCTTCTAAAAGCTTTCCCACTACAGAAGTGAGGCTTACAGGTCTACAATTTCCTGGATTTGCTCGTCCTCCCTTCTTAAATATAGGTATCACCTCTGCCTTTCTCTTCATCTGGTAGAGACCCTGTATTGAGTGAATCTTGCTAAATTACTGTATATACTCAAGTATAAGCCAAGTTTTTCAGCCCTTTTTTTAAGGCAAAAAAGGGCCCCCTTGGCTTATACTCGAGTCACTCTCCCCCCCCCCGTGTCTCTCTAACCCCCCCATGTCTCTCTACCCCCCATGTCTCTCTAACCCCCCCTTGTGTCTCTCTACCCCCGTGTCTCTCTACCCCCCGTGTCTCTAACCCTCAGTGTCTCTTTCCCACCCCCCTCCTCATCCCCCCCTCATTCAAACCCCCCCCTCCCTCATACTACCCCTCTAAATACCCCCCTCTCAACTCACTTACCTGCTCTGGCCTCCGCTCCTTGCGGGTCTTGATGTGGCGCGCATGTGATTGAGGATGAGGATGGGGGGTTGAGGAGGAGGGGGTTGAGGAGGGAGGTTGATGAAGAGGAGGGATGATGAGGAGGGAGGTTGAGGATGAGGTGGTTGAGGAGGGTAGTTGAGGATGAGGAGGGATGATGAGGAGGGAGGTTGAGGATAAGGAGTGGGGTTGAGGAGGGAGGTTGAGAATGAGGAGGGGAGAAGAGACACAGGGAAGGGAGAGGGGGGAAGAGACACAGGGAAGGGAGAGGGGACAAGAGACACAGGAGAGAGAGGGGGACACAGAAGGCACAAAAGTGACACAGCGGGCAGCACATTTCCCACCCAGTATTTTGTGGTAAAATAGGTGCCTCGGCTTATACTCGGGTCGGCTTATACTCGAGTATATACGGTAAATATAATGTTTTTTCAATTACAGAGCTCAGTTCCCTCAGTACTCTTGGATGTATTCCATCAGAACCTTGAGCTTTATTAAAATTTATTTTTTCCAACCTCTTTTGGATTTCTTCCTGCGTTATACAATTATTAGGTGAAAGTAGTGTAGCCCTGTTTTGTTGCAGTGGCCCAACCACTGGTACCTCCCTTGTGTATACCAAAGAAAATAACCTATTTAGCTCATCTGCCTTTTCATGGTCACTAATTATCAGATGGCCTATTTCACATTGTAACGTTCCTATAGTTTCCTTCCTGGCCTTCTTCCCATTATTATATTTAAAAAAATATTTTTAACATTTCATTTTTGATTTTAGCCAGTCTAATAGCCCTTTTGCAAGCCTCGTTGATTTCCTTTTACTTACGTAAAGCAGTCTCTGTCCCCTTTTGTTTGTATAATTTAAATGCCTGTTTTTTACTCCTCATCTTCATCTTTAAGTCATTATTAATCCATATGGATTGTGATTTACTCCTTTTACTTTTATTTCCACATGGTATATGCTGATAAGTGTGTATATTCAGTAAGGATTTGAACGTTGTCTATTTAAGTTCAGTATTTTTACCTATGAGTTCTTTGTCCCAGTCTATACTATGTATTGCTGCCCTTAGACCGTTAAAATCTGCCCTTTTAAAATTGAGAGGTATTGTTGGCCCCTTACAGTTATGTTTTTGTAATTCAATCTCAAATTAGACTGTGCTGTGATCCCGGTTTCCCAAAGGTTACCCTATTACAACATTTGATACTATATCAATATTATTTGTGATGACTAAATCCAAGATAGCCTCATTTCTAGTTGGTTCTTGTATAACCTGGGCCAGATAATGATCTCTGAGTGTACTTAAAAACCTTTTTCCCTTAGCTGAACTGCTGGTCTCATTCATCCAGTCTATTTCAGAATAGTTAAAATCTCCCATTATTAGAAGTTGCCCATGCTTCACTGCATTTCCAATCTGTAACAATAATTGCAGTTCCTCACTTTCAATTATATGTGTGGGTCTATAGCATACTCCTACTAATATTCTTTTAGAATTTACTGCCCTGCTAGTTAACTCTGCCCACAAACATTCAACATTACCTCTAGTTCCACCATAAATATCTTCTCTGACTATAGGCTTAAATTCAGGCTTAACATACTGACATATCCCTCTTCCTCATTTACCATTGTCCTTATCTTTCTTAAATAGGTTATAACCATCCAGATTAACAGTCCAGTCATGAGATTCATCCCACCACGTTTCAGTAATGCCTATTAAATCCAATTTCTCATTTACTGCTAATAATTCTAACTCTCCAATTTTATCTGGCAAGCTTCTGGCATTATTAAGCATACACTTTATGTTATGAGTCTGAAGTTCTGAAGTGCCTGCAACTGTACTTAAGTTACCTAGCAATGCCTCCCTATTGACTATACTAACCCTCCCCCATCCCTGCCCCCTTGACTAGTTAGTTCCTTACACCCTCTACACTTTCTACCCCATTACTCCTATCTAGTCCCTCCCACCTACTAGTTTAAAAACTCCCCCAGCCTTTCTACCATCCTATCCCCTAGCACACAAGCTCCCTCATCATTAAGGTGCAATCCACCCCTCCTTAATGAACCACATTTTTAGCCACGCATTAACCTCCCTAATCTCCTTCTGTCTCCCTAGGCTAGCACGTGGTACAGGTAACTTATTACCTAGTTCTATAAAATCATTCTTGAGGACACTTCATCTTCCACTCACTTTGTCATTGGTACCAATATGTACCAAGACCACTGGTTCATTTCCAGCCCCTCCCAATAATTTATCTACACGATCCACAACATGCCGAATGCCAGAGCACCCTGGAGAGAGCAAACTGTTTGATTGCTGAGATCTGGGTGACAAATTACACTGTCTACCTTCCCCTACCGCCAAAACCTTTCTCTTGCTCTGCCTATGCTGCCCTCCCACTCCTCCAGTAGAACTGTTCTCCCGGCTGTTATCTGGTATTGCCATTTCTGAATGGACATCCCCAGCAGTTGCACTCAATCTGGCAAATCTGTTGATGTGTGCCAAATCAGTACTGGCCTGCCTCCTGCTGCTGTCCCCCCTGCTTCCCCTTGTAACTGTAACCCAGCTACCTCCCTGGACTTCCTCACTAGCCGCATCTCCACCCTCCATGCTGGGCCCAGCAAAACTATGCTCCAGTGGAGAAATATCACTAAGTGCTGCAATACTCCTCTCCAGTTCTCCAATTTGAGTTTCAAGGTAGGCAACATGCTCACACCTGCCACAGAGGTATGGACCCTGGATCATCTGTTCCGATAGTTCATACATGGACAGGATGCACACTGAGTGCGGCTATCACTGGACTGATTCATAATTACTAATAACAGTGGGGGGAAAAATTATATAAAGCACTACAATTTATTCCAATTTTCTTTGTATTCCCTCCTTTTATTTAAACTCCTACACTTATACTAGAACTGCACTTGACACTAGAAGTGTTCTCAAGCTTACAAGTTTGCTCCTTCCCCTGTTTATATTAGGTTATTACTAAACAACTGCCCATTAAGCACTGCACAAGTACACAACACACTTACTGCTCAGGACAAATCACAGAACAGATGAAAACTGACCACAAAAAGACATTCACTGCTATATTTTTACACAGGCAAAACCACACACCCTGTCAGTTGCCACTAATCAATGCACAAGTACACAACATACTTACTGCTCAGGAGAAATCACAGAACAGATGCAAGCAGACCACATAAAGCCACATACTGATATAGCTTTACACAGAGAAAACCACACCCCCTCTCAGCTGCCACTAATCAATGCACAAGTACACAACACACTTACTGCTCAGGAGAAATGACAGAACAGAGGCAAGCAGACCACAAAAGTCACACACTGATATACCTTTACACAGGCAAAACCACACACCCCTCTCAGCTACCCACTATTCACTGCACAAGTACACAACACACTTACTGTTAAGGAGAAATCACAGAACAGATGCACGCAGACCACAAAAGCCACACACTAATATAACTTTACACAGACAAAACCACACCCCCTCTCAGCTGCCACTAATCAATGCACAAGTACACAAGACACTTACTACTCAGGAGAAATCACAGAACAGATGCAATCTAAAACCATCTCTGGATTGAGTCCCTATAGACAAATACTTTAGTGACTAAACTCCACTCTAACCTCCTTAATGATTTAATTATCCATTTTGGCTCTGTTTTCTAGTTGCTGTTGTTGGTGATAGAATAGAGATATTAATACACATTAGAGTAACACATATATTGGATAACTTCTTAAAAAAACACTTTATAATTAAGACCCCAAGTGTGAATTATTATTCTTTTTCTACACAGTAAGAATGTGTTTAAATTTACTTTTAAATTTAGGTTCCCATTTCTGGGAGAGAATAACAGGTGTCTTTATAAAAATGGTTTGTCTATATTGATTTTTTGTTTATTTTTTGAGAGATTTATCACATTGATAAATTCACTTATTTACAATCAACCAGATGAGCTCAACATTGTTTCACTCATTTATTTTATTTAAATTACTTAATTTGGTAATGTATAATGTTGGGGTAGTTAACTAGAGTTAGATATTGCACAAAACTATATATATAGCATTTTTTTTTGCACTACTTTAAAATGTTACACTATAATTATGTAGAGCCTAATTCTCTCTTTGCCCCTATCCAGATTGTCTCCATTGTAAAATGTAAACCATTGTGAGTTGAATTCAGCTTAGATGGAGGGCCTTCACATCTTTTTAAATAAGGATGATGTAAACTTTCCCAAAGTTCAAGAAAACAAAGTAAAATAAATTCCTTTTTATAATTGTGCCTCCTTGAGAGAGCTCTCTTAGGTAGAAAAATAACATAATATGCTGAGTTAGCCTATCAGGCTCTCTAGCTCTGGTCGGTTTTCCCTCTAACTGTACCAGTTCTGATACCCAACTTGAAAGGTATGACTACAATACTACTGTCAAGAGGGATTAAGTATCACATATTATAATTGTCCAACTACGAGACGTTGAGTGCTTTGCGTGGTGAGTACGACTAAGGCTATGAGCGCCACAGGTGCTCATAACTTGCGAGCCTCGCTAAGCGAGCTGTTAAATCGGAGCACTTAGGCGATGAGCGATGAAGGTGCTCATCGAATGCAAGCCTCGCTTAGTGAGGCAAGCCGTTAAGGCACTAAAACTTGCAGGACTTGGGCAATGAGCAACAAAGGCGCTCATTGCCTGTGAGCCTCGTGAAGTGAGGCGAACAGTGGAGGCAATGAAACACGCGGGACTTACCCTCCAAACACTTAGGAAATTAGGCTGCAAGCACTTGACGAACGCAGGACTTAGAAAAAAATAAATACGAGATAGGAAAAATATGAAGTTAAAGCCCAAACAGCGCAAAGCCAAAAACGAAACACACAAAAAATAAAAATACAACAAAAACATCACACACAGCACGGTGGAACGGCCAGGACATCTGGGAGTGAGGTGGAACGTGAATTTAAGTCGATTTTGCCAAGTTTCGCCATTCCAAAATCGGCTAAGCGAGAGAAAAAAATGTTGACCCCAAAAAATTAAGATGAGGCTACACGACCCTGGACTGCGCAAAACACCGCCAACCGCGTACCACATTCACCCAGGAAAGTGAGGCGAGCAGTGGAGGCAATGAAACACGTGGGACTTAACCTCCAAACACTTAGGAAATGCGGGATCGCCTTAGGCTGCAAGCACTTGACGAACGCGGGACTTAGAAAAAAAAATACAAGAAACGGGATTTAAAAAACAAAAATACGAGATAGGAAAAATACGAATTTAATGACCGAATAGCAAAAAGCAAAAAACACAAAACACACAAAAAATGAAAATACAACAAAAACATCACACACAGCACAGGGGAACAGCACGGACGTCTGGGAGTCAGGTGGAACGTGAATTTAAATCGATTTTGCCGAGTTTCACCACTTGAAAATCAGCTAAGCAAGAAAAAAAATGGTGGCAAAAAAAATTAAAACGAGACTACACGACCCTGGACCGCTCAAAACACTGCCAACCGCGTACCACTTTCACCCAGGAACGTGAGGCGAGCAGTGGAGACAATGAAACACGCAGGTCTTAGCCTCCAAACACTTAGGAAACGCAGGATTGCCTTAGGCTGCAAACACTTGACGAACGCGGGACTACAAATACAAAGTTAACGGCCGAAGCACGAAAAGCAAAAAACACGAAACACACCAAAAATACAAATACAACAAAAACATCACACACAGCACTGGGAAACCGTCTGGGAGTAAGGTGGAAGGCAAATTTAAGTTGATTTTGACGAATTTCGCCACTCGAAAATCAGCTAAGCAAGAAAAAAAATTACGGACAAAAAAAATGAAAACCAGGCTACACGACCCTGGACCACGCAAAACACCATCGACTGCGTACCACTTTCACTCAGGAATGTACAAGCTACAAAATACACTATTACAAAAGATGGCAAATGCTCGCGAAACGCATAGCTCATAGACAAACGCTATTTTACAATCCTAGCTTGCCACTAACAACATTACTCATTTCAACTAGCAGCCTGTTCCTAATGCTATCTCCTCAGGCCACCAACAGTCTCACTGGACATTATATGATGCAGGACAATAAAAAGAGATTATTATCTCTTCAGGCTATTGATTGTTACATATATTAATTATAAAAAGGTAAACTATATTAATTAATTATTCAATTAATTCATGAATTAGCATTTAAAAAAACAGATAGAGGAGACATAGGACACGTGAGGAGAGGCTCGCAATGAGCGCCAAAGGTCCTTAGAGTATAAAAAGCTTAACATTGTGTGCCAAACAGCATTACCATGGTTTTACATTTTATTGACAGTCATTTTTTGACGGGCATGTCGCTAGTGTTAGTATAAAGACTGTGAAATGTAATATGTACTGGTATGTTGAAATGCTTTTTTTTTTTTGGTTTTGTCTGATGGATTTGGTCCTGGTCAGGGTCCTTGTCCTACCGGGTAGGAAAATTAAGCTTCTGACATTTTGTAAAATTGGCTGTAATCTACTTAGTTTTTTTAAGGACAAGGGCTATAGATTTCCAAATTAGATCCTGAATATGGCCTCTTCAGCAATTAAAATAATACCTTATAATGTCAACGGCTTAAATACCCCCTTTCAAGAGACATGTGCTGTTGAACTTTTTTCATAAAGAAAAAGCTGATGTAGTCTGTTTTCAAGAGACACATTGGCAAAAAGATAAACAACCTTGTTTATCGACTCGTTCTTTCAAAATTAAAGCTATCTCCAGTTACAAATCCAACTCCAGAGGAGTGGCTATATTGTTTAACAAAATGAATGGAATAGTAGAAGAACATGTAAATTTAGACCCAGAAGGAAGATTGTATAGATCTTTATTGGGTTCTATTAATAAAGATCTATACAGTATTGTAAACATATATGCCCCCAATAAATATCAAAATAGGTTCTTAAACAAATTGTTAAAGCTAATTTCAAAGATTAAAAAAGGTGCTTTGATAATCAGCAGTGACCTAAATATGGTCCTTTAGACCATAAATCTGCTTCAAAACTAAATCATTTAATGATAGTTTTTTTGAGATATAACATCTATGATGGTTGGAGAACACTACGGCCCAGGGAAGTAGATTATATGTATAACGCTTCTTGACATAAAACATATACAAGAATTGACTAAATTGTATTAGACAAACAACTGTTAGATGTAACAAACCTACAGGGTTTATCCCATTCTGATTGGCTCCAGGCATCTGCATCTTCTGATTGGCTGCAATCCGATTTACAGTTACAACAGCTAATCTCCAAGGGATGATGTTGGGAGCCTGCAGGGGTTCCCGCAGTCTTTCATTAGTAGTGATTGCAATATATTTTGCCATTTGCTACGTCTAATCCATTACCACGGGTTTGACTAATTGATCCTGTTCACAATCGCACATCCAATGTGCGCAGACTGGGTTAAGATTTAGCTTTTCCAGCACTTTGTTCGTAGGCCCTTCCAATTTATTAGCACCATAACACTGTGAATTTTCGAGCCCATACCTGCTGCGGACCTCACATTGGAGTTACTGGGCTCCAATTTAATAAGGCTGCAAGTTAGTAGTAAATCCTCTATTAAACGAATTTCAGAAATGTATGATACAGATGGAAATTTAAAAAGTAAACCGGAAGAGGGGTAACACCTTCCATAAGTATAATATTTATTTGTACAATTTGGAATCAGATTACAATCAAACTCCAAATATCTGAATTCCTGAAATTAGTTAAACTCCCTAAAATATCTGACGAACAGAGAGACAAATTAGAAGAAGACATTTTGATTGAGATTAAAGGGTGTATTAAATTTCTTAAAATGAATAAATCCCCAGGCCCAGATGGTCTGCCTAATATATTTTACAAAGCTTCTTCTGAAGTGTTAGTGAAGCACTTCTATGAATTCTATGAATGAGATTAAGTTTTCTGGATCGGCCCTGTCTGAGATGTTAGCAGCCTCTATCATTACTATCCATAAAGAAGGTAAAGACCAAGCCATTTGCTCCAACTTTAGACCAATCTCATTTTTAAACACAGACATCAAATTATACGCGAAAATATTAGCGATGAGAATTAACCTCTTGTTAAACACTTTGGTAAACTCGGACCAATCTAGTTTTGTAAAATCAAGACAAGGGTCAGATAATACACGGACTTAGACTTATTTGATTATTACACTATGAAGAAAAAAACTTTGCTGTATTGGCTTTAGACGCTGAAAAAGCTTTTGATAGGGTTAATTGGGATTTTTTGGAACTAACTTTGAATGAATTTGGATTTGGCACTTTTGGCTCTTTGTCAATAATGACATTATATTCTAATGTATCGGCCTATGTTTCTGGACTGGGTTTTAAATCAGAGAACTTTCCGGCGCGTAACAGCACCAGACAGGGTTGCCCTTTATCTCCATTAATCTTTTCTCTTATAATGGAACCATTGGCGGAGTATATTAGAAGGGATAATAACATCCAAGGGTTGGAAGTAGGAAATCTGGTCTCTAAACTAAATACGGTATGTTTGCCGACGATAGTTGTAACTATTACTGATCCAATTAATTCAATCCCAAATTTGTTAAAAACTATAGAACAATACAGTAAGTTATCATTTTATAAACTGAACTCATTTAAGACAGAGGCTTTGTTGTTTAACTCAAACAGAGAATTAAAAATAAACTTTTAAGAAATATTAACAGTATCTTGGAAGTAAGTAAGAAATATTTACAGATCTTGGAATTGATTTTACTTCTAATTTGAAAATGTTGGTCAGAAACGATTTTGGTAAACTTTATATTAAACTTAAAACAATATTAAATAATTGGTGTAAACTGAATTTTACTTGGTCAGGCAGGATTTCAGTAGTTCAAATGTTTATTTTGCCAAAAATTCTTTATTTACTGAGATGCATTCCTCTACAGATACCTTTGGGTATTTTGAGAAACTTTCAGGCAATCATTGACCAGTATATCAAAAAGGGTAATAATCCTAGATTAAATAGGGATATACTTAAGAGAAAATTTGTGAGAGGCGGCTTGGCTTCTCCAAATTAAATAGATTTTTCTGAAACAGTGGCATTATATTACTTTTTGAGGCTTGCCCATGGTGATGCAAATTTAAATTTTTTGCAGATTGAAAAAGCAATAGCATGTTATATTAATCTAGAAAAGTTAATATGGTCTAAACGGTTAGCGACAATAAACTTTCTTGATTTACCTCTAAATGTTAAATTGGGTCTAAAGAATTGGTGGTATTGTAATGAGAAATATAAAATCTTGCCCTTCCCTTCACCTTTATTTCCGATATGCTTAATTCAGGACGCTACACCCTCAGTACAAAAGAATCATTGGGAACTATGGGATCTGCATTACCTGTCAGACCTTTATAACAATTCTAGTTTTAGATCTTTTGAAGATATGGTTAAAATAAAGGGTATTCCAAAGAATTTGTGGTTTAAATATAACTCATTAAAAGAAACTTTGCTTAAATTGGATTTAAAATTTACTTCTGGTTCAAGTGTTTTAAAAAAAAAACTTATGCATAAATCTTGCAATTTTAAAATTTCTAATTGCAAGAAAATTTTGTAATATGAACATTCAAGCTCTAAACCCCTCAGAATTAATAAATGAAAAGAGATATAAATTCATGGGATGTTTCAGAGTGGTATAGAGCATTTGAAATCACTGAAAAAAGTATAGTATGTGTGTCTTTGAAAGAGATCAGCTTCAAAATAATTCAAAGATGGTATATGACTCCATCATTTCGTAATAAAATATTTCCTAAAGTCCATATTGATAAATGATGGAGGGGTTGTAATCAAGAAGGTTTTCACGCCCATATGTGGTGGCTTTGCCCATCTATTCAAGCGATTTGGGGAAAACATTTTAATGAGTTGTTTACCATCTGCGATATTAAATGTATATTATCCTCCAAGCTGGTGGTATTTCATATATTTTCACCAGATATTAGTTACAAGTTCAAGGCAATAATTGTGCACATTTTAATGATAGCCAAATTACTAATTTCTGTAAACTGGAAGAAAGTAACACTTTCCTCCTGGAGTGAAATTGCTTTAATACTGGAAAGGCATAAACAAATTGAATTGGACTATTCCTACATAAGTGGATCATTGAACAAAATTAACAAACAAAAACGAAAAATATGGGATAGTTATAATAAAGGAAAAATGAAGTGCTGAATATATATTGAAGTTATAATTCCTATTTCTGGCTGGTTTGGCTTCTCCTAACTCCGAATCCATCTATGTATGTATATATATGTAGTGATGATGTTGTACAAATATACATTTTTGTATGTATATTTATGTATGTTACTTAATTTATAAACGTAATAAACAAAATGAAATTGAAGATTATAGATGGAAAGTATTTTTAATCTAATTAGCTATTCTTATTGGTAAAGATTTAAATGTTACTGTTAGTATTATTTGTTAGTATTATTATCCTTTATTTCTAATGCGCAAACATACAGCACTATACAGGGTTTAAGTGCAAGGCAAAAACAATATTGCAGAAGAATGAAGGACCCTGACTTTGAGCTTAAAATGAAACATACATAGAGCTTTCCTCAAAACACTTTACAAGATTTAAAATTTGTTAACGTACAATCTAAAGGGTTTGGGTGTGATACAGGGTAGTTATAGACGCAAGATGGCAGTGTGTAAGGCAATAGGATCAGGCAAGTGGAGGGGTTTTTGTGTTGCACTGTAGATTGTCAGTGATATTATGCAGTAGAGTTCACAGTTGTGCACATTAAGGCTAAAAGTGATAAGCTTATTTAAACAATTGCATTTTAGGGAGTTTTTGAAGGTTTTAAGGCAGAAAGATAGTCTAGTGTTGCAACGCAAGAAGTTGTAGAGAGTAGGGGCAGAAAAGTCCTGTAAGTGGGAATGAGAGGAGGTGATAAGAGAGGAGAAAAGAAGAGGGTCATTAGCTGATTGAAGAGGACAGGTGGGGGGTATTTTGAGATGAGAGCAGAGATAAAAGAGACTGTTGTTGGGGCTTGATATGTTAGGGTCACGATTTTAATTGTTATTCTCCAGACTACGGTAAGCCAGTGGAATGACTGACAAGGAGGGGCAGCAGACACTGAGCTTTGAGTATCGTAGATGAGTCTAGAGGTGTGTTTCATTATAGATTAGAGTGGCGAGAGACAGGTGGTGGGGAGGCAATTAAGGAGTGAGTTCCATTAGTCAAGGCAAGATATGATGAGAGAATGGATTAGAATTTTAGTCTTTTGTAAGATAGTGATGTATTTTGTAGATGTTTTCTGTGAAATAGGCAAAATGTTGTGATTGATTGTATTTGAGGAATGAAAGAGAGGACAGGGTCCAGTAGAACCCCATGACAATGGGCCTGTTAGGTTTGAGTAATGATGGATATCATGCCCAGGACCTGACTGGACTGTTTTGGACCATGGCCTGGACCTGAGCTGTAAATAAGTTACCCTGTCTTATTGTTATAGTTATGTATTTTGTGTTGGTTTTTGTTAAAATGATATATAAATTGCTTGTATTGTGATTATGTTACAGTATTGTTATCTGGTGATGAGCCACTAAGCCCCACTTAGGTAAACAGACAAAGGGGGTCTTGAGCAGATAAAAAGACTGAGTGATTACAGTAAATGGTGACAGGTAATACAATCACCAGGATAAGCTCATCATATGTAAAGGGTTTCCCAGTAAGCAGGGGCAGCCTATTATGTTATTAATAGGCCCTCTTCTATGTACCTAGGGATGGTGCTTACTGTGATTGGCCAGCCTGAGTGCCAGAAAATTTTATAAAATGTGACAATTAATAAAGGTATGACAGTTGTGTCTGGACTTACATAAAACAAGGTGTAAGTGTCATCCTGTGCATTAATCATAATTCTAAGGGATTTTATGGTGTTCCTGATATCCTGGTTTTACTGATATCCTTGAAGCAAGTTCCTGGGCGTGGTACTGGTGTTTGGTCCATCTTCTGCTATCAGAGGTGTAAAATGACTGCACAATTCTGCTGGATAGGTTTGAACTAGCTTCTTACCAAGTCCAATTGCTAACATCATGATCATGCTAACATTTAACTATCCATTGCAATTGGTGAGGTTGCTTCCAGTCTGGAGCTATGAGTTAAAGCAGCCTGATATTATACTGTGGAAAAATGAAAAGTAATGCATGTAAAATATATTCCTCTGCTGTTCATTTAGTCAATAATTAATAAAATGTAGGTAGACTATTCACTTTATTTTTAACAATATATATTCTACTTTTTGCTCACTTTTCCACAAGTGTCTTCTAACTTTTGTCAAAAATGTTACTTTCTAGACCATGAAGAATTTTTCATATTTCCCTTTTTTTCCTAATCATTTCAACACTTTAGGAAACTACATATATGTAGAAAATTCTAATATGATTACTATTTCAACTACTTATGATCTCAGGGAAGTATTTTACTGTATATCAGTTTAGTTCAGGAACCAAAACCTGTTACGTTTGGTAGCCTAGATGATTCGAGTAACAAATATTGCTCTGACGCAATAATGGATCTCCCTTTATGACAAAGTGAGTATCATGGTGTATAAACTGGTGAGACATACCTATTGGGATTGTATGAGCTGTTTGTCCTTCAGATACAATTGCTAAAAAGTAGATGCTTGTCGAGTACAAGAAGGAATTTGTAGCAATGATCTCCTAGCCACTTGCCCAATGCAAATGTCAGTGCTACAGCACCAGCAGAGAGTTTGTGGGACTGAGTAGGGTGTCTATGTGTAGATGGGTGAAATGAACATGCTAATTCAAATGTAACATTAATTACTGATCCATGAAAACCCACAGTAGGTGCTCTACACACTACAGAGCAAGGGGATTCATTCAGGAGATCATTATTATTATTGTATGTGAAAAATTACATTTACAAATTACATGGCTCATCCACCATGTTTTCACCATTGTGGCTTCTCAAAATGATAACCATCTGAAGTGACTTGAATGGAAAAGAGATAAGAACTTCATTACTTAACCCAGTTACAAGATGAAGACTGAGTTTTAGTATATCTGTTCTTGAACAATATTATATACATTAACATGTTCGAGCTCTTAACAATTCTTTATCAATACTAGCTATGCATAATTATATTTTAAGATATATGTTAATGAAAAACAAAGAGTGTTGAGTAGAAGCCTACTTTCCTTTCTTTTCCCTCTTAGTTTTAATAATGGATCTTCAGGGAGCTAGTGTAAATGATGTAGATTATTGGAAAAATACTTTAAACCACAGACATGTTATTGTAAGGCTCTGAACAAATGGAGCATGCAAAATAAAAAATCCTCCAAAGACATTACTGCTTTTTCAACTTTTCCACTAACATATAGCCCTTTTCTGCTAGAAGCTTGCAAATGCCTCTAACCCGTAAGTTTTGTTGCCAGTGTTGTTTTCTCTAAATGTTTAGATGTATTTTATTAACTCAAGCCCCCAATTTACCTTCTTAATTCTTAAGCCTAAACTTGTAAACCTTGCTTTTTTAAGTCGGATTTCAGGGGGCATGATCAAATGATCTGAAAATATTTAAGCAAGCCTGTAATTTACTTCTTAGACAAATCAAATAGTAAATGAGTCCGTCATCATGATGTCAGTAAAACATGGAAGTTAGACATAATCAGCATTTGGAGGCTTCAAATTAATTAGTGCCAATAAGTAATATTTGCCGATCGGGCTCACAATCAAACAACCTAGCAATCTATAAAATGCATTAGATCGTTCGATTAAGTCCATGTGGGTTTCATGATATCTATTAACCTCTTGAGTTCCTGTATCAATTTTATTCAGAAATAACATTTAAAAATAATACTTTTGATTGCATATTTGTGGGTTTGAGACTGTTGTGCAATTAATTCTAATGTATGTCCATGCCTTCCCATGGTTTTAAAGTACAGTATTGTGCGTTTAATTGCTGCTACAGCTCTAATAAGTATTTGAAAAAGCCCTTGCGAGTCCTATTTAATACTACTAGTAATATTTTTGACAGAAAAGTGATACTTTTTTCAGTTGCTGGTTAGACTTTATTTGAAAGCTAGAGCTACGGGTCTATTAGAATATTGATTTTGTGTAACTTTAATTATTTAGAGCTCGTTATATTCGAGCTATGCTAAAACCAATAGAGTTATAACTCATAATATAATCTGTGGCTAATAGAATCTGTGGCAATATTAAGATTTTAAGGGTTTTAAATTACGAATTGGGCAAAAGATTAGGGCCCATACACAGCTTCTCCATCTGTTTCAGCAGAAACAAATTGGATCCAAACAAATGGGTAACATCCCATTGAACATGCTATGAAGTGTATTTAATTCTCTGCCATGATGTATGTATCTCGTACATATGACCTTTCCCATTATGACCAAGAAATCTCACTGATTAAGTCCAATTAATGCTAAAATGCAGTTCTTGTGGTTTGCTATTCTTTCATAGAAACATGTTTTGGATCACACAGTACGTAGTATATACAAGTAACTAAATTATTCATTTTTACATCTCTGAATAACTCCATTATACTGAATCTTCTAGCAGCACTGACAGTTTATTCTCTGTTCTTTATTTACCAAAGGATGCATAAACCTTAACATTCAACTCCCATTTGCATCAGTGCAAAATAACATCCAAAAAGGATTTTGCTATTTCAACAAACTCCATTTACTGTTTTCTGTATTTTTACAGTAGAAAAAGAACATCTATGGTTACATTAGAAAATAATATCTAGACCAACATTACTGTTAATATTATCATTATTATTATTACTAAGTATTTACAAGGCTGAAACAGTTTATGAAACACTATACAGTTGAAAGTAGTTACAGTTTCATCTAGAGGTCACTCACTCAACAAATATGGATAGTTTATATTAATATAGATATGTTATGTTACCTTACAGTGTCATTTAACCCCTAAATAACTGATGCACAGTCCTTTACATTCCAGAAACCCATGGAGTCATTGTACAATATATATATATATATATATATATATATATATATATATATATATATATATATATATATAAACTTATTGTAGTATATAGTGGTCTTTTTTTATTGGACAAACTTTTTATTTAGAGTGACAAGCTTTCGAAAGGTTTGACTTTCCATTGTCAAAATCATTATTCATCTGGATTGGTGGACATTCGCTGCTTCTCTCTCTCTCTCTCTCTCTCTCTCTCTCTCTCTCTCTCTCTCTCTCTCTCTCTCTCTCTCTCTATATATATATATATATATATATATATATATATATATATATACAGTCAGGTCCATAAATATTGGGACATCGACACAATTCTAATCTTTTTGGCTCTATACACCACCACAATGGATTTGAAATGAAACGAACAAGATGTGCTTTAACTGCAGACTTTCAGCTTTAATTTGAGGGTATTTACATCCAAATCAGGTGAACAGTATAGGAATTACAACAGTTTGTATATGTGCCTCCCACTTTTTAAGGGTCCAAAAGTAATGGGACAGATTAACAGTCATAAATCAAACTTTCACTTTTTAATACTTGGTTGCAAATCCTTTGCAGTCGATTACAGCCTGAAGTCTGGAACGCATAGACATCACCAGACGCTGGGTTTCATCCATGGTGATGCTCTGCCAGACCTCTATTGCAACTGTCTTCAGTTCCTGCTTGTTCTTGGGGCATTTTCCCTTCAGTTTTGTCTTCAGCAAGTGAAATGCATGCTCAATCGGATTCAGGTCAGGTGATTGACTTGGCCATTGCATAACATTCCACTTCATTCCCTTAACAAACTCTTTGGTTGCTTATGCAGTATGCTTCGGGTCATTGTCCATCTGCACTGTGAAGCGCCGTCCAATGAGTTCTGAAGCATTTGGCTGAATATGAGCATATAATATTGCCCGAAACACTTCAGAATTCATCCTTTTTTAAGCAGTCACATCATCAATAAATACAAGAGAACCAGTTCCATTGGCAGCCATACATGCCCACGCCATGACACTACCACCACCATGCTTCACTGATGAGGTGGCATGCTTTGGATCATGAGCAGTTCCTTTCCGTCTCCATACTCTTCTCTTCCCATCACTCTGGTACAAGTTGATCTTAGTCTCATCTGTCCATAGGATGTTGTTCCAGAACTGTGAAGGCTTTTTTAGATGTTGTTTGGCAAACTCTAATCTGGCCTTCCTGTATTTTAAGGCTCGCCAATGGTTTACATCTTGTGGTGAACCCTCTGTATTCACTCTGGTGAAGTCTTCTCTTGATTGTTGACTTTGACACACATACACCTACCTCCTGGAGAGTGTTCTTGATCTGGCCAATTGTTGTGAAGGGTGTTTTCTTCACCAGGGAAAGAATTCTTCGGGCATCCACCACAGGTGTTTTTCGTGGTCTTCCGGGCCTTTTGGTGTTGCTGAGCTCATCGGTGTGTTCTTTCTTTTTAAGGATGTTCCAAAACAGTTGATTTGGCCACACCTAATGTTTTTGCTATCTCTCTGATGGGTCCGTTTAGTTTTTTCAGCATAATGATGGCTTGCTTCACTGATAGTGACAGCTCTTTGGATCTCATATTGAGAGTTAACAGCAACAAATGCAAATAGCACACTTGAAATGAACTCTGGACCTTTTATCTGCTCTTTGTAAATGGGATAATGAGGGAATAACACACACCTGGCTATGGAACAGCTGAGCAGCCAATCTGTCCCATTACTTTTGGTCCCTTAAAAAGTGTGAGGCACATATACAAACTGTTGTAATTCCTACACCGTTCACCTGATTTGGATGTAAATACCCTCAAATTAAAGCTAAAAGTCTGCAGTTAAAGCACATCTTGTTCGTTTAATTTCAAATCCATTGTGATGGTGTATAAAAACAGGAGTATTACAATATACAAAGATACCTTTTTGAAAAATTACATTTGAAGTGATGAGATTTTTAGAGATGTGACCCTCAAGAAGAGCATCACATCTCTCAAAAGCTCAATACTCCAACTAAAATGTTTGCCCATAAATTAGATGGTGGTAGAAGCCCACGATGAGCACCAAAGGCGCTCATTGTGAGGCATCAGAGTGGCGGGTTGCTCGAGGCCTGCAATTAGGGGCAAACAGCATTGCTAGCCTTCAAATTTTCTTGCCGTCATTTTTGATGGGCAAGTCGCTAGTTTCTGGTCTACTGAAAGCAATCTGGCAGATTCCACTGCAGAATTAATACATATATATAGTAATAAATTAGATGCTGCATTATTTTTTTGTTTTTCATTCTAAAAACATGCTGTGCATTTCAAGTGAAGTTTTCAAGAGTGTAAATTTTAAAAACATAACCATAGTAGTCCTTTAATGAGATATTCCAACACAAGGACTGGGCATTTCTTGTTCTCATTTATGGCCCTTGCCAAGTTTAAAGTACCAGTAATGCAGTTATATTCAGTTATTATATTACTTTATTTGTAAGGTGCCGACATATGCTGCAATGCTATACAGAGGGTAGAGTATTTATTTAACAATAAAAACAGCAAATAAATTAAACACATACCAAACAATAGGAGGGTCCTTTCCTTGAGCATAAAATCTAAAGTACTCAGTGCTGTTGTCCAAAGCCCTTTACAAGATTCACCGACTGAAGGATAAGATCAATTTTGAAGCAGTTGAAGCCACTTACATAGCATTTGCAATTCCGTAAAAACCCCTTCTGTTTAAAAAGTGTCACATTATTAACTAATTTAATGGCTGGTAGGTTAAATAAATTCATGCCAGAAATTATACATAAAGACTAAACAGAATGTAGTCCTTATAGATAAGCATAAGATAATATTAGAAAAATGGTGAATGCAGCTTTCATAGCAAAAATGGAAGGAGTTGCCTAGTAAGAGTTTTGGTTTGTGGGTAGATCAGAAAGAATGACTTGCAGCACAAAATAGCAATCTTAAAAATGCATTTTTAATAAATTTCAAATGATACATTACTTTTTGTAGACTAAAGTTTTAAATTATATCATATTTGGAACCCCAACGTGTCACCTTTAAGGTACATGGGAAGTGTGAAAGTATTTTTATGCCTGCAGAGTGAGATGCCATTGGTTCATGTTGTTTTGTTCCCTTAATCAGAGAAAAATAATTAAATATGTTAAAACAATGCATAAATTGCTAATGAAAAAAGATGAGGACAAGAAGGAGGAAGGAGAAAAAAAAAATGTGATGAAGATTAAACTTGAAGAAGATAACCATTTTCTTACATATAAAATATAAAAATGGAAGCATGCTGGGTGTGTGGAAGTTAGGTACTGTAGCTAGTTGTCTGTATTGTGTGATATTAGTTGGAGAAATATCATACCATACTATATGTATATATATATATATATATATATATATATATATATATATATATATATATATATATATATATATATAGACCACATAAATCATTTAGCACAGCGTAGTGTAATAATATATGCTTACGTTATTATTTTTGCTTGAATTTCCCTTTTGACTGCCCACTAGCTTTGCTACTTTCTCAGCAATGTGGGTGTACAATTGTCTGAGTTTTTCTAATGTTACACAAAGTTGTGTAATCAGTGAGTATTATGGTTACACAACGTCATCAGCAACTTGTAGATTCAGAATCAATTTTAAAATTAATTTTGTATCATTCACTGTACAAACCACTATACTCCTTTACACATCATGTTCTTTCATCTAACTAAAGATCTGATATAGGGTTTTTATATCTGGACCCTTTTACTCATCTTACTACATACCAAGGTCACTTTCTCTACATTCTTAGCACTGAGTTACAGTGCCCTAAAAAAGTATTCACCCTCCTTGACATTTTTCATGTTTTGTTGCCTCACAACCTGAAATTAACATGGATTGTTTGAGGATTTGCATCATTTAATTTACAGAATATGCCCACAACTTTGAAGATGTTTTTTTTTTTACTTATTGTGAAACAAATAACAAATAGGACAAAATAACAGAAAAATTCAATGTGCATAACTATTCACCCCCTAAAGTAAATACTTTGTAGAGCCACCTTTTGCGGCAATCACAGCTCCAAGTCGCTTTGGATAAGTCTCTATGAGCTTGCAAAACTGCTCTAGCTCCTTCAAGTTGGATGGTTTGCGCTTGTGAACAGCAATCTTTAAGTCTGACCACATATTTTCTATTGGATTGAGGTCTGGGCTTTTACTAGGCCATTCCAACACATTTACATGTTTCCCCTTAAACCACTCAAGTGTTGCTTTAGCATTGTGTTTGAGGTCATTGTTCTGTGTTCTGCTGGAGGGTGAAACTCTGTCCTAGCCTCAAATCACCACATAGTAGTACAGTTTTGCTCAAGAATATCCCTGTATTTAGCCCCATCCATCTTTCCCCCAACTCTGACCAGTTTCCCAGTCCCGGCTGATGTTCTTTGGGTGATGTAATGTGTTGGGTTTGCGCCAGACATAGCGTTTTCTTTGATGGACAAAAAGTTCAATTTTAGTTTCATCAGACCAGAGCACCTTCCTCCATACATTTTGGGAGTCTCCCACATGCCTTTTCACAAACTCAAAACGTGCCATTTTGTTTTTTGCTAAAAGTAATGGCTTTCTACTGGCCACTCTGCCATAAAGCCAAACTCTGTGGAGCATATGGCTTATTGTCGTCCCATTGTACAGATACTCCAGTCTCTGCTGTGGAACTCTGCAGCTCTTCCAGGATTACCTTAAGTCTCTGTGCTGCCTCTGATTAAAGCCCTCCTTGCCCGGTCCGTGAGTTTTGGTGGGCGGCCGTCTCTTGGCAGGTTTGCTGTTGTGCCATGTTCTTTCCATTTGGTTTTGATAGATTTGATGGCGCTCCTAGCTATACTTAGCAAGATTTTTTTATAACCTAACCCTGACTGTACTACTCAACAACATTGTCCCTTACTTGTTTGGAGAGTTCCCTGGTCTTCATGGCAGTGTTTGGTTAGTGGTGCCTATTGCTTAGGTGTTGCAGCTTCTGGGGCCTTTCAGAAAAGGTGTGTATATGTAATGACAGACCATGTGGCACTTACATTGCACACAGGTGGACATCATTTCACTAATTATGTGACTTTTGAAGGTAATTGTTTGCACCAGAGCTTTGTATGGGCTTCATAACAAAGGGGTGAATACATACGCAAATGCCAATTTTCTGTTTTATATTTCTAAAAAATAGTTTATGTATATATTTTTCTCATTGCACTTCACCAACTTAGACTATTGTTTTCTGATCCATCACATAAAATTCAGATTAACAAAACATTGAACTAAAGGCTGTAATGTAACAAAATAGGTAAAAAGTCAAGGGGGTGACTACTTTTGCAAGACACTGTATACTTTCATTGTAATGCATTAGTAATCTTTCACTATCATTCATCATGCCTCCCATTATTTGAAGCTATTAGAAGCATGGATTCACCTCATTAGCATTTATTCTTTTCTTTGCCATATTATTGTTATTATATTCTGTCTGTATTGATTTTTTTCTATTAG
This sequence comes from Discoglossus pictus, assembly GCA_027410445.1. Lineage (NCBI taxonomy): Eukaryota > Metazoa > Chordata > Amphibia > Anura > Alytidae > Discoglossus > Discoglossus pictus. The sequence goes on along the minus strand of CM050166.1, from coordinate 80,826,642 downwards.
TGTTTTCACTGTTTGTGACACTTACCTAAAAGAATAAGTACATAAACTGGTAAAAACATTGAAAATGACTGTAAATCAACCTGAAATTTCTTGTCCTTTGCTGCCATCTGTTGGATTTAGTATAAATTTGCATTGTATGATATTTTGCTAGTTATTTTTTATCTGTAATAGGGAATACTAGCCACATGTGTTCATATAAATATGTTAAACATTTACAATATCTGAATAATGCATTGTCTTTACACTTTTTTTTTATTAAACTCAACCTGCATCTTCATAAGTCATTTTTATTTAATAAATGCAATGTTATATAATTCATTTATTGTATCTATGCAGGTGAGAAAAATCGAAAGCGTTTTTTTTTATTTTGTTACTAGCAACTTGCCCATCAAAAATTGCGGCAAAAACATTTTAAGCCTGGCAATGCTGTTTGCCACAAAATGCGAGGATATGGCCCCTCTGAGCACCTTCGGCGCTCATTGGGAGCCCCACGCTGAGTACCTTCGGCGCTCATTGAGAATCTCTACCCCCATCTACTTTACAGGCCACGCTATGTACGGCTTTGCTGCTTATTGCCATTTTTGCCAAGCTGTACCTTTCCTGCTTTGCAATGATCCCCTTTGGCGCTCATTGCGAGCCTCTCCCCCTGTGTACTTTATATGCCTGTGTAGTTAAGGGGCCTACTGCCTTAGGTTAAGTGTTACTGCCTTTCGTTCAGTGTTAGTGGCTCAAATTAAATGTTACTGCCTTGTATTAAGTGTTACTGGTTTGCGTTAAATCTTAGGGCTTAGGGCTCGTATTTACGTCCTTCGGCCTCGTTTTCCTCATTCTCGCTTTAGCGATTTACAAATGTGAAAAAAGGCAAAATATGCCTCAAATTACCTTGCAACCTCACTCACAGTCACGTGGCGTGCCTCAATTGCTTGCCTCGCTTCGCGAGGTAAGCAATGCAATGAGCGCCTTTGGGAATCATTGTAGCCTAAGTCCCGCAGTGTGCCTCATCTGCTCGCCTCGCTTTGTAAAGCTCACAGTGTAATGGGCGCATTCGGGCCCCAAGCATGACTACAACTCGCAGATTGACAACTATTATATGTAATTTTAGACACAGCGATGAATAAGCTCAATAGAAAAACTGACATCATTAATCACCTTTGAATTAAGCGGTTTCGTATTATCAAACCATAAAAACGAAGGAATTCTATTTCAAATTACTCAAAATTACTTATTATTTGCAAGTTGTAATAGTACTGATTTTGCCAAAAACATTATGAGTACAATAGGGCTGCTTTCTCCTTCCCCACTCAAACCCGATCAGCCCATTCCTGATCTCCTCCGATCCCCATCTACATAACCATGGGGGTCCATTAAGAGCCCCATAGCATCTAAAGTATTAGCCCTTAAGGGACCCCAGTGGCATCTAAATGCTAACTCCCATCACGGATGTCCCTTAACAGACCCTTGTGGCACAAAGAGTTAACTCCTTAAATGTACCCATACCTATTAATACCTAACATACCATGGGAGTCTATTAACCTAACCAAATACCTCCCATAGGGTTCCTTAAAGAACCTCCATTGTACCTAAATTAACCCTTAACTACCACTGGGTTCTATTTAGACCCCCATGGTAACCATAAATTAACCCCTGACGTGCCATGTGGTCCCCCATGGTATTCTAAGTTTAAAACACTACACTATACTTAATACAAATAAACAAAACAATACAAACCCCATATAAATTACATCAAATAAAAAACTTATACAATAATCAAAAACAAAAAAACTAAAATTGACAAAAATAACATAAAATACACATGAAATAATAAAGAATTGCATTACAATAAAAAAAAATAACCCTGTAAAATAAACAAAAAAAAAAACAAGTTACACCCTGCTCCTCAATTTTCTGCCCCGGACTAGAGAGGTTATATGTGTTTTGTTGGAAGAAAGTCTTGTTCCAAAAAATTATTACTTTAGCTAACGGCGCCCCACCCCCCCCCCCCCCCCCCCAAATTGCCAGCTTAAATAGAATGTTATGCTCATGCGGACTGGCATGCTGATGTCCATTACCAATGATTGCTAAAGACCCTATGTTAGGGGTTAATATGCATACCATGGGTGTCCTTTCCTACTTACATGCTTGTACTTTACTGACAAGGCATGGGTTTATAAATTGTGGGTGGGATCAGTACTTTTATGGCTGGGAAGCATTGACGACATGGTTTACATTCCTGAAAAAAAAGTCCTGAAGCTGAAATTACATACAAACATATTTACTTGGCTCGAATTGAATGGAGCCCTAAGTGTTTAAACATTGGGGATTATAGTAGAATTAAACAAGGAGACTAGGATTCAAAATTAATACTGACATAAAAAGCATGTTGTGTCTGTCTTGTTTAATAATTGTCACATTTTGTCAGCATGTAGGACAGGGCCGGTTTAAGACTTTTAGAGCAGCCCATAAAAGTCTCACCAATTTTCATTTCCATCTGTCTTTTTTTCTTCTATTGCTCTCCCTTGTGTTGTTCCTTTCTCCATACATATTCTTCAGTCTCTGAATACCGAATGTCTTAATATTCAGTGTCATGATGGCCTCATGCCTCTTAATGCTTACTTCCCAGCACCTCTCATCTTACTTCCCTAACAAGACCTCCAAGATCTGCTCATTTCTCTTTTCAGTACTCAGCATTATCTTCACCAAACACTAACAGCAAAAAACATTTTTACCCCCACCTAGCCAATTACATTCATTGATTTGATTTCATGAACTGAATCAATACTCCTCCCAAGAACCATATTCCTGCTTCCGCACTGTTCCCATGCCTTCGACTTACCCAAATTCATCTTTTTTTTAATACCTTTATTTTAAAAATGACCCTTTAAAGAATTCCTTAAAGTTGGAAATCATTATCATTATCTATGCGTAATTTCCTCACTTGATCCCTTTAGTCCTACTAGTTGCCAATGATCCTGATATTAACTTTAGTCTAGCCCATTGCACCATTTTAGCACTTCATGCTCAGTCTATTATATTTTTTATAAACATATAAACAGAATGCCCTGGGAATCACAAATATTGAAACACTGTATATTAATACAGAACATAAGAAAAAAAGGATTAATATTCTTAAAGAATAATCTTGTACAACAATAAACTAAGGAAACACAAGGAAAAAAGAACTATATATTACAAAGGGAAATGCAGCTATGTGAATAAAGAAAAATGCAAATGAAAGTTCACTCCTTGTCTTAAAATAAAATAAAAATACATGTAAAGTAATGCACAGTTGGTATAATACTAAAAAAATAAAAAAATAAAATACAATTGTTGAAGAAAAAGTGATAATTTGTTACACGTGTGGTGGCAATGTCCAACAACACAACAATAAAATAAATTATTTTTTGAAATATAAATAAAAGGAAGCCATGTTTGATAATGGCTAAGGATTGAAGAGCATTTGGGGGCACATTTGCATGTCCCAGCTTAGCTTCCCAGAATGCAGTGTAATAACTGTTTTTCTCGGAATTCTGAGCTGGAACCAGGTTTTTAAACTTGTTTTAGACATTCAAATGTGAACACCGATGTACTATTTATTTACTGTACTACTGTACGGTGGAGGGCTTCTATCGCTCTTTTGCCCACCATATATTAAATGATTGCTGTGGTGAACTACCTACTCATAAAGTCCACAACACAGGCTGAGATCCCGCTCCATGCTGATGATAGCCAGTAAGCTTGAAACAGCTGTACATGGATAGGATTCTCAGCCTGTGTTTAATCCAACCATGGCTTTGCATTAAAGCTGTGTAGTACAGCATGCATAAGCTTAAAGGAAGCCCTGTTTGATAATGGCTAAGGATTGAAGAGCGAGACATTTGGGGGCACATTTGCATGTCCCGGCTTAGCTTCCCAGAATGCAGTGTAATAACTGTTTTTCTCGGAATTCTCAGCTGGAAGCAGGTTTTTAAACTTGTTTTAGACATTCAAATGTGAACACAGATGTACTATTTATTTACTGTACTACTGTACGGTGGAGGGCTTCTATCGCTCTTTTGCCCAACATATTCTAAATGATTGCTGTGTTGACATATAGAATATATATTAGAAATTTTGATTATGAAAGATCCACTGTTAACTTTACTATCACACAGATGCATTACAAAGCAATTATTGTGCATACTGGTTCTTATGAAAACTGCAAAAAAATAGATCCAAACAAAACATATCTAATTTATTTACGTAGAGAAACAATCTAAATTTAGATGCATTTAAACACCTTTAGTATGGAGTTGTTTCTTGTATTATAGTTAAGAAGACACTCTTTTATTCCATCTTTTCATATAAGCGTTAGTCAATATTTTTCTGCATGACAAGTAGAAAAGCAAATATAGTTCTATGAATACAAGTATTGTGGTTGTGCCACTGTGGGACTGCGGTTGTAGTGGTGATTGGTATATCATTTCACTGGCCAATATGCCTCTCTTACTACTTAAACAAACAGCCTGATGTTGTGGTGGGGCTAGCAGCCAAAGGGTGCATGTTAAATCCACTATATAAAAAGTACTTCTGTTTCCTACCATATTAAGCTATAATTAGTCAAGAGTAAAGAAGCAAGAAAAGAGAAGATTTAAATACTGATGACGAACATCAGAGCACAGCAAGGCATAGTAGATTTCCGTACTAAGAACTTATTGTTATTTTTATTGGCGGCTTTCTTTTCCTAATATTTATGTATGGTTAATTACTACTGTGTAGTCCTATTTAATTTCAAACAGTAATATAAATAAAAGCTGTAATTATGCACATTATTCTATGATAAACATTAATTTAAGCTTGTTAGTTAAATTTGTTTAGATTTGTTGTTTTACTTATTTAATCACTAAATGTGTCCTTAATTCACCCATATCAAGTTGAACTGAAGGTCAGCTAAGAGGAAATGTAATTGTTGATTAAAATTATGCAGTATAAAGTATAGCATATTGATGCCAATTAGTTGTTGTCTCAAAGTACATTTTATAAACATACCCTTTAAAGACATATCCAAGTTTCATGGATTAATACGTTTCTGCACTCCTTAGGCAAAAAGCAGCTTATGTGTATGCAGCACATCTCGAAAAACATTGTATTTTTATTAATATCTACAAATCCCTCTAATGATTATGTTGACACCTCCAGGGGTGTCTACACACACATGTGACGCCCCCTCCCCAATCAGCATGCAGGCTGATTTACAGCACAAACAGGAACCCCGGAGTTTAATTAAAATGTTTCAACTAACCTGATTGGCCAAAACAAATCATTTTACATTTGATGCTAATATAACCTGGGTTTGGAGGGCATTAACCCTAATTTGCATCTGTCAGAAATTACAAGAGGTTTTGCTGACTTCAATGTAAGTGTTTAAATGTTTATTTTGGTATTTAATCCTGCACATTCATAGTCCAGCTCACTTAGATATGCCTTTAAGATATCAGTTCATGGATCAGCAGCAGCAGCAGCAGCTGCACAGCAGAGAAGTGCTGCAGGGGCAACCCAAGCAGCCCAGAAGCCCACTTTTAACCCCCAACGAGCATCACCTACCACTGGATCAAAGTAAGTGGTTGAGGCCTCCACCACCTGGTCCCCCACTGAGCTTGTGCCAGAGACTGAAAGAGGTGCCAGACTCCATTGAGAGGCTACTCTGAGAGGTAAGAGGGACACACTACACCAGATTCCTTCCTCACCATCCCTACACAAGTAGTGCATATGCAAAAATAAGCATAATAGAGGCAGCCTAGACCCCAACATCTAAAGTGGCCCAACTCTATTTACTTAGAGGGGGCAGGAGGCCATCTTGAGACACATACACCAAGAGGGGCCCGCCCCCAGACAAGGCTCCAAAATGGGTCACAGACAGCACTAACAGCAGCCTTTTTAAGCCCCACAGGGGAGTCCCCAACTGGACAGCCTACAACAGCACAATTACTGCCTCCAATGCATCTGTGCAAAGATTAAGATTAAAAGGGGTTAAAAGATTTAAGGGACAGAATAACAACCCAGCATCTCTCCTAACTTAATAAACGACAACAAGTTGTGAGAAGCATGTCACAAATAAGCTGGCAAGACTTATGCAGACAAGTTTCACTAGGATTGTAAATATGTTAAACAATTCAAAAAGCATGATGCATTAACTCAGTGAATTACGCAAGTCACCTACATGAGCCGGCTACCAAAAAAGCTCTAGCCCACCTAAACTCTCATGCTCAACTAAGCAAAATCCCTAGCCTGCTTCACCTACAGCACAGAGTCAGAAGACGGCAACCTCTATAGATCACACCCTCAGGACAAGGCGGCATCATGGCGGCTCGCAGCAGCACCAAACCCAAAAAGAATCAAGCGAGTAGAAACATCCAGGAGTTTTACAAAGCTCCAAACGATGCGTCATTATTCCCGCACAACTCAAACTCGCCGGTCAGAGAGGGAGAGCCGGAAGTAGCACATGCTCAGGTGGAACTAACAGACAAAAACATGGAAAAAATAAAACTGATGTTCCAAGAACTAATGACGACTGCTATCACTGACCTGAAAAGGGAGCTGCATGGCCTGAGACAAAGAACGCAGCTGTTAGAGGAGCAAACAGACCAGATAGTAGAAGCCCAGATGCATGATCAAGAGGTAATGGCGCAACACTCCACACAGATAAAAGAGCTGACTGACAAGGTTGAAGATCTTGAAAACCGCTCACGAAGACATAATATAAGACTGAGAAATGTCCCAAGCAGCATCTCAGACATACTGCAGTACTCAAAAGAGGTCATACTTGGGATCATTCCCACAAGCAGAGAAGCAGACTGGGCTATTGAAAGAGCGCATAGGGCCCTTGGCCCAACAAAAGCTAACAACCAACCTAAGGATATAATAATAAGGTTTGCCAAACAAAGCGCAAGAGACTTGATACTCACAGCAGCGAGAAGGCTCAAAGAAATCAAATGCCCGGACAACTCATCTATACAAGTATACATTGACTTGGCTCCGGCCACACTGCAGAAAAGGAAGGAGATGAAACCCATGCTGGAGATATTGTCCAGCCACAAAATCCTCTACAAGTGGGGTTTTCCATTTTCACTAATTTTCCAGCGGGGCGGATCCACTTACAGAGTACACACAGTGGAAGAAGCTGAGATCCTCCTGAGAAAGCTAAATTTACTAGCAGAGGATAGAGACGCTGAAAGGAGAAGTCCAAGACCCAGACCCAGTCTTGCCAAGATGTGGCAAGTATCGGCCAAAAAAACAAAAACAGCAGCCTTCAGTAGGGGGCCTCTCATGGAGCAAGCTACAGGAGGAGGTCTGGACACCGCTCCGTCAGCCGACTGCGAGGATCCTGATGCTGATCATTGAGAGAGTATTGAACACTTTTTTTTCCCCATGAGCAGGTTGAGCCGAAGAAATTGCAGCAAATAACTAAAATGTTTAAGTTATGTTAGAGACAGTTAGATTGTTATATACAGATATGCAGATCTAGCTGTAGCGGAGCTCTTGAGGTGACTTAAATGATTTGGAGGGATGAAGATTAAGGGGAGTTTTGAGCCCTTAACAACTCCCCAGGTAGAACCCCCAGGAGGGAGTCCTCTCCCTAAGAGGTCAAACCCAGTAATGGGAGCAATAGCTACTGGCCTCAAGGTATGGAAACAGGTAGGGAGACAGGGAAACTACCAAATTGTTAGGACATGTTTTAACCAGTTTATTGAAATGTTGAATCTAAGCTTCTGTATCTCTTTTGCTTTTCTTCTTAGTCTATCCAGGTTACAGGTGGTCTCGGCGCCCAAGACACCCAAGGGAGGTTCCCGGCGCAGGTCACGGTCCTTCAGCATTCCACATCCAGGTAACCTAACCGCCACACACTCCCCACTGAGAACATATAAAGCTAACTACACAAAAAACCAATGGCTGATGTAGAGCACACCTTTTTAACACACAATGTAAGGGGCTTCAACTCTCAATTTAAAAGACGCAAAGCTTTCCTGTTCTATAAAAGATTCCATCCATCTGTCATATTTATGCAAGAGACCCATTTCGCCCAGGGCAAAGTACCCACCTACCTACACAAGGAATTCCCAGTATTCTACACTTGCAACCAGAAAAGCAAAAAAGCAGGCTTAGCTACATTAATACACCGTGATTTCCCATTTGTAGTCGAAAAACAAACCAAACACAAAGAGGGTAATTTTCTAATTTTAACAGGAACCATCCTAAACCTCAGAATCTCATTGGTTAATATCTATGCCCCTACCACAGCGCCCACCAGAGCCCTCACTAAATTACTAAGTACCTTGAAGCAAAAAGACTGGGGCAGAATCATACTAGGAGGTGACATTAACCTTACGCTCAAGCCTTCTGTAGACAGATCAAGAGCAACCCATCCCACGCGTAACATGAAACAGCTCAAAACAATTCGCACACAAATGAGGGAGCTAGAGTTGATTGATGCCTGGAGAGGACTACACCCCTCGGAAAAGGAGTATTCTTATTACTTCCCAACTCACAATTCCTATTCCAGAATAGATGTTCTCCTAACTCATACCTCGCTATTTAACCACACAGTGGATGCCCAAATCCACCCTTGCCCTTGGTCTGACCACACGGTAGTTAGCATCAAAATTCAACTGGGACTTAGTCTCACAACCCCTGGGAAGTGGAGCTTAAACGAGGCACTTCTAACCAATCCCGGATCGCTAGCTCAAATAGAACATGACATTCAAGATTACTTCACGTTAAACATGGTCCCGAGGCAAATATAGGGTGGGTCTGGGTAGCGCACAAAGCATACATTAGAGGCACCATAATTAAAATGGCAGCTGCCAGAAAGAAACAATGCATTCAAAAAGAAAATGACTTATTTAAAAAACTGCAGTACTTGGAAAAAGCAATTCAGGCCAAAGCTCCTGGGGTCTCTAGAACCCAGCTAGACAACGCTAGACTAGAACTAGATTCTGTACTAGCCGCTAAAACTGAACAGGCCCTTAGGAAAACTAGGCATAAGTTTTACGCCCAGGGTAACAAGCCCTCCCCTATGCTTGCACGCAGACTCAACCTAAAGAAAAACTTAACTCATATCACCAAAATTAAAATGGAAAGTGGAGAAATTACAATGAACCAATCGGAAATAAAAAAGACATTCCACAAGTGCTACCAAGAAATCTACTCGGCAAAAACAAAAGCCAATAACTTCACAGTGCAGGAATTCCTTAACAGCCTAGACATTCCCAAAATCTCGGAGGGGGAATTAGACTCCCTAAATGCAGAGATAACCCCGTCCGAAGTTATTGACACTATAAAAACGCTTAAAGCAGGAAAAGCCCCTGGCCCGGATGGCTACTCAAACTTATATTATAAAAGCCTTGCAAGACACCTTGCCCCACACCTAAGCAAATTATTTAATGAGATGCTATTAGGAGAGCCAATGCCAGCCGAGCTAAACCAGGCAGATGTAGTCTTTATCCCTAAACCAGGAAAGGATACTTTAAATCCAAGGAACTATTGGCCAATATCCCTGTTAAATGGGGACATTAAAATCCTATCTAAGCTAATGGCGGCAAGGGTAGCCAAATTCCTCCCCAAACTAATACACAAAGACCAAGTGGGCTTTGTGCCGTACAGACAAGCTGGGGATAACATACGACGTATTCTAAATGTCTCCCACATAGCTAAAAAGGTGAATATACCTCTCAGTCTAGTAGCCTTAGATCTAGAAAAGGCATTCGACTCCGTTGAATGGCCTTATTTACATGCGGTTCTAGATAAATTCGGCATCAGAGGCAAATTTACAAATCTAGTAAATACATTATACAAAGCACCGACGGCAAGCCTTAGGCTTCCAGGGGCTAATAGAGATCTTATAAACATCCAGAGATGTACGAGGCAGGGATGCCCCCTGTCCCCGCTACTATTCGCTCTAGCCATCGAACCTCTCGCTCAGGCCATTAGGACATGCCCCACCATACAGGGTATTGAGGTGGGATGTCAACAAATGAAATGCAGTTTGTTCGCAGATGACATCTTGTGCACGCTTACAAAACCGGTAACCTCAATAGCAGCCCTTATGGACTTAATGTCCCGGTTTGGGAACTTGTCAGGCCTCAAAGTTAACGCAGATAAATCTGAAATAATATGCATGAGAGTGCCCTCAGACCAGGTACAAGCCCTAAAAGAGGGACACTCGTTCTCATGGCCAAAGGGAAGTATCAAATATCTAGGAGTTAACCTCACACCAGAGTTGTCAGCTTTATACAAAGAAAATTATATCCCCCTTTACAAAAAATTACCAACAGATCTACTTAGGTGGAATAGATACAACCTGTCATGGACAGGAAGAATAAACGCTTTTAAAATGAACATGTTACCCAAAATCTTATACTATTTTAGAACACTCCCGATTAGAATACATAGAGGAGATCTAGATGGCTTCCAAAAAGCGGTATTCCGATTCATCTGGCAACATAAACACCTGAATCAACAAGTCCCTAATGTATAGAGACAGAGAAGCAGGGGGTTTGGCGTGCCCAAATTTGATACACTACTTTAAAGCAGCCCAGATTTCCTTCCTACCACAAGCCCATTCCAGTGAACACCAACCAATGTGGGTATCCCTAAAGAACTATCAAATGAAACCCTACAAATGGGATAATATAATTTGGTCCCCGACACTCCCCCCAATAGCAAAATCAGGCTACAATAATCCAATGATTAAATTATCCCTGCAGGAGTGGAGAGGGGCGAACTCCAAGCGGCAGTTAACACACTCCCTTTCATCTCTCACGCCAGTCCTTTCGGGGTCCCAGATTATGAAGGAATTAGGGGGGATCTCAAAAGCGTGGTGGCTCTCGCAGAAACTAGACCTGCTAGGGGCATGGTTCCAAGACGGCAACCTTTTAACCTCTATACAATTCATAAATAAGTACAATCTACCAGACAGGGAGATATTTAACTATAACAAGATATGCCACAGGGTCCAAAAACTGGTCAAATCCTGGGGTCCCCCACAGGACACCTGGTTTGCGAAAGTATGTGCGCAGAATCCCCTAGCCAGAGGCATAATTGGTACCCTTTACTCGCTTGCCAACAAGCCACTTAAAGACCAAAAGCCTAAACATGTCCTACAATGGGAACAGGAAATGGGAGTAGAATGGGACACCCAGAGATGGGGGAAAATACACAAGGCACTGACTAAAGGCTCCCTCTTCTTTAGCTATTTAGAAACAGCAACTAAAGTACTACACAGGGTATACATGACACCTGACAGGCTAAATAAGATAAATCCGCTTTCCCCTCCTGAGTGCTTTAGGAACTGCTCAGATAGAGGAACCTTTGGCCACATCTGGTGGGACTGCCCAAAAATACAGGCCCTGTGGCGAAGGGTAACTGCAATGATCACTGAGGTATCAGACAGGGAAATACACCCCTCTAGGGAGACATGCTTACTGGGAATGCCAGTACTGAACGTTAATAAGAACCATAACAAGTGGATACAAATGGTCATGCTGGCAACCAAAAGCCACATTTATAAAAAAATTAAACCACATCATGATTTATGAAAAAATGACGCATTCAATAAACAACTCCCTCTCCACTTTTAGTCAAATTTGGGACAGATGGGTGGAGTCGGACAAAGCTATTTTAATTTAACAAAAACTTGATTTAGAGTGGAAATTAGTATACTAGGAAGGGAAGGCGTAATTGGATGAGGCGGAGACTCCAGGCCGGGGTGACGGGTGTCTTGGGCGTTGACAACTACTGGCGAATTGTGTAAACTGAAGAAGATAGACAAGAAGAAAGAGGAGAAAAAAAAAAAAGCAAGGAAGATACAGGTAATAAGTTCATTGACTTGTTTATTCATTGTTTGTTCGATGTTATACTTCCCATATACTAGGTGAATAATGTAATTCTCGAGCTATGCAAAATTGAACATCTATATATATCTACATGGAAAGACAACAAGTTAGCTCACATGTAAGAATTTGACAAGTTTAGTATTAAGAAGTCAATTGCTAGGGAAGGAATAGCTAGCAGGCGTTTCCAGCAAAGTTGAGAAAACGGAAAAAGGTTATGGTGGACACATAATGCAGACACCCAAAATTGTCTGGACAGCATAATCATTATTGACAACAAAGTTGTACAAGATATCTAAAACGTTGTTAAAAAATCCTGTTTATGCAAAATTGTGTTGGACCTGCGAGTCCAACAATATTGTGTTATTGAGCACTGCTTATGTGTCAATAAAAAGATTTTTAAAAAAAAAAAGATATCAGTTCATGAAGTATACTCTCATATATACCCTATGTAGAAAGAATGAAGAACAGAGGAGGTAGATCAAGCTAATTTTGGCACCTGATGTACTTTGTCAAGACACTGAGACCCGGCAAAGGATACTAGAAGCCAGAATCTGCAGAGCATAAGGTTGAAGGAAAAAGCAAGCTAAAACTCTGCAGTGCTAGAGCCGTTCCACTTGTGTTAGAGAGAGTTCATCTGTGTTCTGGAGCACAATTGTCAGGAGACATAGTCAAATCATATTTACCATGTCCAAGAACTTGATGGAAAAAGTCTAACAGATGAAACTCTCCAAAATTAGCAGATACAAGCTGAGTTCTAGCAGGCACCAGTCTCTGGGATTAATAGTAGACCCATGATGAGGTGACTGGGATAGATTCTGCTCTTAGAAATGTTAGAATCCTGCACATAGTATAAACAAAGGTTGTGCTAAAGCTAAAGCTGTGCTATTTAAAACAAAAAGTAGACTTATGTCCATTTGTTTTTTTGGCCTCTTTCACCAGTCATATATATTGCATAAATTGAGACTGGGTGGTCTGAAGTATGGTACTGACTGAACATAAAGAAGACTGAGCTTTGTTGGTGCACATCTAGTTGTTTATGCCATATGCTCAACTTGACGCTTTCACCAATAACATTTCTGTTTATCAACCAGACAACAAATTCAATGAAAACAAAATCAATCTGCTTGTATTTCTTTGTTATATTTTCAACTTTCTACACAATAAAAAGACAGGGGAAATCAGGAGAGGGAAGGTGTCATGACTGATTTTTGGGGGATTAGGACATTTTGCTTTTATGTGTTATTTTTAAAAGATATTGTGTGCTTACTGCTATTGGAAAATGTGGTCACCAGTAGCATAGAAAATGGCACCCATAGCATGTAGCTGATCTGAACTAGTTTCAAATTCATGCCTTTCCTTTGTTCTACAGCTGCTTGTTTACAGCTCAGATAACAGACCAGCCCCCAGGAGAGAGCTGACCCTTCTGTGATATCATGTCTGTTTCCAAGGACACAGGACTATTCTGATTGGGCTATGCTATTTCAAGCAGTACAGCTATCCAGCTCATTGGTGTTTGTGCATTCAGGCGGGGATTCAAACTTGTTCACTCCTCAATTCGTGTTAATGTTTTTAACATAGCAATTGCCTTCTCTGAAGTTTGACACTTGCAACTGCTCTCCAAAGGTATATACAGCTACTTAAAGATTCATCACTACATTACTTCTAATACTGTAAATTAAATTATTATTTTTCAAATTTTATATAATTTTTGAGCACATAGATACTTTCTTGAAACTGTGTTAATTTCATTATCTTTGTATTGTACTATTCTGTGTTTCACCCCACCTCTCATACCCCTCCCACACACATCTCAGTTTTTTTGTTACAAATGTGTTCTGCTCATAATCTCTGGATCTGATCTCTTCTGTTCCTCTCTTTCCAGTAACTGCCTCCATCTTAGTTCATAGCAATTGCCTTCCCTGAAGTTTGACACTTGCAACTGCTCTCTCTGCCCTCCCTCTCTGCCCCACACCCGCCCACCCTTGCATTCTCTTAATTTATAGAAACTCTTGCACCTGCTCAGTCAACACAACCTGCTAAAAAAGTCAAATATAAATAAAAACATTGTCATAAGTCTCTTAGCTACTCACCTACCTCAGCCATTCTGATAAACCTTACCAAACTATTTTCCCTGCTCCTGAATCTATATTACTACTTCTACCATATCTTAGCATAATAATTCTTCCCCCGCAATCTTCTAACCTATTTTTCCTAATCTCACACATTGTCACAATGCTTTCTCACTCTTTCCTCTTTCTTGTAACCTACTGCCTCTCTCTCAGACTCTCCTTTGCAGCATCTCCATATCACGTCCCCAACAATACTACCATCTCACCTTCCTTGCTCTCCTCTCCTCTTCTCTGCTCCCATGAGCTCCTTTCCCTCCTCCAGTCACAATATCATCCCCTCCCTAACACTCACAAGGAGAAACAGCACTGTAAGACACAGTCCCATCTTCTCTCCCTTTCACTCCTCCTTCTTTTGGCTGAGGGAGATATATCCCCTAACCCAGGCCCTTCACTCATCTTCACTCGCTATCAGCCACGCTCTGTTTCAAGGCCAGCAAACACCCGTAACACCCAGAATCTGATATCCATCACATGTCACAAACCTTCAACTCTACCTTTCTGCTGCGCCCTCTGGAACGCACAATCTATCTGCAATAAACCCACATTCACTCATGACCTATTTACTACAAACTCCCTCAATCTACTGGCTCTCACTGAAACCTGGCTCTCATCCTCAGACACTGCCTCCCCTGCAGCACTCTCTCATGGTGGTTTTCACCTCAGCCACACACCTAGACTTGGGAACAAACAAGGTGGTGGTGTGGGTATTTTGCTTTCCACTCACTGTACATTTCACCTCATACCCCCTGTCCCATCCCTCCAATTCTCATCCTTTGAAATTCATACAATCTGCCTCTTCTCACCTATCTCTCTACATGTAGCTGTGATCTATCTCCCCCCAGGCACTTACTCTCAATGTCTTGATCACTTTTCTGCCTGGCTCCCTCACTTTCTCTCCTCCAATGTTCCTTCACTGGTACTTGGAGATTTTAACATTGCTGTTGACACTCCCACCTCCCCAGCAGCATCCAAACTGCTTGCAATCACCTCTTCCCTTGGCCTCTCACAACTAACAGATTCTTCTACTCATCATGCTGGACATTCTCTTGACCTTATCTTCACCAATCTCAGCACAACCTCCAACCTTGTCATCCGTCCATTCCCTCTATCTGACCACCACTTCCTTACCTTCAACCTCACCACATCACCCTCTATCCACCCCTCTCCAACTCCTACCACCAACACAAACAGAAACCTGCGAGCACTTGACCCTACTCAGCTCTCCACTATTATCCAACCCCTTCTCAGTCCCATCACCAACCTCAACTGCTGTGACACTGCCACCTCACTCTACAACTCTACTCTCTCTTCCACCCTTGACACTCTGACCTCCATATCCACACCCAGATGCCCTCGCTCTCATCCGCAACCATGGCACACTACACAAACACAATACATCCAGAGGTGCTCCCGCACTGATGAACGACTATGGAGGAAATCACGCACTTCAGCAGAGATCCTCCACTACAAATGTATGTAATGCTCCTATTCCTCTGCCCTTAACCTTTCCAAACAGCAGTACTTTACAACACTAATATCAACTCTGTCCTCTAACCCCAAGCGTCTGTTTGCCACTTTCAATATGTCATGAATCAGCCAGTGGCCATATTGGATTTGGGTGTGAACTATGCTGGGGCCATTTTGTGACTGGCAGCGGTGGCCATTTTGGGCTGGGTGGTCTTACACATGCTGTTGCCATGGGGAGGAACAAAAGGTTTGGGGCTCCCAGACACCCTGTTATACTGTTATACGGTTATACTGTTATATTATTATGATTATTGTCTAAGGAAATGAGCAGGGTTCCCATCACCATCAATAAAAGTCATCATAATGCATGAGATGGATTGATGTGGAAACCCTGCCCCAATCCCATATACTATGAGGACATTAGGTGGTTTTATGTGGGGTGCGCTTTTACGCTTGTACTTAAATAGACTGACAGTGTGTGGAATATGTACACATATGTATATGATAGTATGGGGTAGTCATGCTGGATACATTGCCACATACATCTTGCAACAGGAGAAGGACCCCAGCTGGCCACCAAGGTTAATCCTTTAAGTACACATACTTAAGTCAGGAACAATAGGCTCCCAACAGACATAGGGGCACCATCTATCCAGGGGGCCTCTGGGGTCTCCCTAGCCCAGATCCAGGGGCCTGGGCCATAGCAAAGAGATGTGTCTCTCTTAACTGCCAGCGTCCAAATGACTCTGTTAGCCACACCTAGTGGGCGGCCCAGGGGAGGGGTCTGGAAGTTCCCAGAGCTTACCTCTAGTCCATTGGCTAGAGGTAATCAAGTTACTCTGGAGATTACCCCATTGGCCAAGAGGAAGATAAGGGTTGGACAAAGGGGTAGCCACTCCCTGTACTGTTGTTGTGAGTTGTTTAAATACTTGTGTAAAAATAAAGAAGTTGTTCATAATTTTCATCAAGACTTTGTGTGCAGGTGTATTATTGACCCAAGGGCATATGCTGGCAGAGGAGATCGTTTCTGACTCCATGCCAGGTTTTTCCCAGGCACACTACCAAAAGCTGGGACTTATGCTCTTGCATCCGCAAGGAAGGTCCATTGGTCTGAGTCACCCAAATCTTAGGTCTAAAACCTACAGGAGATAAGAGAACTAGGATTCTCTATACTCCATCATCATTGTAGGTTGTGACACAATACTCTTCTCGCCCACCACCACCTCCCATCCCTTCCTCTCTCACAGCTGAAGACTTTGCCAACTATTTTATTCATAAAATTCAAAACATCTGCAATGAACTCTTATCTCATAGTGGTTTACACACTCCACCCTCTCAACTAACCAACAACACTCAGTCTTCTCCCTTCCCCAATCCCACTGCCACTTTGAACTGCTTTGATCCGGCTACAGAGGAGGAAGTCTCCAAACTGCTATCATCCACTCGCCTCACTACATGTCTTTAGGATCCTATTCCATCTCAGGTCATATCTCCCCTCTCTACCAAACTAATCTCAGTTCTCACACATATTTTCAACCTCTCACTTACTACTGGCATGTTTCCGTCTTCTCTAAAACATGCCATATTTATAGCCATCTTCAAAAAAACCTCATCTGACACGGACATCGCATCTAACGACCACTCTATCTCTCTGCTTCCCCTGGCTTCCAAACTGCTGGAGCGGCTCATCTATAACAGCCTTACCAGCTTTATTTCCTCTAACTCCCTTCTTGACACCTTCCAATCTGGCTTTCGGCCCCAACACTTTACTGAGACAGCTCTCACTAAATTCACCAATGACCTGCTTACCGCCAAGTCAAAAGGTCACGTCTCAATTCTTTTTCTTCTAGATCTCAGTGCTGCCTTTGACACTGTTGACCATCCACTTCTACTCCATATCCTCTTCTCCCTCGGTATTCGAGACACGGCTCTCTCGTGGTTCTCATCATACCTACAAAATTGATCAGTATCTCCTTCTCTGGCACTTCTTCTTCTCCTCACCTGTCTGTTGGTGTACCCCAAGGATCTGTCCTTGGCCATCTCCTCTTCTCCATCTACACTTATTCTCTTGATACCCTCATAAACTCTTTTGGGCTTCATTATCATCTCTATGCGGATGACACCCAAATCTACCTCTCCGGACCAGATCTATCCCCCTTTCTTCTAACACACTTCTCCAACTGCCTCTCTAGTATATCCTCTTGGATGTCCACCCACAATGTCAAACTCAACATATCTAAAACTGAACTCCTAATCTTCAGTCCCTCTACCACAGCATCAATTCCACACATCCTTCTTCCCCTCCTTCCTTTGCTAAATGTTAATCTTTATTTATCATTGTCTGAACCTAATTTATGTACAGCGCTACCGAATATGTTGGCGCATTATAAATAAACTATAACAATAATAATAATAATATATGATTGTCATTCTAATCAAGGGGATGTAACAGAGTTTATTATTTTTTAATAAATGAGTAACCTTACAGCTGAGCTTGCAAGAAGGGTTTGCTGGGCTCTGAGAAATTGAACACAGAAGGCACGACCTAGAGGGAGAAAATTGATGTGCATGTGGCCCCTCAAATCTGGGTCGTCACATGAAGGATATAAGAAGGGATATATACAGTTTGTGCAATACAAAGAGACAGTGATAGAGAAACAGAGCTCCTCAATCAATAGAAAGATTATTAATGCAAGCCAGAGTAAATTAACTACAGTATTTTGAATTGTTTAACCTGGGTTGCTACTAGAGAAAACGGAAAGAGAATTTTTTATATAACTGCAAAAAATGTAATGTTTCATGTGGTGGAAAAGAGTGTTCATGCCATACATGTGTGCACCCATTCTTTGTATATGGTTTGTATAATTCAGCATTTTAATCAGTAATTTAATGCTGCCGGATGTTCCTGTTTTCTCCTCCTGCAACTGTGTTCTCTGGTTCTCCAGTCATATTTTCCCAGCATATTCATACTTTACATGAACCTTTATTGTCTGATCCTAAATGAATCTATAAATCCTGCCACACTGATCCTTGTGTTTCCATTTGCTTCAGTCACACCTATTCCAAAAAAAAAGTCTAATTTAATTTTCAAATACGTCTGATAATAGGATAGTGACGGGAAACTTGGTAATTATATTGTTCTGGATAGTTACATACACAGACATGAACATAAATTAGCCCACCCAGTTTTCCTCCCTTTCAATCTTTCCAGCCTATTACCTCACTATTCTATCACTATGTTACCTTACAAGTTTTAGTCACAAAGTATTTTTCTGACATAACCTCTGATTCAACATGCCACAACCTTTGAGGATAACACCTCACTTTGCTATTTCTTAAACTATAAAAAAGAATTTTCACATACACATTTGTAATACCTTTTGAGAGTTAGGAAAATTCTACAGGTTTTTCCAGTGTGTGCATTTTAACTTTATAAATAAACAATGCACCATTATATGGAACCTATGTATAAAATACACATTTAAATATTATTTATTTTTCTGCTTGTGGCTTCATTAATCATGCTTCCTACACATGACGCAAACTGGTTAGCCAAAGTTTATACAACCTCCAACTTAAAGCCCACTATAACCTAATAAAATAGGCAGACACTGTAAGTACTGAGATAATTTCCTTCTGAATACTTCATTATGCTAACTGTACTCATACTCCTATTGTCCTTAACATGTATGTTCAAGAAATAACTGAATACAAATCGTAGTATTAATGTCTTGCAAAACTTAACTAAAGAATCACAGAAAAAGATAAAAAAATATTTGAATAGACATGTTTTATTTACTATATACTGAAAGCGCTAAGTGAAGATAAAACATAGCTGCCCAGGAGAACAACTAATTCCCAATAGGCTTGTAACTTTCTGGTATTTTAGGTGGTAGGACTAATGCTGTGTAAAGTCTTACCAGGCAACAATAGGTTGAATCATCCATTTTTCCAGTTGTATCTACCTTAAGGTGAAAAAGTTGAAACGGACAAATAAAAACACATATAATAGCACAGTGTGAGGGTCATGACAAAATAACTTTGCAATTTAAATTATTTAAAATTGTACTGGTTGTATTCTGAAAATTATATTTTAGTTGTATTTAGCAGCTAAGCAGTTTTTTGCTTTAGAAAGGCTTGCAGACATTTCAGGCGGTATCCCAGGTATCAATGGATTACACTTCAAATTTAAATTTACAAGGAAGGCTTTTTCATCAATGACACCTGTATTTCATCCAAACTTTTTACTTTAACATAAGTTATTAATGTTTTTTCAGTACAATACCAGCTGAGAACTTGCACGCTAACCATTCACTTATTCAGTATTGAACTTTTTAAAAAGATTTATGCTGTCCTTACTTTGTGGCTTCTAGGATATGATCATTTATTTAGTTATTATATCTTTAAAGTAGCCACTGTAAAGGAGCAGGATTGCAATGATAAAAAATACCAAAAAATAAGCAAACCTGTGATAACATATACAATATACAGTAGACTCCCCATTATCCAGCACCTATGGGGATTGGTAGATGCCAGATAAATGTAGTTTCTGGTTGCTTGAGAGTTACTTTTAAAAGAGGCCTAGATTAGCTGCACATTGGATACTCTGCTAAGTATATTTGGCAGTGAGGGCTGTTCTAGCTGCAGCAGCTTTCACTCCTCACTTACACACAGGTACATTCAGCTGGAGGGTGCGGTGCTGAACCCGGGGAATGTTATGTCAACACTGCACTGGATCAGTCACTCATGCCTTTCTGTTTCAGGTAAAATGGAATGAGACGTACAGTGGATGAAATCTAGGTGCCTGTAAGCATTTTGTGGCATGACAACCTGGCTCCTGGCATTTGTTGAGCCCTGTAAATTTACTTTTTATTTAAATACAGTATTCCAGTTTTTTCTGGTTGCTTGAGAGTTCTCTAGCTTGAGTTCTGGATCACTGAGAGTCTACTGTAAGTATTCACTTTAATAGTGATTCTGAATATTTTCTTGCCAATGAAGTTGGTCTACTACCTCTCAATAGCCAGATCTAAATGCTCATTATTTATCAGGGGGCTTAATCTATGGTAACAAATGTATCCAGCCAAGACCTATTAGTATTATTATTTCCTTTATTTGTAACGTGCCAACATATTCAATAGACCGTTGTATCAAAGGTGATACATAGATGGATTGCAGGTGCAAAATGTTGTATCCCACTACATTGGTAGTGCTCCACTGTTATGGTAAAGGGTGAATCTTAATTTATTAGGAGATAGAGAATAGGGTAAAAAACTTATACATGTCAGGGGGACCACCAAATGATTTTGCACTGGGGCCCTCCATTCACTAGTCCTGCCACTGCCTATGCTATGCTTTATTGGCCAATGTAAAATAGCATCCTTGAAGTTCATAATCAGAATGCCCTCTGACATTACTCACATTTATATCATGTTTAGTTTTGTTTTCTCTTTCAACTTACATAAATATTTCTAAAAAATTTTGCAGACCTAAATAACATTAGGAAAGAGAGTGTAAAACATAAAAGAAATTTGTGATAGAAAAGCTCAAAAATGCCTGCAATTTTGCTTTAGTGATCTTTCATAAGCCTTTTAATATTTAAACTAGCGACTTGCCCGTCAAAAATGACGGCAATAAAATTTGAAGGTTGTCACTGCTGTTTGCCACACAATGTAAGGCTCTCCCCCCTCTAACTTGCGGGCCTCGCAAGGAGCGCCTTCTACTTTACAGGCCTCGCGATGAGCGCCTTCACCGCTTGTTGAAGGCCTCGGCCAACCCACCACTTTCATGCCTCGCAATGAGTGAAGGTGCTCATCAACTTATTGCGAGGACCTGCAAAGGGGTTAATCACCAGTTCGTAGCACTGTAAATGCAAATAAAAAAGTAATCCTGCACTGTAAATTACGGGGAGAGCGATGAAAGACATTAGAATCAATTGCACAACAGTCTCAAATGAATAGCCTTGCAAACGGAGACCAACGGGAGCCTGCAACTCACTCACAGACATTCAGCTATCTGCGATCGAGTTGCGGGCTCTAAATTGAATATGGCCCATTGTTTTTAAATACGATACATTTTATTACTGGTTCAGTATGGACAGTACAGGTAATGCTTTCTCTGCTTCCTATTCTTATTTAGATCTGCAAAATCCTGGAACATTGTACGGACCCTTTGGCTTCAATAAAAACACAATACACATACAAATATGCATAAACTGCATTTGCTCCTATATACACTGGAGCACTTCTCTTGCCTGAAATCAAGGAACTCTGTTTATGCCATAATTACATTTAGTTGCAGTTTATATAAGTCTCCAGTAGTCAGCACCAGAGCACACTTGCACCTTCCTGAGCCAACATTCAGAATGTCTGTGATATTTTTTACTTTAATCGCCTCATACATCCATTAATTTCTATCAACTACTGTCATTGAACTCATTCTTTCCTTAAAACTAGTAAAGCCTTACATTCGTAAATTAACATTTCTACTTCCATTTACACTCCCTCTTACTGGTAAATGTCTCATAACATATCCAGCTGCTTTCAGTTCCACATACTACACAGGCTAACAAGCAACCACTATGCAGACAACTTCACTTCCATTTCAATATCATCACTTACCCATTGTTCTATTTCACTTATGCCTCTTCCATCTTTTCAGTCTCTTACTTAAAGAAAAACATCCTAATTCCTTCTATCATCATTTCTTGACCTATTGTTCCCTTCAACTTATGTCTCTTCCATTTTTTAAGCAATCTCCCCATTCTTTGCTCATCATTTCTTGACTTACTGTGCCCATTTATGTGTCACTTTCATCTTTTCTGTCTCCTAATTACAGAAAAATCTCCTCATTCCTTCACACGTCATTTCTTGACTTGTACTTTCTCCACACCTACTAACTGCATGCCTATTATCTCAATATGAAGAAGAAACCACAAAAAAAAAACAGTTTTTTTTACAATAATCATCCATTTCATTAAACCTCTATCTTGCCATCAAACCTCCCAACTCAATACTGAAAGCAAATGTATTACTTACAGAAGTGCTCTACACTCCTTACTGTCTTTAGATAAAGTCATGAGCTCCTACAGGTTCCCTTCACTAGTGATAGTTTATGTCCTTACTTGTTTGTAAAGTTAAAATATGCTGAATTAATTAATTTTTGGCTTGGCTCATGATCCAGATGCCAACCCTTTCTATTAAATTATTTTATCGGGCTCACACAAGTAGTTGTAAGGGGTTATCAGGTTACAATTCCACGCTATTCAATATCACATAAGCCTCTGGATATAATGCAAGGCTTCTTCACAATCACATCATAGGGCACTTCTCTTTCAAAATCCTCATGATCTCTCTGCTGTTTTGGTCATAGTCAACCACCTTTGTTTCCTACAAACTATGTAACGTTTGCTGTCTGTTAATTCTCTTTCAATTCTTTTCACATCCTATTTCTATAAACAATGAGATTTAACCCCCCAGTGCTGAGTATCTGCACACCTTTGCCCTGTGTCTCTTGCTGTTCTCTACATATCATTAGCAAAATAATAAACTTCCATACATGGTATTGTTACCTCCAAAATCATGGAAGAATTTGCTATAACATTTTCTATTTTCTCTTAAAAATTCTGATATATTCACTTGAAATATGCCATGAGGAATGTTACTCCATCCTATTTGGCCTCCCCATCAACCGATTGTTCTTAAGTAAAATCCACCAATGATGACTCTAATTTCGACCAATTTCACCAACCTTACTGACAACTTGTACATCTGCTACGCCACTTTGCCATTACTCACTCCTGTGTGTGTGTGTCTCTCTCTTGTCAAGTATAAGAAGAAAAAGGATCACCTTTCAAATCAGTGGGAGTATGCAAACCACAATGGACAAAAACCCTAATTAAGTATTTAGGCAAAAATAATAAAACTTAGCTTTTATTACATATATTTTAAAAAAAGTTTTTTAAAAAACAGAAATCGTTGATTTGTATATTGAGTTGAATACATATAACTAATCCTATATAACATTGACATGGTCTAGAGACTAATACGGATACATACTAGCATTTCAATTCACAAGTTCATCTGGAGTGTTGGCTTTCCACAAAAGCCTGCCATGTGACGTCATCAAACAGGAACACTGTCAGGAGTGTTTCGAGTGGGCGTCTTCAGACACGCGTGTTTCGCGTGGGCTTCTTCAAGGGCCATACTTCAATAGGACAGGGAGTGCCTTAAAAACAGGTAAGTCTGATTGATGGTTTACGCTCTCTTTTCGTTTTCTTTTTCAGCCAATGGTGTAACAGGAGCCAGGGCATCTCTTAGCTGCTACAAACAAGAATATACATATTATTTTCTTTTTCTCAGTTGCTGGATTGCTGTTAGTGATTTACTAAAAGTAGACTTCACTGGTGGTCTCAACAGGGCAGAATGCTCCCACCGCATTAAGATATATGGTATGAAATGAACTATTGGATTGAATAAAAATAAGTAGAGAATATGTGTGTATTTGACACTTTCCCTGCATATTAGGTACACCCACACATGTTGACTGTCTATCCTGGAGTGGATGAGATCTTCCAGCAGGACAATGCTACATGTCATTTGGCCAGAATTGTCTGGGAGTGGTTGTAGGAGCAGGACAAAGACTTCCAAATACGTCCCTGGCCTCCAAATTCCCTGGACTAGAACCCCATCCAGCACCTGTGGGACCACACCTGTGGGACCACCACGATCATGTCACCTTATGGATCCTCCACTCCAAACTCTTCAGCAGCAGTCAGATGCACTGCAGTCTGCATGGCTCCAGATAGCCTTACCAACCTTCCAGCATCTTATTGACTCGCTACCACACCGTCTAGCTGCTGTCCACAGTGCTTATTCGGGATATTAGCTGATGTCATAATAATGTGACTCAACTGTGTATATATATATGTACTAGCGAATTGACGGCAATGAAATTGTAAGTGAGCTAATGCTGTTTGGTGTGTAATAATGAAATATATAATACATTAATAAATGAATATACTTTACTTATTTTAAAGCATTGTGTTGAAGAGCTGTCAATGTGTTTTGATGTTGCTGCAGCATTAGTTGTGTGGAGCTGCTGTGTAAGCGTGGTGAATTTGTGCAGTGTAATACTGTGCGTGCGCGAGACAAAACCGTTAACGTAGCGGTGTACTTCCGCATTGGCGTAAAATGGCGGGTAATCTGTGGTATGCGTATTCGCAGATTATCCGTAGGTGTTTTGTGGTGTTTTGCGAGTTTCTTGTGGTGTTTTGCGAGTGTGTTGTGGTGTTTTCCGTGTTTAGAGTGCTGTAGCCTCGTTTTGGTTTTGTTCGTCTGCCATTTTTTCTCTCGCAAAGCGATTTTATTAGTGTCTAAACTCTTTTATTTTGATTTAAATGAAGGTGTAACTTGCTTTTTTGAGGTCCTGGATGGTTCCTCTTGCTGTAGGTAAGCTTTTTATGTGTGTGTTGTGTGAATTTATTGTGTTTTAAATGTTTTTAAGTTCACGTGTTGCGTCTGTTTTTTGCGAGTTTGTAATGTGTGCTAACGTGTCTTGTATGGTGTTTGCATGTGTAGCCTAGTTTTCGTTTTGTTCGGCTGCCATTTTTTCTGTCGCTTATGAAATTTTTTAGTGTGTAAACTCTTTTATTTTGAGTGAAATCAAGGTGTAAGTTGTTTTTTTGAGGTCCTGGATGCTCCCTGTTGCTGTAGGTAAGTTTTTTATGTATGTGCTGTGTGTATGTATTGTGTTTTGAATTTTGTAATGTTCGCGAGTTGCGTCTGAGTGTTGCGAGGTCGTAATGTGTGTTAACGTGTGTCGTATGTTGTTTGCGTTGCAAGGTAAAGTTTGCGAGGGTCGTAATTGGTGTGTCGTGTTGTTTGCGTTGCGACTTTAAGTTTGCGAGAGCCTCAGTTGCTGGCAAGGATCGCCTTTGGCTACGCGAGCCTGCAAGTGTGAGCAACGGCCCGCATGCTCACAACTATATATGTGATGTATATATATATATATATGTTTGTCTGAATTATGAACTATACAGTATTATAAATAAATTCTAAAGAGCAGTAGTCAATCAGTGATAAAGGGATTTACTAAAATGCAGCCTGCTGAGCAACATCTCAAGCACCCACTAGCTGTGCATAGAGTGTGTTGGGGCTGACCAGCATTAAAATTGTTGGCATTAGATTGTAGAATTTACTAAAGGAAATTCTGATCTGACAAGCCCCACAACGCTGTGAGAAAATACCATTTATAAATACAATTAAATAACCCTCAAAAAATGACGGTCATAAAATTGTAAGGCAGGTGATGCTGTTTGCCACGCAATGAATGGCATTTGGTTCTCTGAGTACCTTTCCTTTGGCACTCATTGTGAGCCTCTCCCCTCGTGTAGTTTTGGTGGTCTGAGCACCTTCGGCACTCATTGCAAGACAAAGCTGGGGATCATCAAAGATTTGTATATTTTTTATAACCTAACCCTGACTTGTACTTCTCAACAACATTGTCCCTTACTTGTTTGGAGAGTTCCTTGGTCTTCATGGCAGTGTTTGGTTAGTGGTGCCTCTTACTTAGGTGACTTCTGAAGGTAATTGGTTGCACCTGAGCTTCATAACAAAGGGGGTGAATGCATAGATATATATACATAAAAATATTTTTTTGAAATAGAAAACAGAAAATTGGCATGTGCATATTATGTATTAACACCCTTTGTTATGAAGCCCAAAAAAGCTCTGGTGCAACAAATTACCATCAGAAGTCACATAATTAGTGAAATGATGTCCACCTGTGTGCAATCTAAGTGTCACATGATCTGTCATTACATATACACACCTTTTTGGAAAGGCCCCAGAGGCTGCAACACCTAAGCAAGAGGCATCACTAACCAAACACTGCCATTAAGACCAAGGAACTTTCCAAACAAGTAAGAGAAGTACACGTCAGGGTTAGGTTATAAAAAAATATCCAAATCTTTGATGATCCCCAGGAGCACCATCAAATCTATCATAACCAAATGGAAAGAACATGGCACAACAGCAAATCTGCCAAGAGACGGCCACCCACCAAAACGCATGGACCGGGAGAGGAGGGCATTAATCAGAGAGGCAGCACAGAGACTTAAGCTAACGCTTCCACAGCAGAGACTGGAGTATCTGTACATAGGACGACAATAGGCCATACGCTCCATAGAGTTGGGCTTTATGGCAGAGTGGCCAAAAGAAAGCCATTACTATCAGCAAAAACAAAAAAATGGCACGTTTTGAGTTTGTGTAAAGGTGTATGTGTGATGTGTGTGATGAATGTGTGATGCGTATGATGTGTGTGATGTGTGTATGGATGTGTGTGTGATGTATATGTGGTGTATGTGATGTATGTGTTTTGTGTGTGTGATGTATGTAGCATTTCCTAAGCAAAAAGAGAGTTCACTGCCCAGGAGCTTTATTTCTGTGCCCATGTAACTAAATGTGGCTACAAGGTTTCAAAATAGGAGTTGTGCAGGGGCAAAATACAATTATATTTAGATTTTTTGTTAAAAGCTTCCAGTAATTTCAATAACAATCAAAATTAGCCTCTGTTGAGTAAAGCAAACAGTAACATATTATAAACACGGGCAGAGCTACAATAGGTGTAGGCAGTGCAACGCACCGAGGCCCTGCTCTGGGGGTGCTGTCTATAAAAGGGGCCAGGCAGTGTTTTGTAATCACAGATGTCCACATTTTTAACCCTTATTTTGTTTTGTGTACAAATAATAAGTTAAATGATGGTTGCGGTATACTACCTCCTCGCAAAATCTACTGCAGAAGTCAGGTTTTTAGCTAGTGCATAATCCATCCTGGGATTTAAGATAAGAAAAGGGGCCAGGCAGTATTTTGTAATCAAAGATGTCCATATTTTTACCAGTACTTTGTTCCATGTACATATAATAAGTTAAATGATTGTTGTGGTAAACTACCTCCCCACAAAATCTACTGCAGAAGTCAGGTTTTTAGCTTGTACATAATCCATCCTGGGATTTGCTTAAGGCTGTGTTATTCAGCAAGCATATCCATAAAAAGAGCTTTTTTTTAAATGGTATTTGCATTAAAGAGCAAAGCTTTTGTGGGCTCACGTGTACTGCCCAGGTCCCCAGAATGCAGTGCAATAACTGTATTTCTCATAATTCTGAACAGGTAACATGTTTTTGTTAACTTTTTTTAAATATTCAAATGTGACCAGTTAATCAATACGTAGGGGGCGGGGGCAGCGTAAAAAAAGGTTCTCACTGATAGAGTTAGCCCAGGAGTCCCGGGGGTGTGCAAAAATATGTTTTCTTTATACTGGGGCCCTCCATTCACTAGCTCTGCCACTGGTTATAAGAATCCAGTTTAGCCTTGAAGCTCTGGATACATTTCAGTAAATGAGTCCTTTTAATTAAAGGATGTCCAAGTGGTAGAGATTATGCATAAAGGACCGTTTAGTAAAATTGTAGCATTAAGGCCTATATTTTTGCTTGTTTCTTATAAAGTTTTACAAGGAGTTGAGTCGCTCTTGTCATCATCCAAAACGACACTATTCTAAGTTAAAAGTAAAAGCAGGTGCATAAATAAAATGTGGTCACCCAGGGAACACATTAAATGCAGAAAGTCTGTTCATTCATTCGCTCCTTGTTTAAACAACTTCTGTTGATGTCATATCAGTTTCACCAACGCAATTTCCTTTATTTATAAAAAAAATTCTTACATATGTTAGTGGGTTAAGAAAAGAAGCTGCAGTGTTCATAAATGTATGAGGGCACACTACTGGTAAACAAAGGGTTTCAAGCCTTTGTACTCATCTATGATTACTCGAAAATAAATGAAAGCTTGTATTAAGTAGATCCAATTTCTTTCTGAAAAGGAAGTGAAACTGAAGATTAGCAAACGCTAAGTTACTGAAGTGGACTCTTCTAAACTGAGTAAAAACCAGAGCAAAACACAGCGCTATGTTTATTTAAGAAAAGAAATCCCACAGAGAGCAGCTTCAACTTTCTCTTCAAAAATTCTACAGCAATTATTTCACACTTATGTTAAATTCAGGAAATTGTAGTAAATAGCATCTATAGGTATGAAATATCTGCCTGAAGAATCATTATTATGATTGAATGCATGAATATTTGTTGATGTTACAAGCTTCTTACTTGCCAAATTGAACTTTTACACAATTTGATAAAAATAGGGTGCTTTAAAAGGTTATTTGTCCCTGTTCATGCACTTGGATTTGAAAAATAAAGTTGATATATAGAGGAAGTCTAGCCTAGACATATGGTGCTCTTACCAAAAGAGTAAATTTAGAAAATGTATATATATTATAGAACTACAATAAATTCTAAATATTAAAGGCATATCTAAGTTTCATGGATTATGGATGCATCTGATAGAGGAGAATAAGCAGTGTATAAAAAAATATTTTTGCATGACAAAATACCAAAATATAAATGAACAAACTCACCCTAATGTTTGCTAAATCTCTTGAGTTTGCAAACAGCTGCTTTTGTGAGTAAACACCCCTGGGATTCCCTGCTAAAATTAGCATAAAATTCATAATTTGTTTTGGCCAATCACAGGCAGCTAATAAATTGCAACAATCTGTAATAGCAGTTTGAGCACCAAAGAATCATGGGATGTGAAGTCCTGGTTTTACCCAGCAACAGGAATTAAAGAGGAGTCAGACACTACTGTGTAGATCTATGCATTGAGCTGCTGCTAGCATGAAGGGTACTAAAGGGTTAACATACATACCCTAATGCAGTGTTTCTATTGGTAGGTACACTGTGTCTATGTAAGCAGCTCTGGGGGTGTGGAAAACTATTTTTTTTTTAATAAAATAAATCTATGTGTGTATAGAATGACTCAATGTAAAATGTTTTTCTGATATAAGCAGTATGTGTTAGATTAGAGACAGGGAAAAACAGGGAAACTGAGATATACCTTTAAATGAAGCAGGTAAGCTGCAGAAGGAGACAGAAGAAATAAGTCAAGTTGTCACTAATAATAATAAAATTACATAATAATAATAATAATAAAAGTAACTTTTACATTCTGTAAAACAAATAAAACCATAAGGGAGTATATGAAGAATATATGTGTAGTAACTCTTTACATCTAAATTGTCACACTAAGGCTGATTTTTATTTTATTTTAAATCAAAAAAAATTCTAAGCATCAGAATTATCATAGGTTATAAAGTTGTCACTACCTAACACATCAGCTTGACAGAATCATATACCATTCATTAACTGACACTATAAAATTAAAC
Source organism: Discoglossus pictus (assembly GCA_027410445.1). Taxonomy (NCBI): domain Eukaryota; kingdom Metazoa; phylum Chordata; class Amphibia; order Anura; family Alytidae; genus Discoglossus; species Discoglossus pictus. The sequence continues at coordinate 80,796,911 of CM050166.1, read as the reverse complement.
TGGAAGAGTTATATGCAAATTGTATTTAAAAAATAAGCAACAGCTGTTATTTAGCAAATAAACCCAGCAAAAACTGTACTTTAACAAGGCTCAGTTGAGGTCCTAAATATGAAGGGATAGTTATGTCCCATAAAAATATGAATATTTACAAATGGTATATAAAAAATAAAGTATTAGAAAACCTGCTTTCAATTTTACTAAATCTTGGCTGTCACTTGTTACATAGTTACATAGTAATTGAGGTTGAAAAAAGACTTTTAGCCCATCAAGTTCAACCTTTTAAGATCTCCTCTGATCTGCAATATGCGGATTAGTTGTTAATTGATCCAGAGGAAGCAAACAAAAAAAACCCAGTGAAACTTTTCAAATTGTCTCAAAAGGGAAAAAAAAAATTCCTTCCTGACCCCAGATACTGGCGCTTGAATTTCTCCCTGTATCAATACTCCCTCTCTAATAAACCAGGATAACCCTCAATGCCCTTTTTAATAAAAAATATATCCAATCCCCTTTTAAAGTTATCTATTGAATCCGCTGTCACCACCTCCCTTGGTAGAGAATTCCACAGATTAACCACCCTTACTGTGAAGAAACCTTTTCTTGCTTTAAGGGGGAATCTTTTTACTTCTAACCTCAAAGGAGGTTCTCTTGTCAGTTGAAAACGTCTTGGCACAAAAAGCTCCCTTGACAAATTTGTATACTGACCCTGGATGTATTTATATAGGGTAATCATATCCCCTATATAGGGTAATCATATCCAGTTCTAAAATGTCCTTTTTATAAATTGGTGCCCAAAACTGTACTCCATATTCCAAATGAGGGTGTACTAGGGATCTGTATAGTGGCTGAATTATATCTGCCTCCCTTGCTTCTATACCCTTCTTAATATATGCTAATAGTTTATTTGCCTTTGCAGCTGCTGCTTGGCATTGAGAACTTTTACGTAGGTGGTTGTCCACAAGCACTCCCAAATCCCTTTCAATATCAGATACCCCTACATTTGCTTCAATAAGTTTATAGATTGCATGGTTATTTTTCCTTCCCAGATGCATAACCTTACATTTATTTATATTAAATCTCATCTGCCATTTAATTGCCCATTTCTCTAATTTATGCAAATCCCTTTGGAGGAAAAGTACATAATTTTCTGATTTTATTACCTTGCACAACTTCATGTCATCAGCAAAAACGGAGACACTACTTCCCAATCCTACTTCTAAGTCGTTAATAAATATGTTAAAAAGGAGAGGACCTAATACTGAGCCCTGAGGAACCCCGCTTACCACATTAGTCCAATTAGTCCAACCCTTTGTTTACTGTCTTTTAGCCAGCTCTCAATCCATCAGTGGCGGCTGGTCCATTGGGGCAGCTGGGCAACCGCCCTCCCTAATTAGAGTCCATAAAAGCATATTTTATTCTTTAATTTGTTTTATTCTTTATTCCTATAATTCTAACAGACAGTGGTTATCTTTTTCCCTTCCCTCTTTCATTTTCCTCCCCCCAAAAACATACATTAAAACGAAAAAAAACGTTGTCTGTGTAATTCATTTACACGGCGGCTGTCATGCAGTCAGGTACCTGAAGGTGGAGCCACTGAGTTACTGGGACGGCGCCCAAAGCCTCTAGATAGGGCTCTGCTACATGGAAGAGAGGCTCAGCAGAGCTCCCTGTGCAGCCTGATTAAAAGCTGTTGGGGCGTCTGACTGCAGCGTCCAATCATTCCTGCCACTATAGGCACTGCAGAGCACATACATTACCTCATAGACACATGCGTAGCTGTGTGTGAGGGAGAAGTTAAAGGAGCAGCATGGAGCAACATGGGTATCAGGAGGTGGTCACAATAAATGTAAGTATTGAAGACAGGCTCTTATTTATTATTCCATAGAACTTACAACTACATTCTGTTAGTCTCCTCAGCATCCCAAGTCAGTCTCACAGTGAAGCTACTTGTCAGTTATGTCTAGGTGTGATTGTTTCTGTATAAATGTATGTATATATTGCATGGCATGTGTGTATACAGCATGCTGTGTGTGTATGTGTGTCAATATATGTATACTGCATGCTCTGTTTTATGTGTGTATATATATATATTCATATATTGCATGTTGTATGTGTGTATATGTGTGTGTATGTCTGCAAATATGTATGTAAATGCATTTTGTGTATGTGTGTATTTATATGTATATACTGATTGCTGTGTTTGTGTGTAAATATATGAATATAGTGGGAGAGGGAAAGATAGAGAGAGCGAGGGGTAGAAGATAGATAGATAGATAGATAGATAGATAGATAGATAGATATAGATAGATAGATAGATAGATAGATGCAGATAGGGATAGATAGAAAGGGATAGACAGAGATAGATATATAAATAGATAGAGGGATAGATAGAGAGAGGGTAGAGGAATATATAGATAGAGGGATAGATAGAGATATGGGTAGAGGGATAGATAGAGGGATAGATAGAGATATGGGTAGACAGAGAGGGATAGATAGAGGGATAGATAGAGATATGGGTAGACAGAGAGGGATAGATAGATAGAGAGAGAGAGAGAGAGAGATAAGGGTAGACAGAGAGAGATAGATAGAGAGAGGGTAGAGGGATAGATAGATAGATAGATAGATAGATAGATAGATAGATAGATAGATAGATAGATAGATAGATAGATAGAGGGATAGATAGAGATAAGGGTAGACAGAGAGGGATAGATAGAGAGAGAGAGATAAGGGTAGACAGAGAGAGAGATAGATGATAGAGGGATAGATAGAGAGAGGGTAGAGGGATAGATAGATAGATAAGGGTAGACAGAGAGCAATAGATAAATGGATAGATAGAGGGAGCGAGGGATAGATAGATAGAAAGGGATAGACAGAGAGAGATAGATAGATAGATAAATAGATAGATAGATAGATAGAGATAAGGGTAGACAGAGAGGGATAGATAGAGAGAGAGAGAAGGGTAGACAGAGAGAGATAGATAGAGGGATTAATAGAGAGAGGGTAGAGGGATAGATAGATAGATAGATAGATAGATAGATGGATAGATAGAGAGAGGGAGCGAGGGATAGATAGATGAGAGAGGGTAGAGGGATAGATAGATAGATAGATAGATAGATAGATAGATAGATAGATAGATAGACAGATAGAGATAAGGGTAGACAGAAAGGGATAGATAGACAGATAGATAGATAGAGGGACAGATAGATAGATAGATAGATAGATAGATAGATAGATAGATAGATAGATAGAGGGACAGATAGATAGATAGATAGATAGATAGATAGATAGATAGATAGATAGATAGATAGATAGATAGATAGATAGATAGATAGAGGGACAGATAGATAGATAGATAGATAGATAGATAGATAGATAGATAGATAGATAGATAGAGGGACAGATAGATAGATAGATAGATAGAGGGACAGATAGATAGATAGATAGATAGATAGATAGATAGATAGATAGATAGATAGATAGATAGATAGATAGATAGATAGAAATCCAGTGCATGTCTGGGATATGCTTTTTCTACAAAACTGAGCTCTCTACCTTCTTACAGCATGAAAAGCTCCTCTTAGGATTACAAATTCTAATATTATCTTGCTATGTTTTCAGTCTACAGGAGGACACGTTGTGAGTGATCTGAACCCAGTGCTTGCTGCAAGGAATGCAGAGCTCAGCTTGACATCCAAAGGTACCAATGGCCTGACCTGATCAGTATATATGATGCAAAAATAGTGTCTGCTGTATACAACCCTGCAAAGTTATGAAATCAACAATGTGATTAGTGCTTTGAAGGAATATTAAAGACACAGTCTATATACTAGTAAAAGAGGAAAAAAGGAAGAGAGGGATAGAGAGAGGGATTGATAGAGAGGGATAGCTAAAGGAATCGACAGGAAGAGAGGAAAAGATATAGAGAGTGAGGGATAGAGAGAAAGGGACAGATAGAGAGAGAGAAGGTGGAAGGGAGAGAGAAAGAGGAGGGGATAGAGAGGAGGGCTTATGTCCTGATCTAATGTGTACTCATTTGTGTTTTATTTAATTATTGCATATAATCAACAAAATGGAGGAACTTCCCAGCATAAGAAAAGTAAGCAGAACCAGCAGCACTTCACCCTCATCAAGAAAATGCAGGAACTTCCCAGCATAAGAATAGTGACCAGAACCAGAACCACCTCAACCTCAGCAAGATAATAAGTAAGTTAAGTGACAGGAAAAAACCCAAATGGGTGTAGTCTGTAAGTGGACAGGGCCTATAGGGGTAACATGTTGTGAAGGGGAGGAGTTTTTAATGTTGGGTGGCGTCAATGTAAAGGGAGGGGCCAGGTCTCTGTCTTCCGCCCCACCAACTTGGAAAGTCACCAGCCGCCACTGCAATCCATGTGCATATATTTACTGCAATTCCTGTATCCCTTAGTTTGCACAACAATAGTCTCCCATGTGGCACTGCATCAAAAGCCTTTGCAAAATCTAAAAAGACTACATCCACTAAGTTGCCCTGATCCAGGTTCCTACTAACCTCCTCATAGAAACTAATTAGGTTTCTTTGACACGACCTATCCTTCATAAATCCATGTTGGCTCCAACTTATAATGCTGTTTAAATAGACATACTCTTGTATATTATCCCTTATTAACCCTTATAAAAGCTTTCCCACTACAGACGTGAGGCTTACAGGTCTATAACTCCCTGGATTTGCTCTTGCTCCCTTCTTAAATATAGGTATCACCTCCGCTTTTCTCCAGTCATCTGGTAGTGACCCAGTGTTGAGTGAATCTTGAAAAATTAGATATAATGGTTTGGCTATTACAGAACAGAACTTATCTCAAGAGGTCTGCAAAACAGAGTGGTCTAGTTTTAATTATCTAACTACCCTCATTGATGAATTGCTCACTGATTAATAGGTTCCTTTGGTAGGCAACTTCTCAGCCTTTATTGTCTGCAAAAGGAAAATGATAATCCACTAATGAGGTAACTAGATAGTGAAATAAAGACCCCTCTGATGGGAGGGTCCTTTAATCTGAGTGACAGAAAAAAAAAATTCAATACTGTTTTTCTATTACTAAGTTAATTTTTTTAATAACTTCCAAGTGCAAATATTTATATTTTATTGGTACTTTATTTTCCCTTTTTTAGAAAAGCATAGAAAAAAAGACACTCATATATCTAATTATACCCTCCGAAAGAAATTAAACAAAAGGAATATTACATTAAAATAATCATATTTATTTTTACATTTAAAATACAAAAAATAATAACTACAGAGTTTAAAAAATAAAATCTTGGAGCTACCAAGAGCTAATCATAATAATAGTAATAAATTATGTATCTATATCCAAGGATATAAGTGAGGAAATCAATAATGAAACCTGGACCATGTGGATTGTGAATTGGTCCTTTTTTCTCTGCTTTTCTAAAAATGTATATTCTACACTTACTAATTATCCAGTCTTAAAAATTTACATGTATTAGCAATTTAAGAACTGTTCCCTCTTTAACGTAGAAGGTATCTATTTTTCTATATCAAATACTTTATTTCCCCACCATAATTGGGACCTCTGATGTTACCCTTTAATATCAGTCCTAGAGGAACCAAATCAAAAGACATGGGAGTTCCAGCTCAAATTTCACAATTCGTGACATTGTCCTGGAAACAGCAACAAAGAATATCCCTAAAAGAAAGAAAACTAAGAAGGCAAAATGTCTGCTGAGGCTTTGAAAGAAGTCCAGGAAAAATTAATAATTAAAAGTTTGTGGAGAATGTAGAATGCTGAATGCCATAGAATTGACACCTTTCAATTGTAGTATTGCAGAAAACTGCTTAGAATCCCCTGGACTGCAAGACGATCTAATTAATCAGTACTACAGGAAATCAAGCCAAACTGTTCACGGGAAGGTCTGATCATGAGGCTGAAGTTCAAAGATTGAAGGCACACAAAGGGACGGCAGAGCTGGTTCATCTTTAGCCTTCACATAATGCACCCAACGGTGGTAAAAAGCCCCATATCTTAACTTTGTTTGTTGTTTAGTCATTCAGTCGTTTCCAATTCTCTGTGACTCTATGGTCTGCAACATGTCAGGCAAATCTGTCTTCCACTGCCCCTCTGAGCTCCCTCAAGCTCATGTTAATTACTTAATTGACTTCATTTCTGCATCTCCACATCTGCTGTCCCCTTCTGCGTGTGCCTTCAATCTTTCCCAGCATTAGAGTCTGCTCTAGGAGATCCTTTCTTCTCATGATATGGCCAAAATATTTAAGCTTTAGCTTCATGATCATACCTTCTAGTGAACAATTTCCTGAAGCATTAATTTATTGGATCTCCTTGCAGTCCAAGGGATTCTAGGCAGATTTCTCCAACACCACAATTCAAAGGCTTCAATTTTACGGCGCTCGGCCTTCTTTATGGCCCAGCTTTCACATTCACAGGTTATTACTGGGAATACCATAGTTCTAACTATTGTTAGGGAAAACTTGTTACCAACTTGTCTCTCATTCTCAAAAGAATCAGGCAGGAGACAAAAGTCAGATGTCTCTGAGTTTCGATTTATTTTCAAGTTAAGCAGGGAGACGCACACACAGCAATGGTCTGAAGTGGTCTGGTCATATTACACTCTTACAGATTTTTATACCAATGTTCAAACAAGCTCTATGGTTACACCAGTTTTTCTTGTCATTTTTTCACTGCACCTCTCTTGTTCCTTTCCATTCCCATTTTTCTAGAGCTACTATCTATTACTATTCTAGAACACAATCTTAATCTAAAATCGTGCACCTGGTCAAAGTACTATGCAACTTGTTAAACTTGCTAAACATTATCCAAAAGCTGAAGCAATATTTAACACTTTTAACTACTTTCTAGGTTTACAGATACTAAGGTTAGCAGATAAGGCTTTCTTGTATGTATTTATAATATATAGATATTTATCTCTTGCATTTCCCCCTACAACACTACAAAGTGTCATCTAAAATAAAACAAATGCTAGAAAATACAACAGTATAAACCGAGGGGTGCATTCTTAATGGATGTTACAAGCATTGCAATTACATAGAACAGAAAAGTATATGAAAATGCATCAAGTATAATAGGAAGTATAGGCATCTTCTTCAAACTAGATACTAAAGAGACTCTTGTCCCTGAAGGATACAGCTAACTGGGGAACCAATTGCGGCAGGGATTATTGTGCCCATTGAGCCATATTGCATTACCCACAGTATGGTCTGTGTTCCTGTAGCAAAATATTAAATTCCAATAATGAGATTACAATATCTCAATCGTGTTCAGGTGAGTTTCCTGGCTCAAATGATGCAGTATCGGGGTCAATGGATTTGGAGACAGCAACCAAGGTCTGGACAAAGTATTTCAACTCCTGTTGCAAAATGTCCATTCCTGACACTAATGAGCTACTTCTGACAATCTATGTATTGAATTCCTCATATTCATTAGGGCTAAAAGTAAGGACTTGGACCCCATTCAGACCACTCTGATGTCAAATCTTGGCTAACCTGTTTTTTTAGGATACCCTTATCTCTTTCTACTATACATACAGGAAAACGTATGTTTGATTCCTAATTTGGTAGTGACTTCCTTCACCATTTCATTAGCAAAATGACATCCATTATCTGACTGCAGATTGTGACATATTGCAAATCTTGTAAATAGCTCTCTACACAAGTGTTTAGCTACTGTGACTGTATCTGCATTTCTGCAAAGGAAGGCCTCTACCCACCGGGAGTTATCTGCAAACTATTACCAGAACGTATTTATGATGTTCCCATCTTTCAGTCATGTCAATTACACGGTGAAAAAATGGACCCAATGAAGAGGGCATAAATCCCAATGGGCTAGTGGTACCTTCAGGGGGTTATGACTCCTGCAAAAGTGGCATCTGTTTAAGAAGGTTTACACCACTTCTGCCATATATGAAGAGTACCAGATTTCTGACAATGTCTTCATCATTTGTGTCCTTGCCAGATGTTCTAGTCCATGTGATTGTATCAGTAACTCAGGTAAGAGTGCAGCCAGTAGTACTGTTTTACCAGTGGTTGCTTGTCTGATAATTCCTGTTTCTTTTGTAACCTACGCATCCTCTTGCTTCCCGTGCTACCTTTTCTCCTATTGAGGCCTTTTGCTGTAATTCCAGAAGTTGTTGCAGCTTAAAGGAGTTCTAATAGGTTTTCTGGATTGCTAACAGCTGTTTAGGTATTGTCTTCTATTGTGCATATGTGTTAGCCACTTTGGCTGATTCATCTGCCATTCGGTTTCCTGTGGAGATTTCGTCCTTTTTTCCAGTGTGTGCAGCACATTTCATGATGGGAATTTGGGAAGGATAGTGGATGACCTGAAATAGTTCTTTAAGCAGCTTGACAGGTGAATTGTCAGTTCAATGGTATCCTCTTTCTTGCCAGATCTTTCCATGGGCATAAGCCACAGCACAGGCATAGGCAGAGTCACTGTAGGTGTTAACTCTCTTTTCTTCTCCTATCTTGCAGGCCTCTATCAAGGCTGGTAGCTTTACTTGTTGTGCTGGCTGGGTTCCTGGCAGTTTGAGGCTATAGATAGTGACGGGCTGGTCATGTTTTAACTCCACATCTGCTGCTCCAGTCTACCACGCCCCCCTTAGGCCAAAGGAGGAGGATCCACTAAGTTCTCCAGGGCGTCAGCAGATAGATCTTTCCTTAAGAGTTTTTATGTGCCACTTTTTCTTTTGAGTGGCAAGAAGAAGGGCCAGTTTCATAGTTTTAGTGTTGGCATAACGGTACTTCCTGCGTCCATCCTGAGGCTTTATGGGGACCCCCTCTTCCTCTTCCTTGGCCTTCACTCTGTTGGTAGAGTTCATCTGGTGGAGGCATAGGTGTGGGGTCAGGTGTGGGTGTCCCCTCCCTCTCATGTTTTAGGTTTTTCTAATAACGCCAATTGTTTCTTCACTAACTTAGTCTGTAACTGCTCCTTTTGTTTAACCTGTTCTTCTTCCTCTTCTCTATACAGAGATACATCCTGCATTATATATGGGCATGCATCGGTCTCCAGGGTATCTCAAACAATCCCACAACATCACTCAGTTTCAGCTGCATGAGCTTTGGTAACCCTCCCAACATGGCAGTGATAAACAGTGCTCTAACTCAGTCAGTCGCGTCCCAGTCATCCTCAGTCTCCTCCTTTCAAGTCTGCTGACACCTATGAATATAGTTTACAGGGTCTTCACTCACCCCCAGGGAAAATGAAACAATAGACTTAAGGTCCTTAACTATTTGAATAGTAGTTTTAATTGTTGTCCACAATCTGTTCCTATATGTATAAAATGATGTGCCATCATGCCCAATGGTATCCAAACTACCTCCCACCCCTGTGTTAGTAAAAATGGAGGCTATTTGGTGTAAAATAATTTTATACAGTAAAACCTTCAAATCCCCTACAGCCAGGGCAACTCCAGCTGTCTAGGCTTCAAAAGCAGTCATCCACTTCTGACCTCCCTTGCTAAGTGTCAGTAAGCTTTTTATTAAGCCCTCAAGATTTCTGTGGCCCCAGGGTACATGATTTGCTACCAGGGCAGTAACGGGCCCTTTAATAAGTATTTAATTTTTTAATGCTGTCTCTGTATTACCAGGCTGAACCCAATGACCTTTCACTTCTCTCTCCATCCTGAGTCCTGTTGTGTAGTGTACCTTGCCTCTGCATACTTTCTCGTATCTGCTGTTGCACTTCCTTAGCCGTTTCCTGTAATTCCCAGTACACTCGGTCTGGGACGGCCCTGTCCTGCTCTCTCACTTTTCCTCTATTTTCACTTTGCAAAACCCTCATTCCTTTAATATTTTTTTTATTTTATTTTCCTTTTCCCCTATATAATAAAAAATTGAAAGCTCTGGAGTTGGAATACATAAACTCTAGCCTATATATTATCATATACAGTTTTAATTCTATTTTATAACTATTACATTTTGTATTACACCTTATTTGTAACATTTTGGAGTTTTTTTTCTAGATCATATCCGTGCAATTGTTTTAATCTGTTTTCTCAAAAAAAAAATGAAAGTTAAAAAAACTTCTCCTTACTGGAAACCATAGCTCTGAAAAATGCTATCTGTCTCTTTATAATATTCTAACCTCCCTTACTCCCTTTTTCGCTATCTATATTTCTCTATATCTTTTTTACTATCACTACGCACCTCTCTCTCTTTGTGTGTCACTATGTACCTTTACCTCTCACTATGTATCTTTCTTGTACTGTTTCACACTCTTTATCTGTCCCTCACTGACTCCTTCATTTGTATCTCTCTTTCACTCTCTGTCTCTATTTGTATAACTCTATTTTGTCACAATGCCCCTTTCTTCTATATATATTTTAACGCTCTCTATTTTTCCCTTTTGTTTCCATTAACATTTCAACAATCATTAAACATGAATCATCCCACAACCCACACCTTAGCCAAGGTTTTGGACAGTGCTTGGTCCACTTCACCCACACTTTACTTGCCTATCTCAATTTCTCGGCACATTCTGGATATGTACATACCATTGCCTCAATCAGACTAGAGGCATCTCTAAGCCCCTTATTTGTTTTACCAAACATACTCCATGGTTTAAACATTTTCTCTCTTTCTTTCTCTAGGGTTTTGGGAACCTCAAACACACCTATGTCTGTCCACTATATACTCTACCCCACTGGCTATTGAATCACCTCAGTGATATCATTTTTCACAGGGGTGCTTATACCACGGCTCATAGAGTTTTAATCACATACTCACACAAACTTTCACTGATTCATTCACAGGCCTTATACGGATTCTTACTTTCACTTTATTCGCTAACCAGCCGTGCTCAAGTGCAGAGAGTACTATACACAAACTCAATCTTTCTACGTTCCCAGAATCGACCTAGGTATCACAATTCCTTATATAAAAAAAATATAATAATATAATATAATACAATCCTACCAGATTCCGAATAAAGGACGAGTTGGGTGGGGCTTTGATTTGAGCTGCGTCACTATCCTCACTTCTTACAAAGATCCAGGGCTCCGTGAGAGGACCTTGACCATGCAATTTATAAACAGACTTTCACCAAGACGTCTCTGCAGACCTGTGTTCCTAGATGGCCTTAATCGATCGTCAAACCCCTCTCCTGGATCTCGGGTTGTTATAATGGACAGATGTTGTGGCCCCACATTTGGGCGCCAAATATGTTAGGGAAAAAATGTTACCAACTTGTCTCATTCACAAAAGAATGAGGCAGGAGAGTTTCGATTTACTTTCAAGATAAAGCAGAGAGACATACACACAGCGATCGTCATGATGTGGTCTGGTCATATTACACTCTTACAGATTTTTATACCAATGTTCAAACAAGCTCTATGGCTACACCAGTTTTTCTGCACCTCTCCTCCCACCTAACTAGCATATCTTGTTCCCTTCCCTTCCTGTTTTTCTAGAACTACTATCTAATAACACAATCTTAATCTAAATCTTTATCAATATTTAACCCCTTCAACTCCTTTCTAGGTTTACAGGTACGTTTTTCTTATATGTATTTATAATATATAGATATCTATCTCTTACACTATGCTGACCTTTGTTGATAATTATATATCTTAACTTTTTACTAGCTTGTCCAGACTTGTCATAGTTTTCCTCCAAAAATCTTTCATGGCTGCAGTCACCATCTAAAGAAATCTTGGATCATAGGAAAATAAAATCTGTCACTGCCTCCACTTCTTCCCCGTCTATTTGCCAGGAACTGAGGTTGTTGTTCGACATGATCTTCATCTTTTTAACGTTGAGCAGCAAGAAGGCCAGCTTTTGCACTCTCTTCTTTGACCCTCGTCAATAGATTGTTTAGTTTCTCCTCATATTCAGTGAATAGAGTAGTTTCATCCATGTATCGGAGGTTGTTGATATTTCTTCCAGCAATATTAATTCCGGGTTTGGATTTGTCCAGCCTGGCCTTACGCATCATGTACTCTGAATAAATAAGGTGACAATATAGAACCGTGTCGCACTCCTCGATCTTGAATCATTCTGTTGTTTTATGTCCATCTGAATGCATGGTAATTTCTGACCATGACTTCTTGGTCCACATACAGATTCTTTAGGAGGTGGATGACATGATCTGGTACTCGCATCTCTTTAAAATATTGCCATATTTTGTTGTAGCCCACACAGTCAAAGGCTTCAGAAAAATCTATGATATAAACATATAAATGTGTTTTCTAGAACCCTCTTGCTTTCTCTATTATTCAGAAGACATTTGATCTCTTGTGCATTTTGATTGCATGTGCCTCTTCCTCTGTGGAAAGCTAGCAGTTTGCGGTCTATATATTGTCTGAGGCGAGGTTGTAGGATGTCAAGCATTACCTTGATGCATATGAAATAAATGAAATTATTTGATAATTTGAGGACTCTTTAACACTGCCTATTTTGGGATTAGGATGCAGACTGATCTTTTCCAGTCGACTAGCCACTGTTGATTTTATCAAGTTTGTTGGCATAATGTGAGCAACACTTTTACCGTTTCATCTTGTAGGATTTTAAATAGTTCAACTGGGATTCCATCAACTCTTACAGCCTTGTTATCAGCAATGCACCCTAGTTCCCATCTCACTTCACTCTCCAAGATTTCTGGCTCCAACTCATTTGACAAACTATTGAGATGATCACTGCTGTTAAAAGCTTTCTGTATAGATTGTCAGTGTATTCTTGTCACCTCTTCTTTATCTGATCTGCTTCTGTTAAGTCCATGCCACTTTGGCATGAAAGGTTACTTTGAGATTCTGCTATCTACTTCTATGTCTTTACATTGCTCATTATAGAATGTCTCCTTGTTTTTTATTGCTATCCTCTGGAATTCTGCATTCCGATGGACAAATATTTTCCTATCTCCACTAACAAATCTTTTCCTATCTCCACTACCGTTCTCTTTCCTTCTTTCAAAGCCTCATCAGATAGTCAGTTTCCTTCTTAATGTGGCAAACTTCAGTCCGAAGATTCTTCAGGCATTCTATCTATCATGACCAAGGTATAACCCTATCTTAATCCTACTGTACGGGCCGCTCATTGCAGGTTTAGTTAACCTGCATTTTTTGTGCTTGGGAATGCCATGAATCTCTTTCCACCATCTCTCCCCTGTCCCTTTCCTGTGTCTTTCTCCTCTGTGTGTCTGCTGAATGTTTGCATGTTACACGCTGACTGCCGTTGATTTTATTTTCAAAGACCTGTGTGCCCGGCGTTGTTGGTGTAAGTGTTACCGTCTTTGCCGTCATGTATTTTGTAAGCCCCGCGTGCCTGGCTTTGCTCAGCCTCGAATTCATCCAGTTTCAAAATTTTACGTTTACGTTTTTTGTCCACCATTTTTTTCCTCGCTTAGCCGATTTTGTATTGACGAAAACCCCGAAATATTGCTCAAATTCGCTTGCAACCTCACTCCCAGGCTTCCTGGCTCTCCCCCTGTGCTGTGTGTGAGTGTATTATTATTTTTGTTAAATTATTTTGTTTGTTTTTTGGGTTTTTAGAGTTACGCGCTTGGCTCGTGGTTGCGACCTTCTCAGTCGCGTGTCTCAACTGCTCGCCTCGCTTTGTGAGGCTCACAGTCGCATGAAACTGCTCCCATGTGCCTTAACCGCTCGCCTTGCTTCGCGTGGCAAGCAGTGCAATGAGCGTCTTTGGCGCTCATTTCAGCCTAAGTCCTGTGTGCCGCAACTTCTCGCCTTGCTTCGCGAGGCAAGCAGTGCAATGAGTGCCTTCAGCGCTCATTGCAGCCTTAGTCTTGCGTGGTCGACTGTTCGATAAGTGTGACCAACAATGTGTGACCCACTATATATGGGAATCTAAACTTAATGGAATATTTTGAGCAGGGTATTTTCTATGGCACATGTAAATAAATGTGTGTTTCACTTAAGAAAAGCTTATGCAGGAAACACTTTTCTTTCACATGTTAATAAGAAAAGTGTTTTTAAACACCTGATACAGCTACGTTTTATTTAAGCAAATATATTCTTGAATCATAAGCATGGGCTGCATATATACAAACAGGGGATAACTTTCCATAATTAAGAAATGTCTCAGTCAATATTTCTTATTTCTGTTATGATGTCAACTGACATTTTCTACAAGATCTCAGTGTTCAATAATTAAAAAATATTTTTCAGTAGATATTTCTTAATTTTATGTCAGGATTTCAACTGACAATCTCCACAAGATCTAAGTGTGACTCAGATCACATCACCTGCCCAAACTACTACAAATTATTTAAAAAATAGTCTTTAATATGTGAAGAAAGAGGTAAGCCTTGCTACTGAGAATAATGAGGGTAAGAAAATTGCCTTTTAAAGCAAATGCCTTAAATATTTAACATTTTGTACCTCTCAATGTTTACCAATTGATAAAATAACAGAAACTGAAAAAATGCTGAAACGAGCATTAGAAATGGTTCTACAGATAAACAGCTGTGGAACTGACAAAGTTAATATAATTAACAGGAGATGGAATAAGAATTCAAGTAGAGGCCAAATAGAGTAAATTGAGGACAAAGGCAATACATTAAGACAGAATGGGGGACATAAATATGATTGTCTATGTATGATTTAGGGTACCTAGGCTTGCAAATATATTGATGATCACACAAATGGGAACCAAACTTAGGCAAAACAACTTAAGTTCTTCAGCCAAGACAAGTTTTAGATCCTGCAGTGTTATCTTTTACAGTATTACAGTATTCTGTTTATCTGCCTTGAGTCTTATCTATTGTTCAGCACACTGACTTCTGGGACAAGCTTTCAGGTCCTGCAGAAATCATAAATTACAAGCTCCCTCTAAATGCTTATATACTCTCTCCACTACAATAACATATATCAGCATTTTCCTCTCTCTGGTGTTAGATTGTCTAAAGAAACCAACTGATAAATCTGAAATTTTTAGGTGCAGTAAGTAAAATGTATCACCATTTCATCATGCTTGTTGGTATTGTTTCTTTCAGAAGCTCCAAAAAGCAGCAAGGGAGGAAAGTAGGAGGATTAATAAGTAAAATTTGCATAATTGTTAAAAATTCTATTTTTTTTTTAATTTGGTTTTATCTTTAAAAGAGCTCTGTCAACCCAAAATCAAGTTGTTTTCTAATGTTTTTCTCAAAGAGCATAAAGCACTATACACTGTAATATTAATTTTCTTCTAAAATGGAAATTCCATGTTGTATGTATATGCAAATTAGCTGCTCTTGCATAATAATTAGCTGATTTGATGTATTGATTTGGATTACAATCTATTTGTCTGTCTCTGTAGTGGCCAAAATTTAAGAACCCCCCCCGCCCCCAATATTATCTGACCGTTAGACAAATATTTTGCCCTATCAAACATTCTGAGACACACATCAGCATACTACTGAGCTGCACATTAGCATACAGGAGACTCAAAATATTTTTTTAATATTTCAGGAATTATCTATATTGTATAGCTAGTTTTTAATGCTCTTTAAAATTAAATCAACTTCCTGTTGGGGTGACAGTGTCCTTTTAAGACCTGCTATTTGTGGGAACAAAAATGTGAACACTGACTAGTATGTCATCTTTGCAACATGTAAATGGAGTTTGGACAAACTGAGAAAAATAAATGAAAATGCACATATGGTTTGAATTATGTATCTACTAGTAACTTGCCAGTCATAAATGACGGTATCATATAAATGTGTTTATTTCTCTCCTGTCTCTCTCTCCTGTATCTATCTCTTCTGTGTCTCTCTCCTGTCTGTCTCCCTCCCTCTCTCCACATGTCCTGCCTCTCTCTCCTATCTCTCCCTGCCTAGATCTACTGTCTTTCTCTCTCTTGTCTCTATCTCTCCCTCCTCTCACTCCATCCCACTCTCTCCATCTTTCCTTTCTCTCACTCATTCCCATCCTCTCCATCTGTCACTCCTTCCCCCCCATCATTTCCCTCTCTCCCTTCTCTTGCTCCTTCCCCTCCTCTCCATCTCTCCGTTCCCTGACTCCTTCACACCACCCCCTCTCTCCCTTCTCTTGCTCCTTCCCATCCTCTCCATCTCTCCGTTCCCTGACTCCTTCCCACCACCCCCTCTCTCCCTTCTCTTGCTCCTTCCCATCCTCTCCATCTCTCCGTTCCCTGACTCCTTCCCACCACCCTCTCTCCCTTCTCTTGCTCCTTCCCATCCTCTCCATCTCTTCGTTCCCTGACTCCTTCGCACCATCCCCCTCTCTCCCTTCTCTCACTCCTTCACACCCTCCCCTTCCCCCACTCCTTCCTATCCTCTCCCTCATGTGCCTCTCTCTCTCGAGCGCGCTTTCACACCAGTGCGCTCTGCGATGTCCGTCACGCATGGGCCGTCGCGCATTCTGTCGCGCATGCGCTTTGCGACTCCCACAATTTAGCGCTAGTAACTTGTGAGTAATGCCTGTGCAGATTGCATCTCACAGGTATTACTCACAAGCTGACAACTATTATAGTGGACAGTGGATCACATGTTATACCCCCTGCATTAGTGTGTACATTAAGGTGACTGGGCAGCCGATTCTGAAGTAATATAGTAAATTAGTTATTACTAATTATACACATTATATGCTGTGCCCTGTTGAATGAGTGAATGACTGAGATAGATATATAAGTTCATATTGATCTCTTGCTATATTTTTTTCTATGTGCCTTTGTTTTGTTATAATAGATAGATAGATAGATAGATAGATAGATAGATAGATCGATCGACGATCGATGGATGGATGGATAGATAGATAGGGAAGATAGATGATCGATAGATAGATATAGATAGATAGATAGATAGATAGGGAAGATAGATGATCGATAGATAGATTATAGATATAAATAGATAGATATAGATAGATAGATAGATAGATAGGGAAGACAGATGATCGATAGATTATAGATATAGATAGATAGATAGATAGATATAGATAGATAGATAGATAGATAGATAGATAGATAGATAGATAGATAGATAGGGAAGATAGATGATCGATAGATAGAATATAGATATAGATAGATAGATAGATAGATAGATAGATAGACAGACAGACAGACAGACAGACAGACAGACAGATAGATAGATAGACAGACAGACAGACAGACAGACAGACAGACAGATAGATAGATAGATAGATAGATAGATAGATAGATAGATAGATAGATAGATGAATAGATAGATGGATAGATTGGGAAGATAGATGGATATAGATAGATAGATAGATAGATAGATAGATGGATAGATGAATAGATAAATGGATAGATTGAGAAGATTGATGGATATATATATATATATATATATATATATATATATATATATATATATATATATATATATATATATATATATATATAAATAGATAGATAGATAGATAGATTTGATAGATAGATAGATAGATAGATTGTACATTTGCAAGTTTTCAATCTTGCTAGGTGCTTTAGGGAAAGCACAGTGCTCACTAGGTTCTAAGCTAAAGACAGAACCCTCTATTGTTTTGCAATGTGTTAAAATAGTTTTTGCTTTGTATTTAACCCATGAATACTGCTGCGGATTATGTTGGAGCATTACAAATCTATGATAATATTAATAATAATAATAATACAGTATATAGATAGATAATTATTATTTATTTAATATTTTATTAGCCTTTATTTGTAATGCACCAACAGATTCAGTTGCGCTAAACAAGCACCCAATAGATAGATAGATATATAGATAGATAGATAGACAGATAGATAGATACAAATAAAATAAAAGTGACTTATATATAATTCGAATTTGTACATGTATATCGAGATGGGTTCTCTTTATTAAATCACTTTAACTTGGTAGTTGCTCTTCATTATTTAAGGAGCAATTGGACTAATCCACCTTAAGTGAACAAAGGGGAGAGAGGCTGTCACAGAGGCGGGGCGGAGTTTGGACCTCATTGCTCCTTCATGAGAGAGTAATACAGACTGTGCTATGACACCGGCTGGATCACTGAGTGACAGACACTGCTGCTGCTCCACCAAAGCACTCTGAGCCCCCCAGCACCGGGCTATTGCTTTCACTGTCCCTGCAGGAGTAAGTAATAGCAAGTGATCAAGTCTCTGCATTTTTCCTTTAAGTCATTAATAATAGTTTTGCAAATAGTCTTTAGTATTGAAAGTATGTATCATTTACCCAGTGTTTTCAGATGCATTTATAGAATTTTACTGCAAGACTTTTATTACAGTATTCTCATATGCATTTAGAGCCTTGACCACAAGTGTCTGTATTTACCAATGCAACATACATTTTCCTAGTTATTGGAAATACCATTTGTTTGTGTATTGTATTTGTTTTGTATATTTGTGTTTTTTATATGTTTTCTATATTTATTTTGCATATTTGTACATTTCATTTGTTTGCGCATATTACAGTTTGAATCTTCTTAAATTGCAATTCATATTTTACTGGAGCATATAGTTACTTGTAATATACAGTGTTTTATTTTTGGAATTAAAAAAATGTAGGAATAAACTGTAAAGTAATTGATATATATATATATTAGACAGACACATTGATTTGGTTTATAAGTTTTCACTCAATTTTTATTTGTATTTTAATTGCTGTTATTTTCTTTGTCATATAACATTAAACCTTTATTTGTCTTGCTATCAAGTCCAGATAAGAGTGTTTGGCAGGAACCACTTAACTGTCTGCATATATGTATGTATATAAGTTATAATTTCAATGACTAATCAGTATAAGAGCCCTTTACTTTCCCCTGCCAAGGAGTCAGCACAGTATGACCACCCTTTTCCTTGTTAAGTACAGTATGACTGTAATTTGGCAAATTCATTCAGTCAGTGAACTTCTCACTTCTGCCTTTGCAGGGAGCGGAGCTGGAAATAAGCCTTGTCTTGGAATTAACCCCAGAGTTCTCAAGTCTTTCAGCATGAAGAGTGAAGCACAGCAATGGCTCAAAGTGACTGTCTTGCTATTCATAGCACCAACAGTTGCTGCAATGACAATTTTTAATGCCACCCAATTAGAGGGTCTCCTGGACAAGTACATGGATGAAGATGGTGAGTGGTGGGTTGCCAAACACAGAGGAAAAAGAGCCATTACAGACAGTGACATGAAACTCATTCTGGATCTGCACAATAAATTGCGTGGGGAAGTGTATCCTTCTGCCTCTAACATGGAGTATATGGTAAGAATTAATTACTGTTTTTGTTTTAAACGTGGCTTTCTTTGTGCATTGCTTTAACAGCAGACACCATTCCAGTGGCTTTCACAGATTCCTACTGACTCAGCACAATCCAAGTGAGCTTATGCACATACAAATATCACTGCATAATAGTTTTCAGCCTCTTAAGAACTGTTGAACAGTTTACTGATAATCTGAAATGTTAATATTTATAAAATGATTTTGTTATAGGCAGAAAAATTGTTGTTAAGACATACAATGTAATTGGTAACAAAGACATCACATATTGCAGGTTATTATTACAGTTAAATCAGGGGTATACTTTATGTGCAAGTGTTCAATAAAAAGACGCCAGGTACACTTGTGCTCATAAGAGAAAATTGTGGGTGAACATATCATGTAGACAATGCCGGGCATTCCACCATAAGCTCAAATTGAAAATAAATTATACTTCCTTAGGTCATGCAGCCAAAGTTCTGTACCACTTTTTACTTTCTACAAAGAGACTCTGGGTGCACTTATATGGTATGTGTTCAAAAGTGACATTTTTTGGATGACCATATGTAGACATGGTAGGGCAATATTCAGTGGTACCTTGGTACTCCTCGTTAATTGGTTCCAGAAGGGATGACAGGTGGCGAAAACGGAAAGTACCAAACGTTAATGAGTTCTCATAAGGAATAATGTAAATTGACTTATTTTCAAACGTGACATTTTTTGGATGACCATATGTAGACATGGAAGGGCAATATACAGTGGTACCTTGGTACTCTTCTTTAATTGGTTCCAGAAGGCACAACGGGTGGCGAAAGAGGCAAGTACCAAACAATAATGAGTTCTCATAAGGAATAATGTAAATTGACTTATTTAGGTCTTAGGAAGCGCAACTAATGCCAAGCAAGCATCGAGTGCCAAAGCAATTTTTGCTCTTCACAATGCGTTGAATACCAAATTTGATGAGTTTTGTGGCAGACAAGTACCAAGGTGCCACTGTACTTTTATTTGGTCATGAAGACAACATTTGACCTTTTTACTTTCATCAGGAGAAACCAATTGAAATGGAGACAGACCACCAGTACAAATGTGATCTACCAGGAACACAATGGTGAAAGTATCAGTTTCATTTGTGTCAGTTTGGCAATACAACAACCCAAATGTACCAATAGGTTAAGTATGTGGAGTTGTAAGGATTGCTGACAATTGTTTAGCTGAGTTTCACTCTATTGATTTGATATTATGAAGAGCCAATGCCAATAATGATAACTAGTTGTTAATCAATTTACCGTATTGGTCGAAAATAAGCCGCACCCGCAAATAAGCTGCACCCGTAAAGTTCAAGGGGAAAAAATAGAAAAAAGATAGTACTCAAATATAAGCTGCACCCGTAAAATTGGAGAGAAAAAGACTCTCAAAGTGATCAGCCATTGCAAGAAACAGGCTTTCTAATTAGCACTGTAGCTTTTTCTGCAGGTTACAGGCTCTACAGGATGTTAGAATCACTAAAACCGTAAATCGCTATTCAATACCGCAGTCTCAAGCACGAAAATCGACACCCTTAACTCGCAATCGCGCAAATTGGCAGTCATTTTGCGTTCGCGAAAAGAAGCCGCACACCTAACAAGCAAAGTTTGCAAATCGGCAATGATTTTTTTTACGGTCGCGAATATAAGCCGCACCCTTAACTTGCAAGCTCAAAAATCGGAAAAAAGGTGCGGCTTATATTCGGACCAATACGGTATTATAATAGAAACCATGGAAAAATTTTAATTTTTCTTTGGTTATATGACATTTTCCCTGTGATTTCTATCTTAATCGAAGCCGAGAATGAACTTAGAATAGACATAAATATTCTAAAGTAGACACAAATCCACATATTTGTCCAGAATGTAGTAGACATTACTAATTGTTTGGGAAAAGTGTGATGCATTTATTAAAGACTCTACTAGTGCCATGCTGTTGAGGACAACAACTGACAAATTATGATTTGGGAGTGTCCGCTACATCCAATCAGTCTTACAATTTTTCTCCATTAAACTCCAAAACTCAGCTGGTGCAGTGCCCTGATACTATCTAATTAACATTGTTGCAGATGCAGTTGTTATGTGATGCTTTAGTACATTCCAGTCTTATGTCTGTTCTTAAGACAAAAGATCCACTGTGCATTCATATAATTAGATAGATAGGAAGGTGTGCCAAAACTGTTAGTCATTGGTGAGAGCCTGAGCCTGACACCTACTGGTTGTGAATAAATTGCTGATTCTTCAAGAATATAACAGCTCTCACGAGATTTATATACCAGTATAACGTATAAACTCAAGTCAGAGACAAATTATTGATATCTTGTGGAGCATTGAAGGTCATAAACTAAAAGGACAATGCAGGTGAAACATCAATGTATTTTTGCTCCACTTTAATTTAAATGTTTGGGTTGATAATGTCAATGGGTAATTCCTTAATAAGCTGTAAAAAATGTATGCATCAGCTAGAAAGCTTATAAATAAGGTAATGTTTTGCAATGAAGCAACCAGCCCCTTAGTCTGTATCTTTCGTAAAAATGGAAGAGGCGGTGTTTTGCTGAATGCCTTTGATGTGCATATGGCTTAAAGGGACACAGAGTTTTAAATATGTTAACATTTAAAACATAAATAATAACAAGTACTTTATTACCTAAACTTGTATTTTCTTGCAATAAATTTATATTAAAAATTGCGATTTTACTGATCAAGCAACCTTCTTAAACACACCCTCCAAACATCCCCTTTTATCTGATTCTTATGGGTGATGATTGTTAATGATTTTCTGGTGATCTGGTTGAATTGTTTTTCAGCCTAAAGTTAAATGTCATTGAGAATGATTAGTGACCCTATTTTTGTCTTTAAAGTGAAAATAATGCAGCCAGGCCCTAGGGTAATTAACAATTATTGGCAATTAACAACAATAATAATCAGATAAAAGGCACTGTTGGGTGTGTGGATAAGGCTAAAATGACAAACTTTATGATTGATTGTTTTTTTATATTATTATGTATAGTTTTAATTTATATCATATTTGAAACCTGTGCTGTATCCATTTATATCATACTGGGCAAGTACTTGGTACTCTAAAGTAAATGCATTCATATGCAGACGTGACTTCTCAGTGCTGGTCTTCTTAGAAATATCTTTACTTTATGAGAGTGCAAAAATTAAAAAACACAGAAAAAGCACATGTGCAAACAAAGTGAGAGTGTCTGATTGCAGTAAGATCAAGGGAAAGCCATCTTTTGCATTTGGAGCCTGGTAAGCACTAACTCATAGACTAAAAGACCAAAGTGCTGACTCCACGTTACATTTCACACTCATGACGATCAGCATTTTGTTTCTTTAGTTAATGAAATGAATATGATGTCTTTTCATTGATCTTACTTGGTCTCACTTTGTTTGTATAAGCCATTTTCCATGCTTTTAGCTTTTAAAGGAAGATATTTTCAAGAAGCCCAATGTTGAGAAGTGTCTTTTGCATATGGCATATGGCCAGGAGTGGGTTGGAGAGCAAACCATTGGATTATATTGCATGCATCAGTATGATCACTGTGGGAGTACTAGTGAGCAATGGAATCCAATGGAGAGTTTCACCAGGATACCATGGTGACCTCAAAACAACAACTGCTACCTAAAGGTTGCAATGATCTGGGGAATGATCTGAGTTTGTCCTTCACAAGTGATGCCTAATAAACATCTTTGTACGGTGAACATTTTAATCCCCCTCCCTTTGTCGTTATTTATGAAATTTATCCCACATTTTTCTTCTAGTTTCTCGATTTTGACCAAATTTGCCAAGCCCTGCTGTAAGCAATAAATGACACAACTTTATGGGAGATGTCCTCTTTTACAGCACTAATGCAAATGAATAAAACATATTACAGGTAGCTCATTTTAGCCATATATTATGTTTAAATTGTATACAATTAAGGAGAAAAAATACAATAATTGTCAAGAAACTCCATCTTACAGTGACCAGATTACCACCAAGTTGATGACATTTCAAAAGGAGATCATTTTTAGAGTTTCTTAGATAATTATGTTTAGTTTATTGAATATTTTCTTTAGGGAATTTACCAGAAATATGCAAAAGGAGGAACAATTATACCAAAGACAATAAAACTATTTAGCATGCAGTAGTCCCATCACAGAGCTGCCCACAGTAAAGCTAGGTGCCAAATATTGTGTCCTTCTTCAAAAAATAAAGTATTTTTCTCAAGAAGGAGAGGAATCTCCATTTGGTACCTCTGTTTTTTAGATGATTATATCAAGTCTATAGAAAAAATAAAAACAGTGCTCCCTCTATCTTCATTTATAATAGTAATGCTTATTTCAAGGAAATACATGCTAAGCTATAGAATATTTTATTTTCCATGTTATGTGTACCTAATATTCAGTATCATATGCCAGTCTCTTTAAAAGCTAAAATAAAATTAGAATTTTGCTGATTATCCTTCTAGGTGAGAGGTTATACCAAATGAGGTGAGGACAGAATGCTTCCTAGAAATAACATTCATTCAGGTCAACTATCATTTTATGTTTTGTTTGAGATAATTGGTAACATATGTATTCTGTACTACAGTGCACTGAAAAAATATTTTTCATGTCAGTAAATAATGTAGATAATTGATGGTATTAACTAACAACTCAGCTCAAAATATGTCATGGGTGACAATGGTAATGGAAGATTTATTGTATTGTTATGTTTAAAAAGGAACCAACTTCTAAGCCATCGTTGTATATAACCTTTTACTTATCTTTCCCTCCAATTTAAGTTATTTTGAATATGAAGCTGTTTTCTTACAGTTTTTAGATTTTTTTTTAAGAAGTTACACTAAAGCAGTCTTGACTACTTTTGATCTCCATACTTGTCTGGCAAAGTCCACCATGATCTGATCCAGCCTCGCCATAGACTAACACGGAAATGTTAGAACAACTTGAGCCGATAAGGGTCAGTGGTGGTACAGTTTCTGGAGCTTCTTTGAATATTTGGTTTTGGAGATGATTTTTGAAGTACAGATCACTTTATCTTAAGTATTTCTGAAAAATAGTAAATTTACCCAATCATGGATATCTGCTGAGGTGGAAAATAAAAAAAAGTGGACATTTTATTTGAAGACAAGCACTTACAAGTGTTTTTGGAGGTTTTGATAATTTTATGGACATGCCTTTATAAGACATTAAAGTTTGAAAGAACGGTAAAAGAACATACATTCTGTGAAAGGGTTTAACACATTTATCTGAAAATCAGGAGCCACTCAATCAGGAGCCAGGAGTCGTGCCAGTAGTCTAAGTCCTGCATGCATCAACTTCTAGCTTCACTTTGCGAGGCTCGCAGTGCAACTCATTGCAGCCTAAGTCCCGCGTGCCTCAACTGCTTGCCTCGCGCTTTGCGAGGGACGTAAAAGCGTGACCATCTTCGCAAACGCCCCCAACACTGATAACTATATATGTGATCTGCTTTAGTGGTAGAAATCACAGAGGTGGTTACATTGGAAGCAACCTTGAGCCTTACCCATACATTTGACTATTATTTATCATAAACATTTTAAGATATTATTATAAAATTTACAATTGCCTAATGAATAGTCCTTTATTCTAAAAATAAATAGTATTCTTTTGTCAAGAGAATTAAATCATTTAGGTTGCTGTAGCCATTTTATTCTACAATGAATAATGCTGGAGACATCCACCCATCTCTTGGATGATCCACTATACTGCTATTTTATAGGGATTGGTCGATGAAACAGAGGATTTCTAACTGCTTTCTTTCGCAGTTTATAAACAAACAAACATATTGGAGCCTCAGAGATTAGGGTACAGCAAAGGGAAAAAGTATTTGGTCCCCTGCTGATTTTGAACATTTGTCCACTGACAAATAAATTATCAGTCTATAATTTTAATGGTAGGTGTATTTCAACAGTGAGAGAGAGAATACCAAAAAAAAAACGCATATCAAAAAATGTATTTATTGATTTGCAGGTCAATGAGTGAAATAAGTATTTGAGCCCTTCGTCTGAGTGCTTGGTGGCAAAAACCCTTGTTGGCAATCACAGAGGTCAGACGTTTCTTGTAGTTGGCCACCAGGTTTGCACACATCTCAGGAGGGATTTTGTCCAACTCCCTTTTTGCCGATCTTCTCCAAGTCATTAAGCTTTTGAGGCTGATGTTTGGCAACTCGACCCTTAAGCTCCCTCCACAGATTTTCTATAGGATTAAGGTCTGGAGACTGGCTAAGCTACTCCAGGAACTTAATGTGCTTCTTCATGAGCCACTCCTCTGTTGCCTTGGCTGTGTGTTTTGTCATTCTGGAATACCCATCCACGACCCATTTGCAGTGCCCTGGCTGAGGGAAGGAGGTTCTCACCCAAGATTTGACAGTACATGGCCCTGTCCATCGTCCCTTTGATGCTGTGTTGTCTTATCCCCTTAGCAGAAAACCACCCCCTAAAGCATAATATTTCCACCTCCATGACGGTGGGGATGGTGTTCTTGGGGTTATAGGCAGCATTCCTCCTTCTCCAAACACGACGAGTTGAGTTGATGCCTCAGAGCTCGATTTTGGTCTCATCTGACCACAACACTTTTACCCAGTTTGCCTCTGAATCCTTCAGATGTTCACTGGCAAACTTCAGACGGGCCTGTACATGTGCTTTCTTTAGCAGGGGGACCTTGCCAGCGCTGCAGGATTTCAGTCCTTCACGGCGTAGTGTGTTACCAATTGTTTTCTTGGTGACTATGGTTCCAGCTGCCTTGAGATATTAACAAGATCCTCCTGTGTAGTTCTGGGCTGATTCCTCACCGTTCTCATGATCATTGAAACTCCACGAGATAAGATCTTGCATGGAGCATCAGAACAAGGGAGACTGGCTGTCATTTTGTGTTTCTTCCACCTGCTAATAATCGGACTAACTGTTGTCACCTTCTCACCGAGCTGCTAGGCGATGGTCGTGTAGCCCATTCCTGCCTTGTGTAGGTCTACAATCTTGTCCCTGACATCCTTGGACAGCTCTTTGGTCTTGGCCATGGTGGAGAGTTTGGAGTCTGATTGATTGATTGCTTTTGTGGACAGGTATCTTTTATACAGGTAACAAGCTGAGATTACCTGTAAGAGAGTGCTCCTAATCTCAGCTCGTTACCTGTATAAAAGACATCTGGGAGCCAGACATCTTGCTGATTGATAGAGGATCAAATACTTATTTCCCCAATTGACCTGCAAAACAATTTATAACTTTTTCGACATGCGTTTTTTTGTTTTTATTTTTTGTTCTGTCTCTCGCTGTTAAAATACACCTACCATTAAAATGATAGACTGATAATTTCTTTGTCAGTGGACAAACGTTCAAAATCAGCACGGGATCAAATACTTTTTCCCCTCACTGTATATCTCAAATATGATTTCCTTTTGAAACAATGGACAGTTCAATGTGTATGCCGTTTTAACACACCTTAAATAACGTAAAAGTAACTTAATTTGGGGTAGCCTAGTTCCTTTAATGATGTCCAAATATCAGGTGATTTTTTTATCCGTACTTTTCACTTAGATTTGGACATGTGCATTCAATTATCTAAAATGTTTGTCAAAAAGGAAATAAAAATTCAAAACACTCTCTTCCCTTTTCATATGCACTATTTAAGGAAAAGCTTTCTGATTACTTTTGGAAAGCTTCCAATCACCATGTTCGTGACAGGAACCTTATTTGTAGCAATTCAGTTCCTAGTCAAAAAATCAACGTGATTATGTTACATTGCAAAAAAAGCATCTCTCAGCTCATTTTCACTTGTATTTTTCTAATTTTAACTTGTAGGAGTTGAATAAATGGGACACTTTTTAAGCAACTGTACATCAAATTGGTACCAAATGGAAACAAATATAATTTTTATGTGGTTAATAATTGTCTAAAGAGTACAACTTTTCATGTACAGGGTTTAATTTTCTTTTAACTTTAAAATACTCTTAAACATCATTCAACTGTTGTTTTTATAATTCTTCCTTCAGTTTTTACTACTGACTTTGAGCTGCTAAGAAATTGAAGTAAAAATATTGTGGTGGTATTTTCATGAATTGGTTCAGGAACAAAATACTGCCTCAGCTACTACTCAAATACTACCTCTGATTTCAAGATGAGGGGAATTTCCTAAGCAACTCAACTGCATCTCACGTTATCTCCTGAGTTACTATGTACTATTTCCTGTAGGGAAAACAGTCCTTCTCATGTTATCTCAGCTCTTCTCACCTCATCTCAGGTGAGATGGTTCTTGATAACTTCCACTAGAGGTTTAGCAACAAACCATAAACAATAATTTTAGCAGATTTGGCTTCATATATTTTGATATTTTTGAAACTGGTTCTGGGAAATTTATCTTTCTGGTCCATTTCATTATTATACAGGCTACATTGTAGTCTTTAGACAGAAATTTAAGGAAGAAAAATATTATCGGAGTTTTACCAAGGCTCAATATTATTAAGTACCGTATTTATCTTATTATCGTTATTTCTTTAAACATGTAAAGGCCTGACACTGGAAGGACATAAATATAACAATTTATTCAAAAAATGAAAGACAAAGGACACCCTTTTGAATTCAGAAAAAAACTCCACTACTTACTAAATAAAATGCATCAGTCAATTATTTAAATTTTTTAATTTTTATTAAGGTATTTCAAAAAGTTTTAAAACATATTTAAAATAATTAGGAGACAGTAAGCTTTTTCCTGAGTACTATTTTATATTAAACCTAACTGTGCTTATTGGTATTATTATGACCTCTCTAAATTTGATTATCTTTGTTGTATCCTTTGCCTCATTATCTTAATATATTTAACATATAATTATAACAAGAGGTGATATTATTATTATAACCTCTTGTTATAATTAAATGTTTAATATATTAAGATAATGAGGAAAAGGATACAACAAAGATAATCAAATTTAGAGAGGTCATAATAATACTCATAAGCACAGTTAGGTTTAATATAAAATAGTACTCAGGAAAAAGCTTACTGTCTCCTAATTATTTTAAATATTTTTTAAAACTTTTTGAAATACCTTAATAAAAATTACAAGTTTTAAATAATTGACTTATGCATTTTATTTAGTAAATAGTGGATTTTTTTCTGGATTCAAAAGGGTGTCCTCTTTCCTTTTTTGAATAAAAGGCTACATTGTAGTGTCACAATATGTATAGATTTGGTATTTGCATTATAGTAGTTCCTACCTTCTGCTAGTTGCATTATTTAAATGATGTTTGTGTTGCTGTTATCACCCCTTTGTTTTATTTGTTGCAAGTATGATTTAGCTTTTATTGAAAAGGTATAACATATGAACCATATTAACAGCTGAAAATGGTATCCAGTGTCCCTCAAACAAAGTGATACTGCCAACAACCTAACTGTATACTGTTTGTCTCTTATTTTCGATGTTTCACTTTCCTTCAACCAAAGATGAAGCAGTTGTAAAGCCATCTGTGGGGTTAGTTATCATGGCAGTGCCATACATTTCAAGACAGGTGCATTTATTTATTTTTTACTTTTAATACAATAAATGAGTTGGAAGAAGGATCAGAGAAAAATGGTTAGCCAGGCCTGCTTCAGCCAATAACAGTAGTTCTGGAAGGACAACGTATTTTCAGAGGTCAAGAGACTGTCTCTGTTTGCCAGTTTCAAGGCCACAGAATATTGTGATGTATAACTTGCACTTCTAACACATTGAATGATACAAAACATAAACTTTTATTTTCCAATTAAGTCAAATTTTCTAATGAAGTCAGTTTCAGATACCACAATGGTAAAAAATAAAATAAAACTTATCCATATATGAATGATACTTGAAGAGCATAAACGTTTAATTATATCTCTCTGAGTAGAAGAGATGGAAATGGAGAAGGGAAGAGTGAGATTGGAAAGAGTTTATACCCTGATCCCCGGAATTCATTTACTGTATTACTTTAGACAATAAAATTAATAAATATGTTAGGATTCTTCCAGATTTTGCTCATAATCTGCGTAGTTATGCTGGAAAATAAACTATAGGTATTCCATTTTACCATTTCAGTAGGAACCGCAGCTTTGCAAGCCTATCTGTTTTAATGCTATGAGTGAAACACTTAAGTTTTCATCTCAATAATCCTCAGTCAAATTCAATTTAAAATGTGTGTAAAAGTGATCATCATTATCCTATTCTTATTTCTACATGTACTAACAAAAATATGCAATACCAGTTCTTAAATGAATTGCTTCGTTTGGAACTCACATAAATCATTACTAGAATGGGAAATCTGCTGATGACTTGATAATTTCCAGAGGTCTGTGTAGCATCAAGAATCCATTGTGACTAATAGTCTTTCACAATTTTACATTTAAATATGTCTCTTTTACTGGAAGTCAGTCTATCTGTAAAAAAAAAAAAAGTTGCTGAATAGCTCATTTTATAGTAAATCATACTAAAACTCATTTTATTGTTAGCACTGAAATGAAACATACTGTAGTACAGATGTAATATTTGCCATATCGTTATGTGAAAATAGTAAGTTGATTGGTGAAAACGTTTTTCCCTTAGGTGATAGGCTCTGCATTTTTCATGTTTACTGGTGGAAAATATAATCAATTGTGTAAGTGCAGTGTACATGAAAGAAGATAAAAGGTGTGATCTTTCCAAGACATCTCACCTTAGTAAATCTATCTTCTTTAAGTAGACCCTTAGTTCAGAGATTGGGGGCTAAAAACTTCACCATTGCAGTTGTACCACTGCTCTGCATCCTAATAAACTTGCATGATATTGCCAGGGGCATGTAGGCAAGATCTGGTTTAAATTGCTAGAAGAGCCCTAGAACTTTATTGGTAGGCTACTTGTTGGCATCTTTTCTAGGAGATATTTTCCATTTTACATTAAACCTCTTAAATCTCCTTTTCTTCCCATGGAAAGATCCTACAACTTGTGTAGTGCTGCATAACTACCCTAACTGCACAAACTCGGCTTTACAATCTTGCTTACTTTACTGGTGATGTCTGCAGATGGGAAATTAACTAATGAAAGCAGAGCTAGAAATCCCTATCACTCTCACTCTATGTTTCAACTAAAATTGTCAAAGGGAGTAGTTAAGAGCACCTTATGACTACCTGCGCAGGTGCTGGAATTAGCTATTTGATGTACATGTACAAAAAGAAGACAAATTAGATGATTTAGTAATTGAAGACAAAAAATTTCCTATATTATGTAGCTGGTCTCTCATCTCTGCTTGAATCTCATTTTGCAATAGGTGTTGGAGCGGCATCTGACACCAGTACTTGTTATACATATACTTGTTATACATTTTTGGGATGTGCTTTATTAACATCACCTATGAAAACATACAATCTATTTTTTTTTATTTAACATCTATTGCAAGAAATCACAAACACTACATAGTTTGTGCTACTTGTTATGGCAAAGTGACCCGTCCAGCCAAAAAATACATCCATATGGACGATATGCTATTAAGGCAATAACTAAGAGATAAATATGGGTTTGTTGTTACCTGGTGACAATTCCAATAACTATAAATCCATTACTTAACTGTATAGGATACCATTTGTTCTGAGGGGAAGAAGAATTGGGAATATCAGAGGTAGGGGGATGTTGCCACACTGAATTGGGGATCAGAGATGTTTTGTAGAAAATGGAAGAAAAGGTTGTGAGATTATCCAGAGAAATCTGACCTCATTAGCTATTATAAAAACGAAAAGAAAGCAGATAACATTTCGCCGGGGCCAAACTAAAACCTAGTTCATAGTGTCTCCTCTAATGGAGAAACATCAGGCGGTGCCAAAGGGTTAGATTTCCTGGGGAAAGACGTTTCTGCTTCTTAGGTTGCTGCTTTTTCATTGTGCGAACACACTTCTAAAAAGACCAATGCTCTGAGAGCTGAGATGCTGAGATATGTTATATTTGTCATTTCTTAAATTTCACGTTACACTGTGTCATATCACTATGTTGTAAATGTTTAGGCACTTACTTTGAAGGTAATTTATCTGGATCAGATTTATATTTATTTCAGTGCTTGATATATGTATTAAAGGCATATCTAAGTGAACTGGATTATGAATGCATCTGATAGAGGAGAATTAGTAATGTATGCAAAAACATTAAGCATGAAAAATTCCCAAAGTAAACATGTAAACACTTATATTGAAGAAAGCAAAATGTCTTGTAATTTCTGGAAGTTGGAAATCAGGGTTAACACCCTCCAAACCCAGGCTAAATAAGCATCAAATTTAAAATGATTTGTTTTAGCTAATCAGGTTAGCTGAGACTCTTGAATTAACGCTGGGTTCCTGTTTGTGCTTAAAAGCAGCCTGGGACATGCAGTTTGTCTATAGTGAAAGGCATGGGCATAACAGAGAACTGACTGCAGCAGGATACAGTGACACCATGGCTGACATCAGTGCTCTGCTATTGGCTGAAGGAGGCACACAGGGTATGTAATGATTTAAAAACGGCTCCCCTAATGCTGCATGCTGATTGGGTGCGGATCAAGGGCTTGTTTAGCCACCCCTTGCGGGTGTCAACATAATCATTAAAGGGATTTTTAGATATTAATTAAAATAAAATGTTTTATGAAATGTTCAGCATACATACCGTAAATTATGCTTTTTGCATAAAGAGTGCAAAAATGTAATAACCCAGCTCACTTATATATGCCTTTAATCAAACACCGTTCCAGCTGACATCAGAGATATCCTCCTGATATCTTTCCTCCTACAGCTGTACATTCCGATAAAATGAACTGTTCAGAATAGTGAAGGAGGGCTCTTCATTTATTGGACTACATGCACTTTGGTTAAAAAATAAAAACTGTACATTACAGTGGCAATATAACCGGCTGCTCCCTGTACACCAACAACCTCTTATAAACTTTAACAGAGGAGTGGATGTTGCTCACTGTGTAAAATGTATATATTGTGGATCAGAAAGGTTGACTGACAGCTCAAAATGGCAAACTTCAATTGCATGCCAGCTGATAATGTACTTGTAATTTCCTATCATTTTAAATTATACCATATTTGGAACTTCTGATGTTTCACTTTTGAGTCTTGAAATTCATCACATTTGACCCATTTAATGTTAACCCCTAAAAATATAATAGTTTCTGTTTTACCTTAACTTCAGAGTGTAAAATACAAATTATCAGGTCTTTGTAACCTTACGATTTGCAGACCACACTATAAGAAGTAAGCTGTTTACTTCATTTCCATTGCAATTCCAATCATGAAACTGAAGTTTTCGCAATCATTTATCCAGTAAGGAATTTCTATAGTAATTAATGATCTAAATATAGTCTGAGCTCTAGATACATACAATTGTGCTAAAAAAAAGTATAATGGCGCAAAGCATCAGAAGAATGTTATTTATAATTAGCATTTCAAGAATACACAGGATTGTTTGTCAGGAAACTTGTACTTACACACCCACAAAGCTTATTCTTTACTACGTTTGAGCTTTGTCCTTGATTTGAAATTGGAACCACTGCTGCCTTCCATTTTTAGATTTACAGAAGTATAAAGTGCTATTCTGTCATTGAGAGAGCATTTCTTTTATAGAAAATGAACAGTACACTATTGTTTTTTGCCGGAAAGCTTATTTATTTAACAGGAAAAAGGTAATTCCACCCTGCAAACCACTTCATGTGAATCCACAACACACAATCACTTAAGTACATACTGTAGGTATTTTTGTAAAAAATGCAGTAAGCATTTAATTAATTATACTTGATCAAAACTCATATTTAGCTCCCTGTATCTTTCTCTGCCTTATTTATTGTCATACCCAAACCACTAAAGTTAACATAATGTAAATGGCATTGTACTAAATTACATCAATGCATCTTCTTCTATTTTGTACACTGTAGTACAAACCTTTTATACACAGGATTGGGTTATTTTTAGAATTTTACTTTTTTAAACTAACTAGTAAAAACCAGTGAGAACTCTAACATCTCCAATATATATTTAAGATAAAGTGCTACTTTAAATATCAATATTTTATGCAAAATCTAATTAGAATTTTGCAAAATGTAACCACAATTACTGGTTGTACACACACACACAGTGTTCGTTATATTTGTCACCTTGTGCCAATAATTTACATTAAACTCAATTCAATTTAGTGTAGCTTCATCCAGTAATGGAAGTGTTGCCATAAATAAATCACAGTCTCAAATAGTGAGATAATCCAGAAATCTCTTCTGAGGAAGCCTGAGCAGGTGAACGTTGAATTACATTTTCTCAGTAGATCCTTTCAAGGACCTGCGTGATAATGTTATCTGCTGACATCACAGTACAGATCTTTAGTGCTGGAAGTAGGTTTATTTTTTTGTTCGATGCCAGAGGGATGATTTACACATAAGCAGGAAACATTTTTATGATTTTATTATGAATTCATTAATGTAAAAGTCTAAGTATTAATGTTTGAGCTTAGAATCCAGTGCCCATAGTGCTTTCGCCAAAGCTCCAGGGCTTCTTTGGCCATATATATATATATATATATATATATATATTTATATTTATATTTTTATATATATATATATATATATATATATATATATATATATAACATATGACAAGCTGACTAACATCTGGTTTTCCTATGCAACGATTCACTCATTGCTGACTCAGCTATCCATGAATACTATTTAAAGATTAATGGAGTCAAAGATTAACAGCAAGAGTATGTCTGCATATAACAAGAGTGTTAGGAATTTTGACTTCTTTTTGGTTTCCCCAAGGTGTTTGGCAAGCACATGTTTAATTGGTGGTCAAACAATGGAACTGCAACCTTTACTTCTCTGGTATATTTTAACATAAATACTGTATGTGAAGGGAATATTTAACAGTGCATAAATTGCTGTTAGTTTTTCAATGTTGAATAGTCCATTTGGAATTCCATCAACTACTGCAGCCTTGTTATCAGCAAGGCATCCTAGGCCCCATTTCATTTCGCTCTCCAAGATTTCATCATGCCACCTCTTCTTTATTTGATCTTCTTCTGTTAAATCCCTACCATTTTTGGGGGCTTTTGCAATTTTCTCAAAGAGATCTGTTGATTTACCCATTATTTTATCTTCTTCAATCTCTTTACATCACTCATTGTAGAAAGTCTCCTTGTCTCTTTGAAGCTACTTTGAAAGCCTCATCAGATAGCCAATTTGCCTTCCTAGTTTTCTTTCTTTTAGGACTATTTTTTGTTGCTATTTACTGGATAATGCTGCAAACTTTGGTGGAAAGTTGGTATGGTAGGCTAGGCTACAACATTTATAAGTGAAAACAATCTATTTGGGTTGCTGTTAGTTTTTCATGCTCTTTAAGATGAAACAGTTATTAATGAACAATATTACATTATTTTATGAAACAATGTGAATAGCAATCTGTATATAAGGCATGAATATATGAAAACCTTCTGTGCATCAATAGAGGATTCACTGGATGAATACATATACAGAGTAAATACTGTATATATTTCATAGAAACATTGCACTGCCCTTATATTAAAAGCTGAGCTGGGACATGCAAATGTGCCCACAAATGCCTCAATCCATAGCCATTATCAAACATGGCTTCCTTATATAATTATGATGTGGGATACATTGAGGGAGGTAGGTGGAGTCACTAATGGAGTCAACAAGAGTAGATATAGGCAGTGTGTAGTAGATGGAGTTAGTGAGGGGTAGAGGGAGGCAGTCTGGGGCAGAGAGGTAGTACTTTTTTGAGGAAGGCAAGTGGGAGCAGAGAGAGGAAGTAATGGGGTAGAAGGAGTTAGTGAGGAATAGAGGGAGGAAGTGGTATCAAAGAGAGGTTGCATGGGGTAGGCGTAGACAGCGTAATGTAGATTTAGGCAGCTGGGGGGGACGAGATGGAGCAGGGGGAGCAAGAGTTGGTTGGGGTACTTAGAGGCAACTGGGGTATTGAGAGGTGGCGGGGTAGTGAGAGGCAAAAGGGGTAGTAAAATGTGGAGAGAATAGTGAGAGGTAGATAAGGTTAATGAAAGATGGTGGGGAACACGGGAGGGTAGTAAGTCTTAAGGGGAGGGAGGAATTGCTTGTTTCCTTCAGATGCTCCTCCATTTCCTCCTCTAGACCCTCTCCCACTACACTACAAAATAACAAATATGTAAAAAAAAAGTTAATTTAGTCAGGGGGCAGCGCCAAGCCCCCCTCAGGGTAAGAGCCCTGGTGCAAAGCACCACCGATATCTCTGCCCCTGAAATATACCTTCACAATTGATAACTTTATCAAATGGGAATAATGGTGATAAGCTGGGATAAAGCGGGGTTTAAACACTGCCCATCATTTCTATCAATTTCTATCAATTTCTAAGATTTATAAAAATGTCCCTATAAAAAACACTGAAAAAGAGGATATTTAACTTCACTATTTAACTACCTTAATTCATTTTTTTCTAAACCATTCAGGCTACATGGAATAATCAATAAAGCAACTGGTTTTGGATTTCAATACATTTTCCTGGCTTTTTCCACACATGTACATCCATTAGGGATTTCCCTGGAGGTAGAGTTTCATGCCTCAGATGCAAGAATTTATAGCAATATAGCATTCCTGGATTCATATTTTGAACAGAAGACTTACTTCAATTCAACAGTGTAATGAGCAAATATGCATATATTTATTTAAATACATTTATTGCATAAGCCAGAGCAATGGTGCTGCTTATTAACAGAACATTTTTTTAAATTTAAATAACATCTCCTCGCCATTCACACATTCCTAAGTTATATTTTTTTTACAAAATTTAAAACATTCCACCTCACTGTTTTTGAAAAGTTACAACTTTTTTGTAAAAATCAACAAATTACATGTATAAGTTTCTTAATAACATTTAATTTAGTATGTAGTGAATATAATGACTATGAGAAGATGGTGGCCTAGTTTCACTAAATTGCAAAGTGTTGGTGATGCATGAGGTGGTCTTGGATATCTTACATTCACTAACATAATTATAATTACATAGAGATGATCAAGGCTCTCTCAATAACCTCTGCTTTCTTGTTGTTTAGTTCTTTAGTCGTGTCCGACACCGTTACCCAATGGACCACAGCATGCCAGGTACATCTCTCAGTCACAGCCCCTCTGAGCTCCATCAAGTTTATGTTCATTTCTTCAGTGACCTCATATATCCTTCTCCATCTCTGCCGTCCCCTTCTTCTTGTGCTTTCAATCTTTCTCAGCATCATAGTCATCTCTAGGGAATCCTGCCGTCTCATGATATGCCCAAAATATGTGAGTTTCAGCCTCATGATCATACCTTCTAGTGAACAGTTTGCCTTGATTTCCTGAAGTACTGATTTATTGGATCTTCTTGCAGCCTAAGGCACTCTAAGTAGTTTTCGCCAACACAACAATTCAAAGGCGTCAATTCTATGGCACTCGGACATCTTTATGGTCCAGCTCTCACATCCGTAAGTTACTACTAGGAATACCATATGTCTAACTATGCAGACCTTTGTTGATAGTTTAAGATCTTTAGTTTTTACTAGCTTGTCCAAGCTTGCCATAGCTTTCCTCCTCAGAAGCAAACATCTTTTAATTTCATGGCTACAGTCTTGAATCCCAGAAAAATAAAATCTGTCAGTGCCGTCACTTCTTTACTGTCAATTTGCAAGGAAGGAGATTGCCGTTGCCATAATCTTTATATTTTTTAACGTTGAGCAGCAAGCCAGCTTTTGCACACTTTTATCTTTATCAATAAGTCTTTTAGTTCCTTGAGTTACTCCTCACTTTCAGCCATCAAAGTAGTATCATCCTTGTATCTGAGGTTGTTAATATTTTTGCCAGCAATATTGATTCCAGCTTTGGATTCAGCCTTTCGCATGATGTACTCTGTGTATAAGTTGAATAAATAAGATGACAATATACTGTACAACCTTGTCGCACACCTTTTCCGATCTTGAACCATTCTGTTGTTCCATGTTTTGTTCTGACCGTGGCATCTTGGTCCATATACAGATTCTCCAGGAGGAGGATGAGATGATCTGGTACTCCCATCTCTTTAAGAACTTGCCACATGTAGTTGTGATCCACACAGTCAAAGTCTTTAGAGTAGTCTAAAAATGTTTTCTGAAACTCCCTTGCTTTCTCTATTATCCATCAAACGCTGGCAATTTATTCTCTTGTGCCTCTTCCCAGCTTGCACATCTGGTAGTTCCAGGTGCATATACTGTTGTGGTCGAGCTTGTAGGTTTTTAAGCATTACCTTGCTGGCATGTGAAATGAGTGCAATATTTTGATAATTGGAGAACTCTTTGGCACTGCTTTTTTTGAGATTGGGATGTAGACTGACCTATTCCAGTATATTGTTTAGTTTTTCAAATGTGTTGGCATAAGGCAAGCAACACTTTTGCAGCATCATCTTATAGAATTTTGAATAGTCCATTTGGGTTTCCATCAACTACTGCAGCCTTGTTATCAGCAAGGCATCCTAGGCCCCATTTCAATTCGCTCTCCAAGATGTCATCTTAGATCACTCCTGTTAAGTTCCTTTCTGTATAGATCTTCAGTGCATTCATGCCACCTCTTCTTCATCTGATCTTCTTCTGTTAAGTCCCTACCATTTTTGTCTTATCACATCTACTGTGGCATTATGGGTGCCTTTGAGATTCCCAATTTTCTTGAAGAGATCTGTTGATTTACCTATTCTGTTATCTTCTTCAATCTTTTTACATCTCTCATTATAGAAAGTCTCCTTGTCTCTTCAAAGCTACTTTCAAAGCCTCATCAGATGATCAGCCAATTTGCCTTCTTAGTTTTCTTTCTTTTAGGGATATTTTTTGTTCCTGTTTACTGGATAATGTTGCAAACTTTGGTGGAAAGTTCTTCAGGCATTCTATCTACCGTGTCTAGTCCCTTAAACCTATTAGTTTCTTCCACTGCATATTCACAAGGGACATTATTTATTTTGTATCTACTTGGTCTGAGGATTTTCCCTCATTTATTCTGTTTAATTCTGAACTTTGCAATAAGAAGCTCATGGTCTGAGCTCTTGTTTTCGCTGATTGTATATAGTTACAGTGCCTTGCATCATTTAATTTACAGAACATGCCCACAACTTTAAAGATGTTTTTTTTTATTTTTATTGTGAAGCAAACAACAAATAGGACAAAATAACAGAAAAAGTCAATGTGCATAACTATTCACCCCCCTAAAGTCAATACTTTGTAGTGCCACCTTTTGCAGCAATCACAGCTGCAAGTCGCTTTGGATAAGTTTCTATGGGCTTGCCTCATCTTACCACTAGGATTTTTGCCCATTCCTCCTTGCAAAACTACTCCAGCTCCTTCAAGTTGGATGGTTTGCGCTTGTGAACAGCAATCTTTAAGTCTGACCACAGATTTTCTTTTGGATTGAGGTCTGGGCTTTGACTATGCCACTCCAACACATTTACATATTTCCCCTTAAACCACTTGCTTTAGCAGTGTGTTTGGGGTCATTGTCCTGCTGGAAGGTGAACCTCCATCCTAGCCTCAAATCACGCACTGAGTGGTACAGGTTTTGCTCAAGAATATCCCTGTATTTAGCACCATCCATCTTTCCATCAACTCTGACCAGTTTCCCAGTCACGGCTGCTGAAAAACATACCCACACCATGTTTCACTGTGGGGATGGTGTTCTTTGGGTGATGTGATGTGTTGGGTTTGCGACAGACATAGCGTTTTCTTTGATGGCCGAAAGATTCAATTTTAGTCTTATCAGACCAGAGCACCGTCCTCCATACATTTTGGGAGTCTCCCATATGCCTTTTTGCAAACTCAAAACATGCCATTTTGTTTTTTGCTGAAAGTAATGGCTTTCTTCTGGCCACTCTGCCATAAAGCCCAACTCTATGGAGCATACGGCTTATTGTCGTCCTATGTACAGATACTCCAGTCTGCTGTGGAACTCTGCAGCTCCACCAGGGTTACTTTAGGTCTCTGTGCTGCCTCTCTGATTAATGCCCTCCTTGCCCTGTCCGTGAGTTTTGGTGGGCGGCCGTCTCTTGGCAGGTTTGCTGTTGTGCCATGTTCTTTCCATTTGGCTATGATAGATTTGATGGTGCACCTGGGGATCATCAAAGATTTGGATATTTTTTTATAACCTAACCCTGACTTGTACTTCTCAACAACATTGTCCCTTACATTTTTGGAGAGTTCCTTGGTCTTCATGGCAGTGTTTGGTTAGTGGTGCCTCTTGTTTAGGTGTTGCAGCCTCTGGGGCCTTTCATGGTGTGTATGTGTAAGGACAGATCATGTGACACTTAGATTGCATACAGGTGGACATCATTTCACTAATTATGTGACTTCTGAAGGTAATTGGTTGCACCAGAGCTTTTTATGGGCTTCCTAACAAAGGGGGTGAATACATACGCACATGCCAGTTTTCTATTTCTAAAAAAATGTTTTATGTATATATTTTTCTCATTTCACTTCACCAAATTAGGCACTGTATATTGTCTATCTGGTGATGTACATTTGTAGAGTCGTCTCGGAGACTGTTGGAAGAGGGTGGTTGCTTTGACCAGAATTCTACTAATTTCTAATCTGCTTAATTTTGTACTCCAAGACCAAACTTGCCAGTTATTCCAGATGTCATTTGGTTCCCTACTTTAGCATTCTAATCTCCTATGATGAGAGTAATATATTTTCTTAGAGTTATATCTATGACATGTTGAATATCTTTGTAGAACTGGACAACTTCAGCTTCTTTAGCATCCATAGTTAGAGCATAGGCTTGGATCACTGCATAGACTTGGATTAATGTTAAATTGATTGCCTTGAATTCAAATTGAAATTATTCTGTCATTTATTGAGTGGTAACTGAGCACTGCTTTGGCCACACTCTGATTGACTATGAGGGCTACTCCATTTCTTTTGTGGGATTCCTGACCACACTAGAAGATATGGTGGTTGTCAAATGTGAAATGTCCCATTCTAGTCCCTTTAAGTTCACTAATTCCTAGTATATCAATGTTACCCTTGCCATCTCAAACTTGACCATGTCTAGTTTGCCTTGGTTCATAGTTCTAACATTCCAGGTTCCAATGGTGAATTATTGTTTGCAACAGCAGACTTTCCTTTCCACTTTAGACAAATCCGCAGCTAGGTGTCCTTTTGTCTTGGGCCCAACTACTTCATTAGATCTGGTGCTACTCGTACTCACCCTCTGCTCTTCCTCAGTAATATGGTAGGCACCTTCTGACCTGAGGGACCCATCTTCCGGTGCCATATTGTTATGTCTCTGGTTTTGCCAGTCTATAAAATTATCTTAGCAACGATGCTGAAGTGGGTTGCAGTTTCCTTCTCCAGTGGACTATGATTTGTCTGACCTCTCTGCCATGACCTGTCCATCTTTGGTGACACTACATGGTATATCTCACAGCTTCATTGAAGTACACAAACCCCTTAATCACGACAAGGTAGCAAAACAGAAGGGGTCTGCTTTCTACTGTATAGAAAAATAAATCACTGTCTGAGAGTTAAATTGAGAGTACCTTATAACGCAAATCACAGGCCAAATTGCATACTGTCTTTGGAAATAAACATTAGACCTGTTATATTCAAGGGAATTGTCGAGATTCAGGGGGGATTTACTGAGTGTTTCTGACCTGAGATGAGGTAAGAAGGCCTGAGATGAGATGTTTTTTTTTCTCTTATAGGAAATAGGCAAAATGTTAAGAAAATATCTAATTAAATATATAGGAGGAGGATTTACTAAACCTTCTCGAGTGCATCTCACATAATCCCTTGGTTTACTATTCACTTTTTCCTATGGGGACAACCGTTCCTCTCACATCATCTCAGCCCTTATCAACTCATCACAAGTGAAACAATGCTTAGTAAATTCCCCCTGTAGTAAAACTGTTGGAATATGTTGCCTACGAAAAAGGTATTTGGTAAAACATGTAAAAGCATAACCTAGGCATTTAGGCAAGGTCATCGTACATGTGCAGAATCTGAAGCAGTCTATATGCAGCCTCCTCTTTAATTTCGATGTTTGCAGCTAACCTAGAACAGTGGGCCTTATTTAATTGAAAATTTGCAACAGTTACAGAGCGATTCAATTGATCAAGCCCACAGCTACATGGCAAATGCCTAAACCATAAACCATGCACCGTAAGTTGCATTTCAGGGCATGATCATGCTCAATTAAGCAAGGCCGTAACTACTGATTTAGAAACAGCCAATAGTAAATGAGACCATCATCATGACGTCAGTAAAACATGGAGGTTAAAAGTCAATCAATTAGCATATAGAAGTCCAATATGCGACCAGACTCGCAATCCTGCAATGTAAAAATAATAAAAATGATTGAAGAAAATGTTATAGTCCATGTGGGTGGCCTGACATGATTCCTGGGATCAATATAACATGGAAATGAAAAGTAAAAAAAAAGGATTGTTGATTTGCCAGCTTGATACTGTTGTGCAATTAATTCTATTGTCTTTTGTCGCTTTTCTTTTAAAGTGCAGTATTGATTTTTAATTTGTATTTACAGTGCTACGATCTTGCAAATCCTATATGGTACTCATAGGATTTTCTTCTACATTTGCCATTTACGGGTGTGAAAACAATTGTGAACTGCAGGAATTGTAGCAATTGAATATCAATTTGCAATTGTAACATTTACAGGCTTGAAATATCAAAGGTTTAGCTGAGTCAGAGTTACGATTTTAACAGCAGGGATTATTAGCTTGTAATGTGCAGATTGTTTGCGGGTAGGTAAAAGACACTAATTTAATAGCAAATTAGTTTAAGGGCTACATTACGGGCTCCAGTTACTTACAATTGCTCAATTGAATAGGGAACAGAGTGCGTATATAGGCAGATTACTCTATCTTCAACAATGACTTCATAGACAGTCATGGTTGAAGAAGCTTGAGAAACTGTCTGCAGATGCTGACTACTAGGAAGTCTGGATAAAGCATAGAACATGGAAGATTTGACTGGTATTAAGGCAGGAGATTGAGGGAGAGCTGATAGCCTGGACTGGAAAACTGATGAATGGAGCAAGATGAAAGAAGGTGAAAGAAAGAACAGTGAGATCTGAGGGATGAATTTAGCTTCTTTGAATATGGACGCACTTCTTTAGAATTAACCAAACTAATAGCGGAAACAGATAACAGAGTTGTTGCTTTCATCATTATTCCAAATGTATTTTTATATAATTCTGAATTTTTTTCTTTGTCTTTAATATTGGTTTATTATTATATTTTATTTTTAATAAACAATTTGAACAAATAAGTAAAGTATTATTTTGGTAATATCAATATTACTTGAATTTGGTGATATACTACGTCTCAGATTTTTATTACCGTAAATTAGCACACTATATCACAAATATTATTTATGATGGTAGAAAAACAATGTGATAATTCTTCAGTCAATGTGAACACATAACTGATTATATTGTTTCCATTTGTAAGAGAATACTGTACTACACCATAAAAAGAACAGAGAATAGAAGCCAATATGTTCCTGTATTGAAAACCAAGAATCCTTGTTTTTACCCATGTAATTTAAAATCCTGCTAAAGGAGGATACACTTTTTTGAGTCAGAGTAACTTTGCTGAAGAGGTGAGAGAAGTATCTCTGAAGCCAAGGTGGCAAGCTTGAGGTAGGAATGAAGGGCCAAAGTAAGTATAGAGGAGAATATAAAACCTCTTCCTGGATGAAAAATAAAAATCTGCAAGCGGGAAATTGCTGAAGAAAAAATATTGCTGAAAGAACAAGAGGGAAAGTTTATATAAGGTGATGCAGTAACATTAATTAAAGGGACACTAAATCCCCAATATTTATAGCAAAGAGTATGTTTTAAGCATTATAAACATTTTTATGCAATAAAAGTGATCCAAAGTCTGAAAAATGGTTTATTCTTAAACTTCCTTTGTGACATCGAAATAATTTGGCACGTACTGTCCTTTATACCTGTTTTATTTGACCTTACAAATTAATGAATACAAATAAATAGAATACTTTTGGGCTGAGCCTCATCCTCCATACTTCTGCAGTATGTTACTGGAGTTAATTGAGATGGTTATCATATTGAAATATCACATTAGAGATAACTTCACAAATGGTAGTGAATAAGCTTTAGCATATCTATTTCTTAATCCATTTGTAACATATATGCAGTTACAGGATGGGTGGTGCCAGCACATCACATTTCCTCAAGAATAATTAGCAAAATCTTTATCCTCACTTACAAACTCCTCAACAACACTGCACCTGTCTACATCTCGGCTAATGTTTCCAGATACACTCCAAACAACCTCTCTGCTCTTCCCAAGATTTGCATCTCTCATCTTCCACCATTACCTCCTCACATGCTTGCCTGCAGGATTTCTCAAGATCAGCTGCCATTCTTTGAAGAACTAGGGGAGAGTCTTAAAGATCGAGGTAGATCCAAATATCCACCTTCCTAAACTAAATCATCCACAGCTTTATACTAGGTTACCTGTTCTTGTTTGCATACTTCACCCTCATCATTAATCCTACCATAAGTCCCCTTACCTCATGTTTTTTTATTCCATATCAACTAGATTTCAAACTCTCCCGGGAGCAGGGCACTTATCTCCTCATAAATTATCTGTCATGTCTTACCAGTCTTCTAATGTATGTCAATGTCTATTCCATTATTTATTGCACTCCTAGCACTATAGGCTTTAAAAAATAA
The DNA here is from genome assembly GCA_027410445.1 of Discoglossus pictus. Classification (NCBI taxonomy): domain Eukaryota; kingdom Metazoa; phylum Chordata; class Amphibia; order Anura; family Alytidae; genus Discoglossus; species Discoglossus pictus. Next base: position 80,753,041 of record CM050166.1, on the reverse strand, counting down.
ATAATATAAGATTTTTATTGTCACAAGAGTCTGTATCATTTAGATATAGGAATTTTGACACGCAGGTCAAAGAGTAAGTTTATGTATTATATATAGCAAATCTAATATGTATGTCAAAGAGTATATTTATGTATTATATACAGTATTGTTTTTTGCTTTTTACCTGTTTTTGAAATTGTAGTTGAAAGGTTGTTATAAGGTTTGAGGTCTACACCGGAGCTCGAGGTATGCTATTTTTTGGAAGATGTTTTTGTGAGAATTGACGTATTAGTTAATTTTTAAGTTATAGAGATTGTATAGGTTGAATTTATCCAGTTTCCCCAGATTTCTAGAAAGGTTGGGTACGTGTTGTTAAGGGTGTGGGTCAATCTTTCATACATCATTATATCATTTAGTCTGTTTATTATGTCTTGTTTGATTAATTCAGATGATATCCATTTTTTGGCTGCCAGCATAAAAAATTGTAGCCATTTATTTAGATTTTTAGTGATGCGAGGGTTAAGTATACCTAAAAAGCAAAGGTCTATTGAGGGCTTGATTGTGGTGTTTAAGGTTTCGGATGCTACTCTGGTGATATTAGACCACATGTTTTGAGCTAATCTGCAATCCCACCAAATATGGCGAAAGGTAACCTTTTCTTTGCAGTTTCTGAAACCTTCAGGGGAGATTTGTGGGTTGAGTTTATGCAGTTTGTCTGGGGTAAAAATGTAGGACTTTAGTTGCTGTTTCTAAAAAGCTAAAGTAAACTAATCATTTAGTTAAGTTTGAACATATCTTTTCCCATTTTTGGTAGTCCCATGTGACTCCTAAATTTTATTCCCATTGTCTAATAAATTTAGTTTTTTTCGTTAGTTGAGGATGATTTAGAATTGAATAAAAGATCCCCAAGATTCCTTTGGTAAGTGGGGATATATTGCAAATACGAGATAGCCAGGAGGATTGAGGTATTCCCCAAGTCCGGATCATAGAGGTGATATGATGTCTGATTTTGTTAAAGTTGAATAATTCTTTCGGATACTCTGATGTAGGGAGTTTCACTAGAAACATATCAGCACAAACTTGCTTCAGCCTACATTTCTAAATGTTTCTGAAATGAGACATTGTTTGATCATTAAACAAGTCTCCTTTGTCAGGGTGATACTTTTCAACAACATTTGGTAATGCAGCCTATTTAGCACAAATTTCTTTGATCAGTGCAGTAGGTGTTTCCTCCCTTCCCTCTTCTTCACCTGTAGAAATGTCCTCAGCCACTATCTGTTGCTGCTCCCTTTGAAGTTCATGCAGCACAGGCTACACTTTTGTCCTTATAAGCACAGGCTGCACGATGGTCCTTGTAGACACAGGCTGCTTTTTGGTTATTGTAGGCACAGGCTGCACTCTGGTTCTTGTTAGCACAAGCTACACTATGCCACAGTACTGTATTTAACTTCCTGTAGACACAGGATGCAGGGTTTGCGCAAGTGCGATAAATACTGAGCTAGCATCGGGTGCCAAAGGATTTTTCTCATCCAAATACCGAATTCGGCGAGATTTGAGGTAGACAAGTACCGAAGTACCACTGTATTTGATTTCAGAATCCACAAAAAATAAGATGAAGTTCCTTGATGCAAATGAAACATTCCATTACCTGCAAATTAAAATCAAAGTAGTTCATGATAAAAAAAATATATATCTTTAGCTTGTGATATTAAAATATACAAAAATACATTTAGACTTGATAGTATCACAATCTAAAATATATTTAAATTGTTATACTCCCCATGAGCAATTTTATGCCCTGTTCACATGTGAACCTCAAAAGCTTACCTTGTAATAAATTCTGATACTGTATGAGACACAATTGTGTAGAACAGTAGAGCACTCGGCAGCTTCTCATTCACAGGCTTTTTATAGATTGATATAAACATAAAAGTAATTCAAATAGTGTTATGTAATACTTGCATAATTTACAAGTAACCTTGTGAAAAATATTTGCCATGCTGAATAATTAAATTAAACTATCAATGTTCTATCATGTACAGCACTGCAATAATTTGAGCTGCTCTAATGAAATTACTTGGACGACTGTAGTCCTAATTGCTCATCACCAAAAATATATAATCAGAGAAAATTGCTGATTATATTAACCAGGAATACAATTACACAATTTTCCCTTTTTCTCCAATTAAAAAAATAAATACACATTGGATAATTATAGTTACTAAATATTAAGGAAAAAACTGAATCCTTAAAATGCATTATTTAGCATTATATTTAGAGGAAATGTGGTTAGAAATAAAATCCTCTCAGCTTTCAATTTATATCTGTATTTTTCCATTAATTTGATTTTTGTATAAATTGCTAAACAAGCTAAATTGACCTTTGTGAGTCACAGTTAGTGTTTATGTAGCAGACACTGAATAAGGGATCTCAGCCATGCAGTTTTATTACACCACTGGATATCTTAAGTCTGTATTACCATAAAGTGGTTTTTGTTAATGACTAATACAAAACTCTTGGGAAATGTGTTCTCTGGGAAAATATAGAAATAAGAACTCTTTGGATGTGGGTTACAAATGACTTGACAGAGTGAATTGAGTTTGTACTTAACTTTTCTAAATATCACGCTTATTTTAGAATGTATCTTTTTTTACACAGTCCTGAATCCTATATGGAATAAGTACACAATGTGACATTTACAAATATATTATAACTAGCGACTTGCCCCGTCAAAAATGACGGGGCAATAACATTTTAAGGCAGGTAATGCTGTTTGCCACAGACATTAATTTTTTTGGTGGTCTGAGATCCTTCGGCGCCTTTGGCACTCATTGCAAGGCTGTTGGTTGTTGTATTTTTTTTTTCTGATAGGCGCTTTTGCTGTTATTGTTTGGTCGGCGCTGATCTGCTTTTTGCACTTATTGAAAGGCTTTGTGTGCTATGAGCAGCGTTGGCACTCGTGAGGCGCGCGGTGAATGGCTTTTGTGTTTATTGCGATAGTGTTTTGTTTTTTGTGTATATGTATTTTTGTATGTGCTTGGTGGTGTTTTGCGGCTTTAGGGTCCTATAGCCTCGTTTTCGTTTTTTTCGGCTGCCATTTTTTACTAAACTCTGGAATTTGGACTTAAATTGAGGTGTAACTTCCCTTGCAGAGGTCCTGGGTGCCCCCCCCCCCCCCCCCCCCTTGCTGTGGGTAAGCTTTTTATGTCTTTTTTGTGCTTATTTATTGTGTTTTTAATGTTTTCAGGTGCGCACGGTTCGGCCGTTAAGGTTGTATTTTTGCGAGTTCGTAATGGGTTGTTTTCTAAGTCCAGCGCCTCGTATTTTTTTAGGCCAAGTCCGTAAATTTTGCTTTTTAAGTCCCGCGGTTCGTAGTTTTTTGTTTAATTCCGTATTTAGTGATTGCGTGTTAGATCTATTTTGTTAAAGTGCTGCTTGTGTGGGTGTTTGTAACCGCTTGTGAGGCACTGTAGAGCCTCCACCTCCGCAAATGCGGTCCTTTGCTTGTAGTTGATAAAAATGGTGGATCTTTCAGCTAATTTAATAGCTAACTGCTAATGGCAACCAATTGCATTTATGTTCATGTTATGTGTAATTTTTTATTTCAGCAACAAATTGGACATTTTCTATGTCACTTAAATTAATTAATTGTTCACTTTATGCCTTTTGATTATTCATTTAATTGTACTTCTTGCTTTTTGTCAGGTGTGGGATGTAGAACTTGAAAGATCTGCAGAAGCTTGGGCTGAGACATGTCTTTGGGAACATGGTCCTTCAAACTTACTTCCATCTATTGGACAAAATTTGGGTGCTCACTGGGGAAGGTAATGCTTAGTATTTCGTTGAAATACATTTTATACACCTTTAAATATTTATATGTTGTTATTAAAATGTAATATTTGCATTTCTTTTGCAAAAAGATACCGGCCGCCAACTTATCATGTTCAAGCTTGGTATGATGAAGTGAGAGACTACACATTTCCTTATCCTCATGAATGCAACCCATATTGCCCATTTAGATGCTCTGGCCCTGTTTGCACTCATTATACACAGGTAAGTTTTTTTTTTAATAGAATAATATTTAAAATATGAATTGACACAGCAACCAAATATGAGCACATCATATATTTTCATGTTTTAAAAACAAAAAGGTACTCTAAGATATCTGATTTCTTATTATATAAGTACACAAATAGCTATGTTTAAATTGAAAGAAATCTGCTAGGTCAATATTCCAAGGATAATAAATGGTTGAACTTGGTTATGTCCTCAAACTAGGGTTCAGAAAAATGTGCACTGCTTTCTTACAAGAGTTATTACTGTTAACAATATGAATAGTGTAGAATTATGACTATTTATAGATGTATTTTTAGGAACATAGAAGTAACATAAAATATAGCAAACTAAAAGGATCAATTAAAGGCAAAGGACATACTTTGTAGTAAAAGCTAAATAACTATATGTAGATCTTTTCAGCAATTAGTAGCCAGTTAACTAAATCTTCCCTTACTCTGCAGTGTATTTATTGTTCTATGTCATTGTTTCCTTTGCAGTGATATAGTATATTTACCAAGCATTCCCATTGGCCTCAAAGGTACATAATATCAGTATTCCATATAGAATATTGTCATTGCAGCCTTTAGCAATTTTACAGTCTTTAAAAAGCTTAGTAAAACTGTGTGAATGCACTTAAAAAAAAAGCTTATATTAAGATTAAGTCTATGCATATAAATATATCATAGTTAGCTAAATTTAAAGGAAATTCCTTTAAATACTCTTACTTTTTTTTTATCTGACAATAAAAGGCCATGTTAGTTCCTTAATGCCAAACCTTTTCCAAACCCTATAATTCAATTTAACCAACTCATTGGTCCTAGCCTCTGAAATGACATATGTTGCATTCATATTATTTCTTTCATTAGTAAGTCCTTGCCATTATTACCAGTCTTGTGAGAAAAACAATACAAAACCATATAAGAAAACAATTTAAAAAAAATAATTCAATTTGAGGATGTCAATTGGATCTGTAATGTATGAATATTGTAAAAGTACTAAAACCAGCTGAAATTACAGACTATACTCAGTAAGCATACAGCAACACCCTCACTTCATAAATATTAAATCAATACTTTTAAAAAATTTTAAAAAAAATATTTATTTTTTTATGTTCATTATAGAAGAAATTGTTTGGTTATGAAAAGATAGTGGTCTTATCTAAGAAGACATTTTATCCTTAATTCATGAAGTGTGGGCTTTCTCGCCATTGAGAGACGCTCTCCAATTTGTTTCTTTCCATAGTTTAAAAAAAAAAATGTAATCTGCAATTCCCCAGATTTACTGATAATTCCTACTAAACTATTTTCATCACATGCAGTCAGATGCTGACAGAGGCCAGTTTGCTGTTTCCTATTTTAAGTATCCACTGAAAAGTCTCCCTTGTGAGAATGAGTAGTGTGCAAAAGAGTTGTCATTTTATATTGTTAGTCTGTATGTGCACACACTCAATACTAAAGCTTTAGGCTGGACACACATTATTATGTGTTTAGATTTCGATGAAACATTACCATTATGCCACTTAACCAACAATTTGAGGTTGCAGCTAGGAACTATTCTTAAGGTTAGACTAAGGGCAAGGGTAGAATAAGGATAAAGGAATGGTTTATGATCCAGTGAATGTATGTTATTACTTTTATTGCTGTAATTTATTGCTTAAACACAACCATGATACGCAAACATATGATGCTTGAGATGAAATGTAACGTGCAGTAACACAGGCTAACAATGGTGTACAGAATAGATGGAAATTATATGGATTATTTGAACACTCAGACATATAGATTATGGAGCAGATCTACTAAAGATCAACAGCCTTATTAAATTGTAATTTGGCCATTTGAAAAGGGCTCTATATAAGCACATAGCATAATTTTTTTACAGAAGTTTTTAGTTAGTGAAGACCTTGCTTTTAGATAGAAGTTCACTAACTAAAAACTTCTGCAAAAAAATATGATAAGGGCTTATATCGAGCCCTTTTCAATTGGCCAAATTACAATTTAATAAGGCTGCAAGGTGGTAGTTAGCAAGGTGAGCGAACTCAATTCTCAGTACTTTGCACCCTACTCACCTGTTGCAAAATTTGAATTGTATACAATAAATCTTTAGCACCTAGAAGAACTGTGCACAAAATAATGCAATGCTTGAGTTTAGATTTTAAAATTTGAGTTACCACTTTCCATATAAAGCTTTTGAGGCCTACAATTTATTATTACAAAGTATTCCTTTTTAAACAGGTATCTTAAACCATATGCATCTGATATATCCAGAATGTCTGTCCATTCAACCCCTCGCCCTCCATCCATGCTCATGCTCATTTTCATGATTTGTTGGTTTTGTCCTTTGTAGTTTTACATAAACCATGGAGCTGCTGGTTCCCCACATGCAATTTACAATAGTTTCCCCTCATAGGTATTTTTTAGCTATTTAAATATCTGGACTGAATCCAAGACCTGGCCCAGACTATGAGAGCCAACAGTACAATTTATATCTTCACCTTCAAGTTGCTGACCTTTCAGCTCAAGCTCTTACGCTCTACTATAGGGCTTTTTTGGCGCATGGTAGCATTTATTTTCACTGATATCTTTCCTTATCTTGTACTTGGTATGTCTGCACTCTTATAATTTAAAAGCTATTATAATCATATTGGTGGGAGTCCAAGTTGTTTTAGCATAATTTTATTTTTCAAGTGCTAACATTCTCTCAAACTGATAAGGGGTTGTAATGGCCCTAAGTGAGGCCATACAAACCTAATGGAAATTACGGGCATAACTGAAATAAAATATCCAGATGTTTTATAAGTTCTGTGAGGGAAAGAGGAAGACCTTTAGTTCCATTAAAATATCAGGGCAAGTGTTAAAGGGACACAGAATGTATATATTTTTATATTAATAATAAATATTCATAGACAGCACTTGCAGTGCATGCATATATCAAATTGATATATATATATATATATATATATATATATATATATATACAGTAAACTCCTGATTATACGGCACTCAACTACCCGGGACTCTCAAGCAACCGGCACCGGCATCAATTACCCATTTTAAAAAAATCCAGCTAAACCGGCATAACCGGAACTATGTGGCAGTTTGAGACTTCAAACAAAAATACTAACTTTTTTTCTAATCATTTTTTCTGGGCATAAATGATCCAGTTTAGGTGCAAATTCCTTTTTAAAGACATTTGAGGGTTTTTGGGGTGTTTAAGAGTCGTGCAGACTCCTGATTAACTGGCATCTACACTTATCAAGCAATAGGGAGTCCCCGTGGGTGCCGGATAACAGGGAGTTTACTGTATGTATATATATATATATATATATATATATATATATATATATATATATATATATATATAATATTGTTTTTAAAATATAGTGTCTGGGAGGAGAAACTCAAGCTCCACAGGAAAGTGTGTTGGAAATAGTTAATATTAATCTGAAAAATATAGCTTAGGTGCTCCTTTTTAGAAATAAGTTGAAACTTGAGAAGCTGATACCATGATAGGGATTTTCAGAAACTGACTCTAAAGAAGTTACTATTACCAGGGGGTATTGCAATCTACCTTGCTGTGGTTAACGGGCTTGTGTATGATCACCCAAGATGGACAGGTCATAGCATAAAGGTCAGACAGATCGCGGTCCACTGGAGAAGGAACTGACAACCCACTCCAGTTTCTTTGGCAAGGAAAATGTATGGATTAGCAGATGTACCTGGTGTGCTGTGCTCCATAGATTTATTGAGAGTTGGACATGATTGATTGACCGAACAACAACACTCTAGGTCTAACGTGTGCTTGCAACCTGCTTACTTATACTTGTAGGAGACTCTGAGTGTGGTAATGCAGTATTTTCCATATCATCACCACCCAATATCTAGAGTGAGCATGCTACACTATCTATCTATCTATCTATCTATCTATCTATCTATCTATCTATCCATCTATCTATCCATCTTTAGAATAATATATATTATCCTCATCTCATAGCAGTGAAGTGGTACATAAATAAGAAAAAGTTATGCAGCTGTTGCATTCATTTTTATTTCTATTTAATACCTTCCCTGCCTCGACAGCTGCAAGGAAGGGTATACCTTTAATTGCAGTGAGGGCTGTTACTTATCACATAACAGTTCTCAGTAGGGGTTTAGCTGGTGTTACAAGTGGTTTATTTCACATGTAAGGTTTGGGTTCGCTGCAAGCTCCCACAATGCTTTCTGAGAACACATTAGATAGAAACATCCACATTAGATAGAAACACACGTAAATCTGGGACCATATCGTACATAGCGATTACACATACAGGTTTGATATGGGTAGCATTTAATAGCTATGATAAAGCTTGTGTGAGAGCCATTTAATCAAGTCCTATGTACATTAGATAATCATTCTCTTTTGGAACTGTTGTTGCTTGTACCTATTACTTATATCAGCATGGTATATAAACTGTTGTATTTTTCTTCACATTTTGTTTTGCCATTTAGGTGGTTTGGGCTACAAGTAGTAGAATTGGATGCGCCATTAACTTATGTCACAACATGAACATATGGGGGCAAATCTGGCCGAGAGCAGTGTACCTAGTGTGCAATTATTCACCCAAGTAAGTGCACATTCATTATGTTGACTAGTAATGTATATTTATATTTAATACTTCTTAACACAATATTTTTTTTAAAAACAATCATATATTTGTTCATTATAAAAATATTCTCTTATAAAAACAAAAATGGAAAATGGAAATTGGCATCAATTCAGCGTACAGGAATTTTAATGTCTTTCTTACTAACATTGTTTTAATATTGTAGCCATATTCATAGAATACTTAGCGTTGAATATCATATAATATTTTTTCTACATAATTGTTTATTGTATTCTTTAGAATTGAAATGGAGTTTTGCAACTTTGTGCAGTATGGAACCTATATATAAATTATAATGTATGTTCTTTTTAATTTGAGATATATGAGAATCGTACTGAAATGAAGTGTACTTATTCAACATTAATATTGTGTGTAATAATGCATATTTGAAGAGAAAGTATTTTCTTAGGCAAACCCTAATTCTACTTTTACCTTATTTCTTAAGGGGTAACTGGTGGGGTCATGCCCCCTATAAAACTGGCCGCTCTTGCTCTGCTTGCCCACCCAGCTATGGAGGAGGCTGCAAGGATAATCTTTGCTTCAGAGGTACAATATACATTGTAACTAATTTATCATTAAAAGAAAATATCACTTTGGAAATATATTTGTCTGTTTTTAAAATGAAGGGCAATGTAGTAATGTAATGCTTCTGATCACATAATCGGCTTTTCAGCCAAGTAGGCAATTCATGATGCCACCATATCTCTCCATCATGGGCAACCATCTAGTAGAAGGGCAAAAAAATAATTGCTTGGGAAGACTGTCACGGTCCCCTTTTCCAGTTCCTGAATGTTAGCCCATTGAGCCACCATAAAGGACAGACTGCTTGGCTCCAGTCACCTCCATTGTATTATAATCTGTTTTGTCCTATTGTTCGCCAGATACATTTATTGTACTCTATGGGAGGTCTGGACCAATAGACATGGAGACAGCATTCATTGTAATTGGAGGTTGGCCTATTGTTCACAGATGCCAGGCAGGATGCCATACTATTAAACCCCATGTGGAGTCAATCTCCTGTGTTTCTCTGACACTCCATGTCATTGTTGTGTTGTACACCCCCTTGTATCTAAACCCCTATAAATATTGTTGACTTTTCAAAAATAAATCAGTTCACTGCTGAGACATATATAAATGGTATGTTCTCTTATTTGCTCCTGGTGGCTGCAATACTGATTTTATCTCCACCCTATAAGTAACTAAGTCACTAGTCAGTATCACAGGAAGGTTACTGGAACTCCTGGAAACGCTGATTCCTGATGGAGAGACCGTTACTGTGGGTAGTTAACCTGTAGTCTATAGCAGGTGGTCCTGGGCAGTAAAAGCCCCTACACCTGGATGATCACAAGGACAAAGGAAGGGATCCACAACACAGTGATAGACAGCAAAATACTACTGTAAGATAACTTATACTATGTTTGCAAGAATATTATTCCATTAAATAAATGGTCTATTTATTTTTAAATATCTTTAGTAGCTATCTTAAACTTTACCCTTGGTACTAGGGTAAAGATAAGAGTGAGATGCTTCTCTTACATACTATACAGACAGTCTTCAAAGAGATTTTTAAATATGTCTATATGTTTTTTTCAATATTTATGCAGTTTACCTTCTGCTTATAAAACACTTAATATTAGGCTGCAAATATACAATGCTTTTCATACATTTCATTGTCAATTGCCTTTATACATAATATTATCGGACAATTTGAAAACGAAAATACAACCAGTCTTACAGGACAAAAAACGTTATACAATCTTAGCAAAACATTGCTTAAAAGTATAGTATTTAAAACACAAAACAAAAACTATATTACATAGAATAGCTATGTGTAATTGAGTATAACAAATAAATGACTGTTTTAGGGAAACATGGCATTATTTATGGAAACTTCACGCAAGGGAGCATGATTAATATTCATAATGAATATGGTGACTGTGAAAATGTATGTATTCAGTAGCCAGATTTTAAAAATGGTGCCAGTGGCATTGTTTTTTCAAATAGACAAGTGTTCATCTGTGGATAAGAATATTTTCCCATCGCTGTGAAAGGGCTGAGTATTTTATAGGTCAGTGTATTTATACCAAATAACACATATCTTGTAGTTCTCTTCGGCACTGGAGTCATACCTCCTGACATGAGGATTAATGGCCATCTTGATGTCCCTTAGAGAAATAGTTTGGTGGTCTCACCTCAGTCTCCAGTGAACCAGAGTCTTCTTTGGAAAACCACAACTAGCAATCAAGCCAAGCTTTACACAGTTGGCAGCAATGCAGGGAAGATGCTTATTACTGGTCTAGTAGGCTTGTTCCTAGATATTAAACAAGGTCACTCGAGGGTATGATGTGAACTGCTGGAATCTTACTAAATTGTAAGCACAGTAGCCATTTTTTACTGAAGTTAATACTGAGGATTTATTCTAATTTTTACATATATTTTTATTGTAATCATGTATTGCTGATCGATATTGCTCTGCTGAATCAATGGTCATTTTTAGCATTTTTATTCACTTTCACAGACGGTTCAGATTTACATTATCCACTTCCTGAACCTGAGGAGGAGACTAATGAAATTGAGAGGCAACGTACAAAAGCATTGGATACAACTTCACAGAGCAGAGCTAGAACCCATTCCCCAACATCCTCTACCAGGACTGAGGCATATGATAACAATGAAGTTGTCAGCACTGAACAAATGTGTAAGCATTTAATTTTTTATTATATGGATTATTAGGAAATATCTTTTTGAGAATTATAAATATTTTGTTGTTATATTTGATCAGGCTTGTTTATATTTCTAACTGTCAAAAGTATAAAGTAGGTTTGTCATTAATCTATGAACTATTATAGATATTTACACTGGTCAACACTCTACCAATGTTCATAAAGGTTTACATTGGCGGCAAAGTGGTTTGCTATTTTACCATAGAAAGCAGCCATTGCTGCTTCAGCTCACGTTTGGTTAAATTTTTCAAACATTTTCATAGCACAAAGAATCAGCGTATACAAAGCATTATGCAATCTGATGCTATTATGTAAACAACCATTTATTTTTAAGCTTTTTAAGTGGACAGTGTACCATCTGGAAGACAGGAGAGACTAGCACATAGTATTGAGACGTCCAAATATGTAAGGGATCTCCCCCACTGCTGCATACAAAATGGGAATTTGTTGGTGGGACAGTAGTCGTAGAAATATATAAACACAATTTGATTGGTCAAAAGATGTAAAGATGTTTAAATTTCTTAAATAGTTATTTTACTCTTGGAGGCATAAAATATATAACCTCACATTTTTGAAAACCAACTTGGAGAGGCATCTACCAAATGTAATAGGTTAATCTGCTACAGGCATATAACTATACAATTATCCTATTGGGCTAAAATATAGCTAAGTTTAGAAACACATGAAAATTCTCATATAGAAATCCAGGCTGATTAAAAACCTGTAATGACAACACAAAAGCAATTAACAATGTTAGAAAAGAACTTCAGTTTCCTGTGTGAAAAAATCTGTTGGATACCTTCTAATTTTCTAGATATTTCAAAGTATTTTGTTTATTATATATAAACTGAAGACATGTTTTATATATAAAGCATTACAGTAATAGCTCTGTGATGAGTATACTACCTTTTATAATGTATGATCCTATTAAAAAAGGTTGTAATTCATTTATGACAGTTGACATGAACACGCTTCTATTAAAGCCTTCGGTTCCCTTTAAACATAGGAAGACAAAAGAGACAGAGGCTGCAAATTACTTTGATAAATGGCTAATTTCTGTGCAAATGTGAATATAGACTAGCTGTACTCATTGCTGTGTTTTCTCATTGTATTCTAGCTCAAATTGTTTCTTGTGAAGTACGACTGAGGGACCAGTGTAAAGGGACAACATGCAACAGGTGATTTGAATCTTCTCATCAATTTTGTAATATCCATAGTACAACTGTATTGGGTTTTGGATGTTGATTTCCAACATGGCAGTGTCAATGGCAATATCTAAATAAGAAACCATTCCCTATAGCAACCCCAGCCATCTTTTGTTTTCATTTTGTAAACTAATACTTTTATTCATGCTGTTCTGCAGTTTAATTCAATGTGAATGTTTTAATGCAATGTCAACAAATTAACAGACATTCCAAAGGTCATATCTTGTTAATCAAGAAAAAGCCCAAATGCATTCAGTGCCGACATTAAAATTGGATAACAGGATTCAAATGTACATTTAGTTCTATATGAAGCAAACATTTTTTTTAATCAGCATTTAGAACCATTTTATTGTAATCATGTGTATTGAATCGATTTTTAAAATGTGGTTAAATGTAGTGGATAGTATGTAATGAAGAAGTAGTAAATATTCTTCTTTGAAAACACAACTCAATCATGTTTTTTTTTTCTTATTTTTAAAAGTATCATCAACCATAACCCACATGTTGCTGGGCACAAAGTCAGAAAACCTATCTATGTTGTTTGTTGAATTTTTCTAATATTCGAATATACAAATCAAAATATCTGTATTCAGCATAAATAATTAAAATAACATTGAATTATTGAATCATCTAAAATGAGTTATATTACTTTTTTTTCACTTACAGATATGAGTGTTCTGCAGGTTGCTTGGAGAGCAGTGCCAAAGTTATTGGAAGTGTACACTATGAAATGGTAAATATATTTTTGTAAATGGTAAGCCCAGAAAATTTAATAGTTTGCAAACAAATTATTAATCTGAAAAATAAGTTTCCATTTTCTTTTACGTTTGACATTTTATATCCATTTGAAAAGGTCTTATTTCAAAGCTAAACTATTGTCATACAGATATTTAATTTAAAACATCTCTTTTGTAAGACTAAGTGTATGTGTTGGATCTTGATCTATTATTGGGGCCAATGAAAAATATCATCATTGTTACATGCTGATGCAGCTTTAATATTTGTGGTCCCATGTGCATCTTTACACAAACATATAGGTAATCATGAGCTTGAGGGTTCTTAATACTCTATTTTAGATCTAGGGGACTATAAAAATGATACAAATTAAAATAGTTTCTAATTTTTTTAGTAGAAACTTAATAGTGCAAGTATGGTCCAGGATTTTAATCTTTTTTTTTATTTTTTTACCTTTTTTGTAGATGTTGTGCCGACACATATTGTTTGGTACATTTATGATATGTAATATATACTGTATTAATAGTTTTTTTTTTATAAAGGCTTTCCATAGATCTTAGAAATGATGTTCCCTATTCCACACATTAAGAAAATACAATCTCAGGCTAATATCATTCTGACTTTTTTTAAATGGCAAGAAGCTAAATGAACAATACATGTTTTGCTTCATATATATTTGTGTCTTTCAGCAATCAAGTATCTGTCGAGCAGCTATACATTCTGGGGCATTAGACAATGATGGAGGATGGGTTGATGTCACAAGGCAAGGAAGAAAAAACTATTTTATCAAATCATACAGAAATGGAGTTCAATCCATTGGGTAAGTTATTCTAAAAATAGGATAGTAATGAAGACTATTGACTAAAGATGATTAATTAATTCCATATTAAAGAGTCAGTAAACTGTAAATGTGTTTCAATTACTATGTTTTAAACAGCACACAATATTTTTTCATCTTCGCTTAAGTGTTTAAAACATGAACTTCATGTATTAACAATCACTTGGAAACATAAATATATAAATACATTTACTGTAATTTGGCATATCTTGGCAGCTATTTCACAAGCTGAAATGTGTCTCTATAGACAAAATTGGTGGCATATTCATGTTCTGTCATGGTCTTTTCCAGTGGTTCTCAGTTTTTTGTACCATCACAATGCCAAAAAATTTATTTACTCCACCACCAATTACCTGTCCCCTCCCATCTGTTGAACAGACAACGGAAATGCAAGAAGCTCAATATCCATTATAGACCAAAATCCACTTCAATATAAATTTTATAGACTCAACAACCTTATGAGGAGTTTTGAAAGAAAAAAATACATTCAAATATTTATGGCAAAACATTACTTCCAAAATTTTATAAAATTTCATTTTTTATCAACAGGAAATATAATTCAGCAAATTCTTTCACAGTCTCTAAAGTGTCTTGTGAGTATTTTTCTTATATTAAATTTAAATATCTAAACTTATATTATGTAGTATAACAGAATATTTATTTGTCTTATTTTGCTGTTGTAGTTCAGGCTGTAACATGTGAAACAACTGTAGAACAACTATGTCCATTCCAGTCTCCAGCCTCACACTGTCCCAGGTGAGTTCACTATTTAAATCACATTTACACGTTTAAATATATTATTTGTGTTTATGTGAAAGAGAAACACAAATTTGCCTTTGCGTTTAGATTTAATTCACCTTGCAGATTAGAGGTAAATATTAAATAAGCTTGATTGTGATAAATGTGACAATACAGACACTACTGCTCGTGTGTTGATGACCCTTGATGTTAAGTACTAGCGGCCTTATTAATTTGCAATTCGGCCAATTAAATAGGGCTCTATTAAAGCACATAGCATATTTTTTTACAGAAGTTTTTAGTTAGTGAACTTCTATCCAAAAGCAAGGTCTTCACTAACTAAAAACTTCAGTAAAAAAAATATGCTGTGTGCTTACTTAGAGCCCTATTCAATTGCCCGAATCACAATTTAATTAGGCTGTAGATGTTTGGCAATTTGGGTTCTAGTACGCACAAATAATCTCTGACTCTGACACTCAATGTGGAATATACTTTATGCTATAAAAATAGTAATTTATTCAGCAAAATTCACACATAATGCAAACATATTTAAAATATGTATCTGACCATTCAAGAGGATATAAATGACATTGCACCATCAACTGCTGCGGGCCATGAATTATTCAAAACCACAATCACTTAAATATTGTTCTCTAGGAGTAGTAAGTTAAAGGACCTATCCAATGCAGATGAAAAAGTTTCTACAGTGTAAATAAGCCAATCCACGATCTCACCTGTGAGATGTAACCTGGGCTTAAACTGAAACTGTCTGTATCCTGTACTGAGTAAAAAATTGGAATGAGGAAAGTGACGTAAGTAACACATCCTGCAACAAAGCAGTGATGGCTGATATTGTAGACCCAACCCGACAGCAAGCAGAATTCTAACTGTAGATTAATCAACATCAATACCCCAGCCTCTTAAAGATAACTTTGTTTTAGCTTCATACTAAATTACCTAATTCACTTTCTATATGATTTTTGTTCTTTGAAAGATTCATACTTGAAAGGAAAGTAAATAGAAATACAAGAGAGAGGTTTGTGCTATTGGGGGTAAAAAAAAATCAAAGGACTACTAAAATGAAGCATGTATCTAGAAGACGTATTGTGACCTTACTATGTATAGCTTAGAGGGCAGAAGGGAGAAGGATGACATGATAGAGCACTTCAAATCTAGTAACTGAAGTTCAAGAGGTAAAAAATACCTTTCAGAAAAAAAGGAACACAAGATCAAGATAGTAAGGAGGAGGGTTGAAGATTTAAACATAATGGGCCTGATTCAATTGCCAAATTCATATTCAGCAAATATGACTTATTGGCACTAATGAATTCTTAAGTCAATAGAATGCATATAAACATTTATAAATAAACATTATTAGTTCAAGGCGTTTGCAAGTAGCTAATTGATTAAGGCTAAATTTTGGAAGTACTATGTTATACCAAGCCATTGAACATAAATTTAAATATGACTTGGATATGCAATCCTGAGGATTTATTAAGCCATCTTTTTGGGTAGATTGAATATGCATACTAGATGGTATTTTTGTTTCTCTGTTCAGTGAAAATATTTTTGCCTACAGTATTTTTATCATGATTGTCTTTCTTGAGCAACATTCATATTAAGGTTGAGGTTAACCATGCCCTAGGCCCTACTTACATATTTATTCCACACCTCAGATTTTTTCCTTCCATCCTAAGATTACCATATATAAAAAATAAAGTATATGGATTTGGACTAGGCAGAAATACACCATAGACTTTTGTGAAGAAGTATTTCTGCAAATCACTTTGAAATCTAGTAAATGGTATATTAATGTACTATCACAGAATATGCATTGTGTTTTAATTGTACTCTAAATTGTATGTGCTATATTAATCTATCTATCTATCTATCTATATATATATATATATATATATATATATATATATATATCTTCACATCAGAAAATAGTGTTAATCTGCTGGCAAATATTTTATTGAAATGCTAAATATATTTCCACACTGAGAAAAGTTCTTCAGTATTTTCCCATTTAAGAATTCTGATTCAAATAAGAAAGTCATATATTTACTTAATTTCTATTCACTACTGTTCAAACATGGAAGGAATAAACATTGCTGTGTAATTGTAACAGAGCGGTCAATTAGCAAAATCTTACTTAAAATACCTTTACCACAATATGATTGATGCTTCAATCTACTCTACAACATTAAACATGGCCTTTATAAACATATATTTGCCAGCAAAATTAATTTTATATTGCACAGAATAATATTTATACATACCAAACAAATTCCTGAAAATATGGAAACATACATTTATCATTGGAAATACGCCAGATTTTTTATTAATTTTAAATAGGTTGCTGAAGCCGTAAATGTATATGCAGTGTGTGTGTTTGTACCGCTATAGGTTGTATATTTATATATGTTATTCTATACAACTTTTTCCAACTTGCAAGAATGAAACAGGACACAGAACTCAAATATATCTAGTATGAATTATAAAAAAACAGGCCTTAAAACATTACAACAGGGTTTTGCATAAATAAATAAATGTTACTAAGGTAAAAAAATATTTAAAAAAAATACAATGCCATGAAATGCAGCTTTGCAGCTCTGTCAGGACTAACTTACCTTATAACAAGTTCTGATTCGCTAGCGTCTGAATTAAGCAATCCGTCTAGAGGAGGTAAAACATCCATAACTGAGCTGTACAGTGACAGAGAGACTAAAAGTTCACTTTTTAACCTTTGTACTACTTATTTTCTTGTGCAGGAGTTTTTTATACTGGTTAAAACCATATCTTTTGAATGCATACTAGACAAATGTGTGAGTTCTATGTCCCTTTTAATATGGTTCAGAGAATAATGTAGGGACAGAAGGAGCCTCATTTAATTCATACCATTGTGGGTATAGCTGTATTTGTCAATGCTTTTTATACTAAAGTAATTTATAATACAGAAAATAAAAAACTACAAATCGGAGACCTTTAACAAAATGCAAATGTAACAGTTGTAGAAAAATGTTCATTTTCAGGAGAGAAAAAAACAGTGTTTATAATATGTGACTGGTACGTAGTGTAAAATAACATAGTCAAGTTTTCAATTTTTCATTCACCTAAACCCTTATTTGAAGTTTTCTATCCAAGTCAAATGTCTACATTTTTCTTTCAAGCAAAAATGTGTAAATTATCCATGAAATGCCTTTGTGGCAGCATGGACTAACTCCAAATTCCCTTGCAGATGGAATTTGAAACTGTGTTATTTGTTATGATTATATGTCTGCTCAAATCTCCTCCTACGCGCAGGTTATTTTCCCTGTGGCTATTTTATGTATTTTGACTTAAAGTTCAATGTAGAATGAGGTTTCAGATTAAGTAATTTGATACAGACTACAGCTCGGCTATGTTTCTCTGCCTTGTTGGAATACAGGAACCATATATTACAGCAGCAGTTCACGTCCCACCTCCCTCTATGAAAATTGACATGTTGCTTTATGAAGGAGTAGTATTTTAAAATACACACTTGCAATTACTGAACATTTTCACAGAAGAAAAATCCAAAAGCTTCTTATGTCTGCTGTAAATGCTGTCATTTGCTGACCCATATTGCTTTGGAGCTTCGCAAAACACTAGAAAACTGTGATGAAGAAGGGTGTCCTTAAGTGAACTTTTATTTTAGCTTGAAATGATAGACACCATCAACTTGGAAGTTATCAGGTTTTAATGGGACCAAACATTACAAGCTCGCACTAAAAGCAGAATTTAAGTCAATGAAAGAAGAGAGGCCACTATATGTCAGCACTTTAAAAATGCAAACTTTTTACATCTTATCATAGATACATTTTATATAAAAGCATGTTATGCACTAATTTTCACTGATTATGTTCTTTCATATAAAGACCAGGCAGATTTGTACATGTTTCCTTCTTGAAAATAGAGATTGGATTTGTTACTGGCTAATTTTGTAGTCAATTACAAAAGTATATTAACAGACAATACCAAACACCTCGATATTCTCTGATAAATGCTGTACATGCCACTTGCAGCAAACCATTTAATAAGTATAACTGCCAAGGAACAAAATGTACTTAGTAAATATTAATTAATAAAATCTGAAAATAACACATTCAAGGTCGTGAAATGTCCCCACTCCAATCCATAATGAACGTCTCTGCTAGACTCCTCTACCATATTCAATGCTCAGTATCTGCAGCTCCACTCTGTCAATCACTCCACTGGCTTCCCATAGCCTCCAGAATAGCATTTAAAATCCGGACTCTAAAGTATAAAGCTCTTAACAATAATGCACTTCTTATATCTCCGGCCTTATCTTAAAATACTATCTCAACCACCCTCTTAGCTCTTCTAATGAATTTCTTCTTTCCACCTCTCTTATCACCTCTTCTCATTCTGCCTTCAAAAATGTTCTTGTGCTGCCCTTATTCTCTGGAACTCCTTGCCTCACCTAACTAGACTATCCTCCTGCCTCAAATCCTTCAAAACTTCATCTTTTTAAAGAAGCCTATCACCTGCTGCCTTAATATGCACAATGCATCTATCTCCCCTGTACCACACCCAAACCTTTTTTCTAAATATAACATAATTAATGTGTTGAAATGTTAGAATTCTATATGTTAGTAAATGTATTTATTATTGATTATATGCAATTTTTTGTTATATTTTAGGGTCTACTGTCCACGAAACTGTGCACAAGCAAGTCCACATTATGCTCGTGTGTTTGGGACTGGAATTTATTCTGATGTAAGCTTTGTTTTGACTTTATGGTAATTTATAGAGTTGTTTCAGTTATTACTGAAATTGTATAATCAATACTTTTAACACTTAATTTTTGTAACCTTTTATTTATAAAGTAAAAAAAGCAAAAGATGGTTGGGTCTGTGTCAGGATTGGGGATTTTTGGTCTTGAATCAGTTAGTTTTTGGGGTGTGTTTAATAATTGTAAGACTTTGAAGGTGGAGGGTACAGCTGAGTAACACTTATTAAGCAAGTTTTATTGTATTCACTGATATTTGCCACCTGTAAGGGGTCAGATAAGAAAAAGCAAACCTCGGTTGTGTTTCACTATAAATATGTATATTTCTGTAATAATAAGTATTGTTAAATCTGCATTTCATTATAATGCAAATCATGGGCCTCATTCAATTGCTACATTTTTTAGATCCGGGCTCGCAAAGGGAGGTCACAAGCTACGTTGCTATTTATTTGCCTTCCATTTGCATGCTCCGATCTGGTTACATGCTGCGAGCTATGATACCTAGCAATTTGTTCTATCGTAGCTTACTTCCCTCAAAGTCTTTGATATTTCACGGCTGCAAGAGTTGCGGACGCAAAATATCCCTAATCACTATTCAATTGCTCTAATTGCCCTTCTGTCAAGCCTTTAAATGGCTAAACTCGAACCACAGATTTCTTGTACCAAGGAGGTGTCGCAAAGGGCTTACTTACAAATCGTAGCACTTCATAAGCAAATAAAAAAACAATCCTGTACTTATATTAAAAGTGAAAGTGATGTTAGGTCTTAGAATTAATAGCACAACATTCTCAAGCTCGCAAATCGGCAAAAATAAATACTTTATTTCATGTTCAATTTCCGTCATAAAGTTCTACGAGCTTCAACCTCCAAGCCCGTATGACTTTGGAATACAACCTCCATATTTCATTTAGGTCCTACGGGCTTGACTAACTAGTTATGGGCTTGGAGGTCATTCAAGCCCGTAGGACTTTGAACGGAAATTAAACATGAAATTAAATATTTGATTTTGGCAATGTACCTGCTTGAGAATGTTGTGCTTATAATTCTAATGACACCCATTTTGTTCCCCAGTGCTGGATTGAATTTATATTTGTATTTACAGCGCTTCGAGTTTGCAGGCTTGAAACACGAGTTATAGGCTTGCGGCTTGCGATCATGTTCAAGCCCGCAAATTCTTACTGCCGATAGCATGGTTTGTGATTAGGGGGACTAACTTGCGGGCCCGGCCAGTTAAATAGCAGCGTAAATGTAGAGCAATGCGAGGATGTAACATGATCGAATAGAGGCCCCTAATTGAATGAAGCCCCATGTGTCTAAGAAATATGTCTCAAAATATATTCCATATGCACTGTGATTTGTATTTTCAAATGTCTTAATTAGTTAACTAAATATACAGAGTCACAAATTATTCAAAGTTGACCTGCATCTTCTATTTTTATGCAAGTATAATAACAATGTGTAAACTTAATACATTTGCATATGATCCTTCTCTAGCAGTAAAATCATAGAAGCTTATTTTTCATGAGACTTACTGTCACTGATTAGTGAATAATGCAAGAGGACAGTTAGTTGGTGCTGTTTTATATATAAACAAGCATGCCACATAGTGAACAAAATTCTACACTATGAAATCATATGGAATCAATGGATTCCAACGCAATACATACATTTCATAACTTCAAGTTATTGAGAAAAGTCATTAAATCTTATCAACACATATCCGCCGCGTTTAAATATTTCCTTAGTTATTCAAATAAAATTACATTCTTCTGAAAGAATGGAGTGTGTCCAATTGGCATGCACTAACCTGAAGAGTATGTTGCACATAATAATAATCAGACATAAACAATTCAGGGTCCTATGAGACATTTGTCTCACAGATTGTATGTGACATGGAATTACAGAGCTGTAGACTGTACATTGTACTCCATTTGACCAGCTAATACTGTTTTTCTGTGCTGTGGACACTAAAATTAGTTGCACTAGTCTTTGAGATATATCATGTGTAAACTTTCTTGGTTAAAATCCTGCAAACACTGAGCTACATTCTGTAAGAATTACTGTTACCAAAATAGTTTTGATTATGACTATTTGTGGATAAAACTAATCTCCATAAAGTAATCTGCCAGGTTTAGCTTTGTCTGCCTTGCACTAAAATTAAAGGATCACTGTGTACACAGTTTACCTCTCTGTTCTAAATTAGACTGAGTATAAGGTTGCAGAGGTTTGCAGTATGTGCCATTTCTGAGTTTTGCCTTGTTGCTACAAATCCTGCAACTATATGTGGATGATATGCACACCCACATGTGATGATTTAGTAACATCTGTTAATTAGTGGAACAAGTGTAAAACTGTAAATGCACATACCACATGATATTTGTAGTGCAGTATTTGTTTAATAATAATAATACATCTAAGTGATGTTTTAAAAACTAGGGATACCTTATGCACAATAATGGCTTAATTGCACGTGTACCAGTTTCCCCAGACTGTATCCTTGGCAGAAAGTAGCTTGGGGACAGCAATCCACTATTGGTTTCAGCCAGTCCATATGGTTCTCTCAACAAAATAGTGTGTTACCAAAAAATACTAGATAAATTGCTTTTAAAACCATAGAGCATGGATTATACATTACACATAATGTATACACTAGTTTAAAAAAACTTATATTAAAGTGAGACTGGGAGAATTGTCTTTTCCTACTAATGCCCTCAACTATTACATGATACAGAACTTATGGGGGGAAAAAAAGATAAATGCTACAGCAATACACAATTAGTAATTTGTTTCCAGAGTAAATATACAGCAAACCATCTATGTTTGTTGCATTATTGCATACACTATTATATCATTGATAAAGCCCTTATGAGGGCGAAACACGTTTGATTTTAGTGACTATTGTAGAGATTTTTTATATTTTATATTATAATATTGTATAGCACTTTTTTGGGCATATAATAGTGCACTCTCATTTAGAGTCAGCCAAATAGAGTGGTGAAAATACTAGAGGAGTTTGTTCCTTATATACACAGACCAAGTTGGGCATTCTCTAACTAACATTAGTACTTGGGTTTATTAATCCTTGTTATGTGTTTATAAGAGAAAGGGATTTTATCAATGACCCCATATGCCAATGTTGTCTTTGTGTTTGGACACTACCTCTAGTTAGAATTACCTACTCTATTACATGGATTTCGACTACCTATATGAGAGTACCTAGTAGAAGCATCCCTGCTATATACCGAAAAGCAAGAACTATTATAGGACCTCCTGGTGATTCATTATATCTACTACTGAACTACCTCATTGCATGAGGTCAGCACATGTCAGTGGCCATTTCATCTGTTTTACCTTGTCATATTTCTTTTGTACAACTATTTAAAATAAAACTTATCTGTACTAGGACTTGGTGGGGTGCTTTCTCCCCCTTACCTATTTTTTAATGATACAGCAAAACAGAGTATAAAGTAATTTGTGGGGTTCTTGAGGGACTGCAGCGGAAGAAATACCTGGGATTTATAAAAAGTCTTAACATTAAGTTATACATCCTTTTTATTATACAAATTAAACTTATTTTCTCTAAAATAAACAGTGCGTAAGAGGGGACATTATCTCCTTATATAAATTTGTTCAGGGTCAATATAAAGCTTTGTCAGTGGGACTTTTTGTACCATGACGTTTTTAGCTTACAAGAAGACATCCCTTAAGGTTAGAAGGAAAAAGATTCCAATATATGAAAAGAAAAGGGTTCTTTATAGTAAGGACAGTATTACTGTTGAAAACACTACCAAAGGTGGTTGTGACAGCAAATTCAATAGGTAACTTTAGAAAGTAGTTGGATAAGTTGTTGAATAAAAAGTGCATAGAGGGTTATGTAGAGAAGGAGGGCAGTTGATCTATGGAGAAATCCCATTGCCAGAATTTTGTGGTCAAGAAGGAGCATTGTTTACACATTATGAGACAATTGGAAGTGTTTCAATTGGGGGGTTTTGTTTACCTTCCCCTGAAACAATTAATAATTACAATTCACATGATATCTAAAAAGGCTGGACATGAGACAGCAAATATCTATTTTTAACCTCAATAACCGTGATACTATTTATTTGTGAACTCAAAAGCTCTCTACATCATTTCCAGAATTTCATCAATTAAAATCTTTCACTATCTACTTGTCTCCTTTTGGCAATATCTTACTACAGTAAAGTACAAAATTGCATTTTTCTGGTTTAATAATTTGCCAGAGGAAAGGTGTTATTTATGAAATATGTGTAATTATTACCATACCATATTTTTGAAGCCTACAGGAGAAATATTATCATCCTTCCTTTATAAAAAAAAAAAATAATCCTTGTTCATGAAACAAAGCAATGCTTGCATAGTGTTATTTTATGAATTGGCTGCCAGAGGATGACTTTTGTTCAAAGGCTTTTGTAGTTCCTTTGTAGAGAAATGATATGGTGGTTTAGATATCTGGTATTTTGCTGAGTAGCCAAAAGAAGTAAAATCATTAAGCAGCTGGGTATTTAAAGTCTGTGACCTGTAAAACACTGACGAAGGCCAGGGTGTTTAGTACACAGCAGTAACGCAAAGTTGAATAACATTGCATGAAATGTTTTTCTTTCATTAAAATGTCTATACATTAAAGGGATAGTGCTCTTCCTGGGGTGAAAGAGCACAACATTCTATGTTAAAATAATCTATTGCTTTTTAATAAAATTACACTAATAACCTGAAAATATACCTGAAAATGTAAGGTCTTTGGTCTGTTTACAAACAGACTCCTGACTGTCCCATGATTAACAACATATGCCGATAGCGAGCAGTAGAAAATGCTGCACACATAGATTGATGGCTTTTCATTGGTTTTAGGCATGCATTCAAGTACTGGTTAACTCACAAAACACATATTTAGCAGCTTGAAGCATTCATTTCTCTGCACAGATTTATCTGAGAAGGGTTAAATCACTCTCTGTTTCTGCTCTGAGTACAGAGCTCTTGCTGTCAGTCTGCCTGTGGGACATGCCAGAGCTCATGTAAACATACACTTCTTTTAGGATTTCTTATGTGAAAAATGCACCGATTCAAAAAGTATTTCAACATGTTTTTGTGAGTATGTTACAATGGTGTGCTCCAAGTTGTACTGAATTAACTGTCCCTTTAAGCTGTCTGTTTTGGCTTTGCACTCAGTAAATGCACAAATTCAATTTGAGTTTCATTCATTAGGAAGATGTATGAAATATTTTTAATTGCATTAAACTAGCAATTTTTACTTTATAAATACTTAATTAGTACATATTTTTCAAATTGCTTCTATTTGTACTATTGCAGTTATGTAAAATATCCTATTTTCCAGAACATCACTTGAAAAACGGCAACATAATTTTATAATCTAAAAACAAATACAGGATCTGATTTTTTTATTTTAGATGCAATTTTGCAGTTGTGGAAGCTACCATTTTGGGGCCCTATGTTAATCACCTATATCACAGTTTAACACCATGTTTAGACTAAAGCTAGCTATGTTAATCACCCATCACAAAAATATTTCTAGAGATTTTACTTTTTTGCTACAAGTGACTGTGGCAAGCCTGAGCCTAAAATTACAGCAAACTTTTCCATTGATTCTTGCACTGACAAAAGATTACAAGCTACACCAAAACCCTATGCTAATAAGACTTTACAGTGCAGTATTTAAAGAGACAGTATAGCACCAAAAAACAATAAAAAATTATGAAATTTCAACATTATTTGACACTTAATAGTCCAATATAAATATGTTTAATTAAAAAATATATTTTATTATTATGTCTGTTTTATTATATAACATCAAGGGTAACACACAACACAGCAATCAAGGGGTTAATATAGATAAGGAAACCACATGGACTAGGAACAGATGCTCTAATGCATTGTCTATTTATATATAATATATAAACACAAAATAAACACATTTATATTTTGAATTATTAAATACAATTGTCACATCTATTACATTTCAAAACATATAAATAAATAAAAAAATCATATATTTATATATATAAATATAATGGTGTCTTGCCGCAGTTATGGCACTTTTTCTCACTCTCATTTTAATAATCATGACATTCTCATTTCCTATTGGTTCCCAGAGCCATTTCTCAGCCATAAAGCTTGGTCTGGACATGCACTAAACCAAGATATATTTATCACCTCTGATAAGATATATACTCAAGATAATGACAGCTTTAAGACATTTATTTAATGTCAACTTATCTAAACGTATCTTTTGATATCCCAGGTCTATAAATAAGATTAAGTAAAACTTCCAGTAAGTTTCCATTCATAGATTACAATGCTTAAAATGATACCAAGCTGTATGTTCTTTGTAGGATATTTTATTTACTAGTGACTCTTTAATTACCAGGTTATGAAAAAGGAGATAATAAATATTAGGAGATGATAATACCATCATCCAGTTTTAATGCTTAAAAACCATTGTAATAGACTGTAATAGACAGTAATATACTGTAATATAACCTTGCAGCAGGCTGGACTGATTTCACTGGCTCTACCCCATGATATCATTAGGTCTACCCTCACTGCCTATACAGGGATAACAGCTCTATTGTAACCCGTTTGCAGCTGCCCAATAGGCCTCGCCAATTTACTGTGCATGACCTTCATAGCCCTGCTCCCCTTTACTGAGCATGCTCAGTGTTAACCAGGATGTAAACTGTTCAGACTTTATTTTTAGTTCAGCAAACAGGAAAAGCTATCAGACACAGGTAGAAGGAGATACACAGCTTGGTTTCAGGAGAAAACACACGGTTTAAAATCTAAGAAAAAACTTTATATTTTATTTATTTTAAACTGCATACTGTTTATAATAGCTTATGCACACTAAACAAACATATGAGCCTTACTACAGTGGTCCTTTAAAAAAAAGTCCTAAATCTCAGATTATTTGCATACACTGGTTAACATGCTTAGTGTGTCTGATGTTTGTATGTCTGCTTCTCTGCCAAGTCTTTGGATAAACCAGTATAAATCCAACTGATCACTACTAGCCCCTCTTGTTTTTTATTTTCACAGTGGTAATGAAAAATCCCATCCAGTTAGCAAAATATAAAAAGCAGCAACTTGGAACTAATTTAATTATTGTAATCCATACATAGTAACAATGTTGTGTGGCAGAACGTCATTCTCATTCCTTCCCATTCTTATTCTAAACTGTACAAAATTACCTTAAAATAGTTCATGCCATATAAATCACCTTTGCATTAAATTCTTATGACTTGTGAATATACACCTATATGGGTATTAGTATTAAAACAGTATTAACTTTCAGCAATATGTGCAAAACTGAAAACGAGGAAGGAACTGTGAAATAGGACTCTTAGAAGATCAAAACATGCCGTTGTCTTTACGTTTATGTTTAGTGCATTCTTCTAGGAATAATAGATGTGATTGTTACGCTAAGTTCACTTATAAGTCCCTAGCCCTTTCTGGCTTGGTTTTAAAATAGCTGTTCTGACAGTCAACGATGGTGGTCTTAGAATATTCCTAACCAATCCATTACAGTAAGAGATGTGTCTTAAGCACCTGCTGTGTTGAAATAACAGACTGTCCCAGGGAAATGCACTCTACTGATATGTGATACATTCATCTGATTTACAGGAATTGTATTAAAAGGTAGTTTCTACTTGATCCTGAGTCTAGGATTCCATGACCCCTGACTGTCAACTAAAACTGATAGTAGCTGAAGTCAAGTGATAAAGCTTACATTACAATCTCTCACTGATTGCTCCTATTTCATCATTAAATTCAACAAGAACTATAGACTCCTAGACATAGTTTGCTGAGATCCACAAAATAATATGAATCTTATTAAACTATTTTCAAGTTTTAAAACAGTTAAAAACTATAATATGGTTGAGTTGAACAAATACTAATATTATCTCGTTGAGTCAGCTGGCACCTATTTTCCCTCTTTCTCCTCCACTGTTCATTCCTTTACCTTCCTTTATTATGATTCCTGTGGAATTTAACTCTTTTTAAAGTACTCATTTGCCATTTAGACTGATGTGGCACCTTCCAGGGTAAAAGCATGCTACCTTAATAAATGCAAGAGACAGTTATGGCAGCACTTTCTGCATGTATTGGTCCAAACAAATGATTAAAGGAACACACATTTGCTAATCTACATAATTACTTTTAAATATATCTATTACATTTGTGTTTATGATATATATTGCCTTAGTCTCAAGCAAGTCCGTAGGAATCAAAAAATAATCTGGAGGGTGGGGGGGGGGGGGGGGGGGGTGACATGGTCTGAGTTTTAAAAAGACAAAGATCCAATGAGTTATATATAGAAACACATGTGTGTATATCTATAAATTGATCTATATAGCACCTACCTAGTGGAGGTAGGTACCTTATCTACACCATCCAGAAGTGCCCAGTACCTCCCCCTCACCTTCTGTCTCTTTGGCTACCTGAATAATTCTGCTACCCCAGTCTCACAAGATTGTGTAAAGTCTTGTGAGACCCAAGTTTTGGAGAAAAAGTGATAGGAGGTGAGATCGCGGAGGTACTAGGCACTGCTAGGAGATCTGGGGGGATTTGTACCCCCCACACCAGTTCCTATGGCCCTGCTCTCAAGTAATTCCTATGTGTCCAATTGAATAGTATCTGAGAGCTAAAATTATGTCAATTTTTTTCTACATTTGAAAAAAAAAATGAAACCCCAAAATATTCTTACCTTATCAAGGTATATGCATAATTAAATATTTGGAATGTATTGATTGATTTACAACTTATTTTTCACCCTAGATTTCCAGCATCTGTAAGACAGCACTTCATGCAGGCGTAGTCCGCAACCAGCAAGGAGGCTATGTGGATGTTATGCCAATGGACAAAAAGAAGCATTATTTTGCATCTGTTCAAAATGGAATATCTTCAGAAAGGTATGGAATTCATAAACAAAAACAATGTAATTGTTATTATTTTATAGCAATAAGAAGTTCATGAATTAGAAATTACCTGAAAAGAAAATGTCTGGCATTTCTAAACAACGTGTAAAAATAAAATAACTGTGCATACAATGTATGCATTTGATATACATTATGCTGCATTTGGTACAATAAGTATTATTATTTCTAAAATTGTATAAATGCTGGAATTACAGGAGTTCATGGGAAGCTGCGGTACCATAACTGCTCGTCTCCTGTAATCTCATAAATCATACCCTAAAAAGCTGCTTATAGATCAAAATAGCTCTGTGTATTTTCTATTACTATGAATAATGTATTGTTTCTACAAAATCTGAGCTTGCTTTATCTAGGAATTTTAAATATATAATGGAGAAGCAACACGTAATAAAATAACTTTTATTGATTGGAACTTTTAAGCAACAATTAATATTTACTATAGTTTTTATCTTATCAAATTATATTTACACTCAAGCAAGAATTTAAAGGACCACTGCACAATGAAAATAAATATATATGTTTGAAATGTTTAAGTCTGAGTAACAGCATAATTAACCTGGAAAAAAGTCATACAGTTAGTTTCTTAATTGCAATAAATACATCTTGTGCCTCAGTAGGACCCATGAGGAATCCATGATACATTGGTGAAAATTGTGTGTGTGTGAGAGAGAGGAGTATTTACATTTCTGGACAGCTATAGTTGCATTGAATGATGCAATGCTTCCGTGCCAATGAGTGTCGGGGTCTGGTGTAAATTTCAGTCTTATTCTATTATCAAACAAAGACTCTGGACTTCTACATGTTCCCTCCTCCCTACCACTTCCCCATTATCCAGTCCTAAGAATGTAATGTAAAAACACACATTTTATTCCTGTACTAAAATTCAAAAATGCTAATTTTTCAAAAAATGTTTTATGGCCATGGCTTACGCAGCTTCTAACATGGTTAGTTTGTATTGAATTAATGATAACCCCATTTATTATTTTCGGTGCAGTTGTCTGGGCCTGGGTATGGCTTGTCTCTTTTTGTGCATGGAATGATTGCTCAGGGGCTTACCAATAATGAAATGCAGTCATCTCTCATTAAGATAATGTTTCAACCTCATTAGATCAGAAAGGCTAACTGATAGCTCAAAAGGAAAACTCCAGTCTTATTTTACAAACCATTCTGTAAAATGAAGTGTTATAGTTTTGCATCATCCTGTGCAATTTAAATGGTACAAAAGGAAACAAGTAATTAAGAAAAAAAGACACTTGTTTATCACGTATGTACCAAACTAACAATTTAAACTATGCTAAGTGTCAATGAGAGAAATAGAAGACAAATGCACATGTATATCTTGTAAGACTGTAGACTCAGCGTTAAATTCACTAAGGTGAGCGGAGATACATCTCAAATAAACATCTCTGTTTCAAGAGGAGGACCAATATAATTTTATTAAAGTATAATCAAATTGTTGTTGTTTAGTTGTTCAGTCGTGTCCGACTCTCAGTGACTCTATGGACCACAGCACACCAGGTGCATCTCTCAGTCACTGCCCCTCTGAGCTCCATCAAGTTCATGTTCATTGCTTCATTGACCTTATCTATCCATTTCTGCCTCTGTCGTTCCCATCTTCTTGTGCCTTCAAACTTTCCCACCATCAGTCTTTTCTAGGGAATCCTGCCGTCTCATGATATGGCCAAAATATTTGAGCTTCATCCTCATGATTATACCTTCTAGTGAACAGTTTCTTTTGATTTCCTGAAGTATTGATTGTTTGGATCTTCTTGCAGTCCATGGGACTCTAAGCAGTCTTCTCCAACACCACAAATCAAAGGCGTCAATTCTACAGAGCTCAGACATCTTTATGGTCCGGGTTTAACATCCGGATGTTACTACTGGGAATACCATAGTTCGAACTATGCAGACCTTTGTTGATAGTTTAATATCTTTACTTTTTACTAGCTTGTCCAAGCTTTTAATAGATCTTGGTTCCAAGGAAAATAAAATCTGTCACTGCCTCCACTTCTTCCCCGTCACTTTGCCAGGAAGTGAGATTGCCATTTGCCATGATCTACGTCTTTTTAACGTTGAGCAGCAGGCCAACTATTGCACTCTCTTCTTTTACCCTCATCAATAAGTCCTTTAGTTCCTCCTCACTTTCAGCCATCAGAGTAGTATCATCAGCGTATCTGAGGTTGTTGATATTCCTTCCAGCAATATTGATTCCAGCTGTGGATTCATACAGTCCAGCCTTACGCATGATGTATTCTGCATATAAGTTGAATAAATAAGGTGAAAATATACAACCTTGTTGCACTCCTTTTCCGATCTTGAACCATTGTCCCATGTTCGGTTCTGACCGTGGCTTCTTGGTCGAAATACAAATTCTTTAGGAGGAGGATGAGATAATCTGGTACTCCCATCTCTTTAAGGACATGCCACATTTTGTTGTGATCCATACAGTCAAAGGCTTTAGAATCGTCTATGAAGCAGAAGTAAATGTTTTTTTGGAACTCTTTTGCTTTCACTATTATCTAACGGACATTGTCAATTTGATCCCTTGTGCCTTTTCCTCTGCAGAATCGGGCTTGCACATCTGGTAGTCCCTGTTCCAAATACTGTTGGAGTTGAGCTTGTAGAATCTTAAGCATTACCTTGCTGGCATGTGAAATGAGTGCAATTGTTCGATAATTGGAGCACTCTTTGGCACTTTTACAGCCGATTGGCCATTGTTGAGTTTTCCAAATGTGTTGGCATAAGGCAAGTAACACTTTTACAGCATCATCCTGTAGAATTTTTAATAGTTTAATAGATTCCATCACCTCCTGCAGCCTTATTATCAGCAAGATATCCTAGGGCCCATCTCACTTCGCTCTCCAAGATGTCTGGCTCCAGCTCATTGGAGAAATTATTGAGGTCATCGCTTCTGTAAAGATCCTTCCTGTATAGATCTTCAATGTATTCCTGCCTCTTCTTTATCTGATCTTCTGTTAAGTCCCTATCATTTTTGTCTTTTATCATGCCCACTTTGGCATGAAAGGTACCTTCAATGTATTCCTGCCTCTTCTTTATCTGATCTTCTGTTAAGTCCCTATCATTTTTGTCTTTTATCATGCCCACTTTGGCATGAAAGGTACCTTTTAGGTTCCCAATTTTCTTGAAGAGATCTCTTGATTTACCCATTTGGATATCTTCTTCAATCTCTTTACATCGCTCATTGTAGAATGTCTCCTTGTCTCTTCTTACTATCCTCTGGAATTCTGCATTGCTGCACAAATATTTTCTTATCTCCACTACCTTTCATTTTCCTTCTTTCCTGGGCTACTTCCAAAGCCTCATCAGCCAGTTTGACTTTTTACTTTTCTTTATTTTAGGGATATTTTTTGTTGCTGCTTCCTGGACAATGTTGCAAACTTCGGTCCAAAGTTCTTCAGGCATTCTATCTTCCATGTCTAGTCCCTTAAATCTATTCTTTACTTCCACTACATATTCACAAGGCATAATATTTATCTTGTATCTACTTGGTCTGATGGTTTTCCCTTTTTTCTCCAGTTTAATTTTCAACTTTGCAATACGAAGCTCATGGTCTAAGCCGCAGTCAGCTCCAGGTCTTGTTTTTGCTGACTGTATAGAGCTCCTCCATCTTTGGCTGCAACGTATATGGTCAATCTGATTTCTATGTTGTCGATCTGGTGATGTCCATGTGTAGAGTTGTCTTAGAGGCTGTTGGAAGAGGGTGTTTGCTAAGACCAGAGAATTATCTTGACAAAATTCTATTAATTTCCGACTTGCTTCATTTTGTACTCCAAGCCCAAATTTGCCACTTATTCCAGGTGTCTTTTGGTTCCCTACTTTAGCATTCCAATCTGCTATGATGATAGTAACATCTTTTGTTGGTGTTATATCTATGACTTGTTGAATGTCATCGTAGAACTGGACAATTTCAGCCTCTTCAGCATCCGTGGTTGGAGCATAGACTTGGATCACTGTGATATTAAATGGCTTACCTTGAATTTGAATTAATATCATCCTGTCATTTACTGGGTTGTAACTGAGCATTGCTTTGGCCACTCTTTGATTGACTAGGATGGCTACTCAATTTTTTCTGCAGGATATTTGACCACAGTAGAAGATTTGGTGGTTGTCTGGTGTAAAATGTCCCATTCCAGTCCATTTACGTTCACCAATTCCCAGGATATCAATGTTTAAACGTGTCATTTCATTCTTGACCACATTTAGTTTGCCTTGGTTCATAGTTCTAACATTCCAGGTTCCTATTCTGAATTAGTCTTTGCAGCATCAGACTTTCCTTTCCCCTTCAGACACATCCGCAGCTGGGTGTCCTTTCAGCTTTGGCCCAACCACTTCATTAGATCTGGTGTTACTTGTACTTGCCCTCTGTTCTTCCTCAATAATGTGATAAAGTGCACCTTCTGACCTGAGGGGCTCATCTTCCGGTGCCATATCGTTATATCTCTGGTTGTGCCTGTCCATAAAGTTTTCTTAGCAAAGTTACTGGAGTGGGTTGCCAGTTCCTTCTCCAGTGGACCGCGATTTGTCTGACCTCTCTACCCTGACCTGATCATCTTAGCTGCCCCTACATGGTATAGCTCACAGCTTAATTGAAGTACACAAGCACCTTCACCACGACAAGGTAGCGATCCAGAAGGGGATAATCAAATTAGCCCATTGTTAACTTACTATACTACATATAATACTTATTTTTTAACTCTGATATTTTTCATAGTAAAGGGTCTAGGTATCAAAAAACATCACTGTATAAATTAGATTACATGATTATATGTATACCCATACACCTTATGTTATGTCATAAAACACATTGGAGTACCTTCAAAACCATCTCTCAAAGACTTTTAACCTAATAAACATAGTAGAAGACTTGCTCTAAGACTTTAGCAAATTATGCTCACATTCATAGGTAGACTCCATACAGTAACAAAGATTCAAATTGCCAATAAATAACTACTTTTGGTAAATAAAACTCATTGCTTCTTTGGGAAAACAAGTCATTTAACCATTTGGTCAAAAGCAAAAATAAAAAACAATACATAATAAAAAATCCTATTTGTATATACAAAGAAGTGCAAAATCTCTTAAGGGAAAAAAGATGTAGGTGGTCATAGAGGCTGCAGATGTTTGTTGTCTGAATTAGACAGATAGCTCATAGCTCAGGCCAGGATTTTCTACTGATTGAATCCAAAGAATGCTAAGTATGTAGCCAAATTAGAATGCTATAAAAAGTAAGGACTGTAAAAATCTGGGGGCGGGGGGGGGGGGGGGGGGGGGGGGTTAGATACCACATATCGAACCACATATCGTAACTGCTTCTCTACACATAAACACACACATTCAAAAATCTGTGAGGAATTGTCCCCCTCGTCCCCCCAGTTCCTATACGCATGAAAACATAGAAGAGTTGTATGAGGATGTACTGGTTTGACTGTTATGATATAATTTAGCTTTGAGTACTATCATTAACGTATTCTTTAATATGTTTTTTTTTTCTTTTGCAGTTTACACAACCCAACGGGAAGCAAGGCATTTAGAATATTTGCTGTTATTTGAATGCATCCAAAACACAAGTACTTGGAAATATGGTTGATCATAGAGTATGCATTTGAAAGATTGTATAGAGGTGTATTTTTATTGTACAGAAAATATGTTCACCAAAAATATGTGTATGTGGCTTCTAGGGACAATTTTTTATAGATGAGAAATTGTTTGATGAAAGCATAATCAAATAAGCCCCTGTGAACTTACTATATTTTTATGTGCTTATTTCATTTAAATGATTTTTGGCACCCACCTCAGTCATACTTTCTAATACTATATGGCCTTATTTTTCAACTCTTCAATACTTTTCATAGTAAAGAGTAATGGGGGAGGTACATGTATCACAAACAGCATTATTGTATACTGTAAATTGTATAGATTATAGATGTACAAGATATACCCATAACCCTTTTGTGAATATACACCATTACATCTTCCCTTCTAAGCCCTGCTCTGTCATCAAATGCATTAGGGTATATTTATCAAGCCGGGATAAAAGTGGGGATAAAAAAGTAGACCTAAATATGCTCATTTCCTTTATTTTTTATAGTAAATACTTTTACAACAGAGTAAAGTTTATCCGTGCTTGATAAAAAACTGATAAGTTCTGTTTATCCCTTTTTATCCACACTTTTATCCCCACTTAAAAAATATATTCTATTGACTAACATAATCAAAAATAGAGGTTTTTGTTTATCAGATGGGATAAAAAGTGTTATTAAAAGGGAGCTTTCACCTAAAGAAAAGGTATTTTACATTGAAGAGAAAAAATGAAAATGTATGCATAAAAGTTATAATACTTGTAGTGCCTTTTATTCATACAAAACCTCCATATGTTAAGTATTGTGAGCTGATGAAAAAAAAAACAGAAAAATGAATAAACCTGACACAGTTTAGAACTACTTGGGTAACTTGATTAGCTCTTGGGCAGGGTTTGATAAAAAAGCTCAATTAAAAAAAGGCGAGTGGGGATATTAACACAATTTATGCCTATTTTTTGCCAGCTCGAGAGACATACTCAATTTTGTCTTAAAACAGAATCCTGTTAGTCAAATATTTCCTACAATGTTACAACATTTTACATAATATGATAAAAAATTATAAAACTAATCTGGTTTCTGGGAGTCCGTATTCTATCTTAAATTTTTTTAATTAAATAAAAACTGCAGATATAATATTGAATGGATATGAAGAAAACATTAATAGTAATCTAATTTTCACAACTCTGCAGTAGTAGTAATACTGTGTGCTATTTTGATTAAAAATATAAATCTTGAAGAACATGTGAATACATTTTTGGGAAGTTCTATCAATGTGCAATGTTATCATATAGGGATAAATTCCCTTAGATGCAACATCTTCAAGAGTTTTCAAAACCTTTCCATATTTAAACCTTGCCATATGTGTGAAGAAAAAAAATGATAAATGTACTCATAAGTATTTTATCTCAACTAAATGGATATATCAGATAAAAATAGAAAATAATAAAAAATATTATTAATAAAGTTATAGATGGCACTTTTCTGGTATTGATAATCAAAGAATGTATTCTTTATTGTACTGCTGATTTAAGACTTCTGTTATATATACTGCAAATTAATTGTAATGGTAGTATTGATCAAAAAGCTTGAAAGCTTGAACAATAATTAAATCAATCACAGTAATACTGGTAAATGCATTGTTAAAAAAAAGAATAGTTTGTCATGGTGACAGTTTTATATTGACATCATTGGTTTATTCTGGAGAGCTCTGCTTTTAGGTTTTCGCACATGTTATGAATAAAATTACAAGCTGGTAGGTTCACATTCCTACCAAAAGTATTTAATGGGTGCTTGTTGCCTACCAATAATCATTATATTTTCAAAGTTCAAGGCATGTGGCATCCATACATTGTTTTGCCTTCCTTAATGGATAGAATATTGGGACCTACTTGTTTCTGAGATTTGAACTCACACCCACGCCTTTAGTTATATATCTTAATGTAATTAAGACCTGCTAATTATTTTTAAAGTATAAAGTTTTAATGTGAAACTGCAATACACATACCAAATAATCTACTAGGTATATACAAATACAAATAAATACAGCTAATATGTATTTTAGAGGTACTAGTGTGACTTCTATGTTCATCCTGTTATGAATTAATTTTCAATGAATTGGGTAATTCAACCCAAGAGAAATTCGAATACTATGAATACTACACCCCATGAATTTTAGATCTGTGTGTTGAAGTTTGTACATCCTATGAATTGTATAGGGTGTGCAAACCTATACAATTCTACACATCTGTGTGTCAAGGTTTGTAATTACCGTAAGTGAGTACTAGTATAATTTGCTTGCTTATTTATTTAGGGGTCGAGCATGCTCTGCTTTAGAGCTGCATAAGTTCCAAATTTAGACATTCCCTATTTCCATTTAAGAAAACTGTTATATAAAGTAATGTAACTATAAATCAAAATTCAGAGGCACCCCATATGCTATAATTTTTTTGTTGAAAATAATAATTGGAGCTACCCATTATGTAGTAACTAGTAACTTGCCCCTCATAAATGACAGTATTATATGTTATGTTTAATTGTCTCTGCTGTCTCTCTCTCTGTGCCCTCTATCTCTCTGTTCGCCCTCTTTCTTTCTGTGAGCCCTCTGTCTCTCCTTGAGCTGTGTCTCACTCTGCTCTGTGTCTCTCTCTGGATGCCCTCTATCTCTCTATGCCCTCGGTTTCACTCTGTGCCCTCTCTCTTGGCTTTGTGTGCTACCTGTCTGTCTCTTTCCCTCCCTTTCTCTCCCTCTCAACAAAGCCTTAAAATATTTCTATGATGTGCAGTTAACCAATTACTGCTGCTAATTCACTTTCGAAAATGTTATGAAACCAGAATTTTTGTACTAATTCTTAAGGTTTAGGATTTTTAGTAATGTAAATATTGTTTATATACTAGTATATAGAAAAATAAGGTATGCAATGTTTTTTTTTTCTTGTTTTTTAAAGTTGATTGAAAAAAACTGCATAAAAAAGGTTAAACGTTTTTACAGCCTGGCAAGTATTCCTGCAGGCCAGGAAATGTACAGCAAAGTGGTGTATAGTGCAATTGTTTTTCATTTTGTTTCAATATATAGCCCTGTCCAGCTATTTTCCTTTGGAAAATGGCATTGATCATACATTTTACCATATGATGGTACAAAAGTAGCAATACAACAAATACAACATATGTTTCTATGAAAAAAATACTGTTGTGCTTAAAAAATCTAGCAAATTGTATTGTTGACCCTTCCTTGACATATTTGTTTCTGTAAATCTTTTGATATTGTTTTAAGAACATTATTTTTGTTTAAATATATGTTATATATTCTTGT
Source organism: Discoglossus pictus (assembly GCA_027410445.1). NCBI lineage: Eukaryota > Metazoa > Chordata > Amphibia > Anura > Alytidae > Discoglossus > Discoglossus pictus. Next base: position 80,715,472 of record CM050166.1, on the reverse strand, counting down.
AATTAGTCAAGCTTCATCTGTTTTTTTATTTTAAATAATATAATAAATATATGTTATTAAAATATTCTGTGGTATTTTATGTTACTTTCATATCCATACACATACGCTATGGGTTCATGTGTACAGTATCAATGTCCTACAATAAAACTCACTTATTGTTATAATTGATTAAAATCAATAGCAATGCACTATTTAAACTTACAGTATAATAATGGCAATAGAACTGAATCGGTCTTCCAGGGAAGTAGTAAGACAGATCCATTAATATAACAGCCCCAGTGATAATTTTACATTGGAGAAACTATGAGCAAATGTTATAGAGCTTCTTAGCTGGCATTAGCTCTAACAAAGCTTCCAATCTAATGAACAAAATCTCACACATACATACTGCACATGCTCAATTTAATTCTGTACAAATGAATGACAATCCTTGGAAATATTGGAAAAACAGTGTCAAAAACTGTGGTTAATATATAGTGGTATTATGAGGTAGTGATATCAGTGTAGTTGAGGATGGTGAGGGGTATTTTAGAGCTCATGTATGGAATACTTCTGAGTCTAGGAATTGGATGCTTCTGTGGGTTCTTGTGCATATAGTGTGTTTAGATTGCAGGGTACATAGAGTTAAGGTTGGAGATTGTGCAAAAAAAGTTAAAGATTAGGTCATCAAGCTGTCTTGGTGACTTACAAGAGACTTACTAGATCTTGCAAGATATCAGAATATAGCCAATGTCCCAATTGTCTTTGCTTCAAGCAGGCCATAGAATAAACACAATAATGATATCCAGTACCCATTAAAGTTTGGGCAAACCAGAACAGTAAAAATGTCCTAAACCTATCTTTTTTAGGTCAATTAAAATTAATTAACATAAAAAAAAAGATGACATACACCACACATGGTACCTTATATAACATAATGAAAATAGCATATAATAACAGTGTAACCCTAAAGTATAAACTCTTATGTAATATAAAGGAGAAAAAAGGAGGTGGAGATATAAAACCATATCTAATATGTAGACAATTTACCATAACAATAGTTACCACAATAGAACAGCAGTAGATAATCTTATTGTTGTTATTTAGTAATTCAGTCATGTCTGGATGTCCCTGACCCTATGGACTACAGCATACCAGGTACATCTGTTAGCCACGGCCCCTCTGTGCTCCTCAAGCTCATTGCTTCAATTACGTAATTTATCCATTTCTGCCTCTAACGTCCCCTTCTTCATGTGCATTTAATCTTCCCCCTAATAAGAGTCTACTTTAGGGAGCCCTGTCTTCTCATCATATGGTCAAAATATTTGACCTTTAGCCTCATGATCAAACCTTCCAATGAACAGTTTGGCTTTATTACCTATGAATTGATTGGATCTTCTTGCAGCCCAAGGGACCTAAGTAGTTTTCTCCAAAACCACAATCCAAAGGCATCAATTCTACAGTGTTCAGCTTTCTTTACATTGCTACCGGGAAAATCATAGTTCTAGCTATGCAGATAATAGTGTGATCTTTTTACTTTTTACTTGCTTGTCCAGATTGGCCATAGCTTTCTTCCCCAGAAACAAACTTCTTTTACATTTATGGCTGCAGAGATATTGGAGCTCAGGAAAATAAAATCTGTCACTGTCTCCACTCCATCCGCATCTATATGCCAGGATTTAAGATTGCTCTTTACCATAATCTATGTCTTTTTCAGCGTTGAGCAGTAGGCCAGCTTTTGTACTCTTTTTTTCACCCTCATCAATAGCTCCTTTTGTTTCTCATCACTTTCAGCCATCAGAGTAGTTGATATTCTCCCAGCAATATTAATTCCAACTTTGCATACATCCAGTCTGGCATTATGCATGAAGTGTTCCACATATAAGGTGACAATATACAGCCTTGTTGCACTCCATTCCTGATCTTGTAACATTTAGTTGTTTCATGTTCAGTTCTGACTGTGGCTTCTTGGTCCACATACAGATTCATCAGGAGGTAGATGGGATGGTCTTGTATCCCCATCTTTTTAAGAACTTGCCACATTTTGTTTTGATTCACACTGTGAAGCAGAGTTAAGTGGTCTGGAATAGAGATGTCGCGGACAGTTCGCCCGCGGACTATTCGCGGCAATTTTGGCTCTTTCGCTTGCATCGGACGGCGGACACATGCACTTTTCGGTTCGCCCCCTATTCTTTATCATTGAGGAAACTTTGACCCTGCACCTCACAGTCAGCAGACACATTCCAGCCAATCAGCAGCACACACTCCCTTCCAGAGCCTTCCATCTGAAGGACAGCATACATTTTAGAATCATTCTGAAGCTGCATTCGTTGTGAGAGGACAGATAGTGTAGCTGCTGGAGATTTAATAGGGAAATAGATAGCCAGGCTGTGTATTTAGCTTCCACTACAGACCTGAAGGACTCATCTGATATCTGCTGCAAGGACAGCAACCCAAAAAGCCCTTTTTAGGACTTGAACATCATTTATTTTATTTTATAATTTTTTTCTGTGTAATCTAATTGCATATGCCTTCCTGCCAGCGTGTGTGTGTGACAGGCTAACACCTAACAGCTTATATTGTGCTTATTTTCACTACTCATACCTGGTGGTGTACCATACATTGAAAACAAACATTTTTTTCCTGTAATCTAATTTCAGTTGCCTGCCTATGTCAGGCTCACAGCTAATATTGTGCTCAGTTTCACCAGTCATAGTTGGTGTACCATACATTGAAAAAAAACAACCCTTTTTTCCTTTAATCTAATTTCAGTTGCCTGCCTGTGTCAGGCTCACAGCTTATATTGTGCTCAGTGAAATAAAACAACACTTTTTTGACTGTAATAGATTGAATAGCAATTGCCTGCCTTCAGGCGTGTGTAGCCTATTGCATCTACTCTGCCAACTTTTGCCAGTGTACAGTGATACGTCATATCTGGTGCAACCGTAGTGTACAGTGACATAAAACAACACTTTTTTGACTGTAATTGATTGAATATCAGTTGCCTGCCTACAGGCGTGTGTATGAGGCCTACTCTGCCAACTTTTTCCAGTGCACAGTGACACTCATATCTGGTGCAACCTAGTGTACAGTGAAATAAAATAACCCTTTTTTTGTGTAATCGATTGAATATCAGTTGCCTGCCTACAGGCGTGTGTGTGAGGCCTACAGCGCCTACTCTGCCAACTTTTGCCAGTGCACAATGACACTCATATCTGGTGCAACCCAGTGTACAGTGAAATATAAGAACCCTTTTTTTTCTGTAATCGATTGAATATCAGTTGCCTGCCTACAGGCGTGTGTGTGAGGCCTACAGCGCCTACTCTGCCAACTTTTGCCAGTGCACAGTGACACTCATATCTGGTGCAACCTAGTGTACAGTGAAATAAAAGAACCCTTTTTTTTCTGTAATCGATTGAATATCAGTTGCCTGGCTACAGGCGTGTGTGTGAGGCCTACAGCGCCTACTCTGCCAACTTTTGCCAGTGCACAGTGACACTCATATCTGGTGCAAATTTGAAGTATCCTATTTTGTGTTGTTTTGGTTTGTAGTTTCCTGGCTAGTAACGGGCCAGGTTTATTGGCTTTATTGAATCCGATAGGAATAAATAGTACAACTGAACACACCACTCCTATCTGGTGGCACCTTAGATTGCAAGTGCAGTGCCCCAAATTTGAAGTGGGAGGACCGACCAAGCATCTTTTTCCATCTCCTGCTTCCAAAAATCCATGCCATATACACGTCCCCTGACAGGTGACGTAACAGGTATCAAACCGATAGGAATAAATAGTACAACTTAATACACCACTCCTATCTGGTGGCACATTACATTGTACGTGCAGTGCCCCAAATTCGAAGTAGGAGGTCCGACCAAGCATCTTTTTACATCTCCCTGTTCCAAAAATCAATGCCATATACAGGTCCCCTAATAGTGGACGTAACAGGGATTAAACCGATAGGAATAGTACTACTTAACAGTACACACCTTATAATAACGCAGAGGCAACGCAGAGAGAGGAGTTTGAAGAAGAGGAGTCAGAGGAGGAAGGTGGCTTTGAGGAGGTGGAAGACCAAACACAGCAGGCGTCCCAGGGGGCTTGTTGTCACCTTTCGGGGACCCTTGGTGGCTGGGTGGAGGAAGAGACCTTCAATGACATCAGTGAGGACAAGGAACGGGACATGGCTAGCTTGGTATCCAACCTTGTGCAAATGGGGAGTTTGCGGTTGGGCAAAGGGACTGTTTGCGGTTGTTTGCGGTGCATTAAACGGGGAGATTGGTCTGTTACTGTGAAGCGGGTGTAACCCTTACACTACCTGATCGATACAACATCATACCTGATGTTTTAAAGCATGTTATTCCAAACAATTTAGGAATGTTAGGTGATTTATGCCCTTTATGGCTTAAAACCAGACTCTGCATCAACTATGTAATCTTCCGTGGAAGTTTTGCCATGGATCCCCCTCCGGCATGCCACAGTCCAGGTGTTAGTCCACTTGAAACAACTTTCCCATCACTATTGTGGCCAGAAAGAGTCCCTGTGGGTTTTGAAATTCGTCTGTCCTTTAAAGTCTATGGCGGTTCGCCGGGTTCGCCCGTTCGCGAACATTTGATGGAAGTTCGGGTCCGCTGTTCGCAAACCGAAAATTTGATGTTCGCGACATCACTATATAAAAATGCTAAAGAACAGGTAGATCAAATAGACATGCTGCAGCTGTTGTTATATATAAACAAAAGGTAAAGGACTATTATTTTTCCATGAATAAATATGTACATTAATAAAATAAGCTTCCAATTGTGATAAAAGTATAATAACATTTAGTTTTGATAGAAAATGGCTTGTCTTGAGGGTCCCATTAGGCAGCATAGAAATGGTCAGTGTATTAACAGAGTTACCAGTAAACGACAAAGATATGTGAATCCACATTCAGTAATGTCATATTTCCACAGTCATCACTATAAAATTCATGAATTGTAAAAAATGTAAACAAATTACCAAGACACTTGCAGTCATCATCAAAACAAATTATAAGGCCTCCGTTCAATTGCAAGCCCGCAACTTGATCGCTGTAGGCCGTATGTCTGTGGTTGTGTTGTGGGCTCCGGTTTGTCTTGAATTGTCTCGGATATTCAATTGAGCAAGGACGCGCGTTACGGGCCGAAGCCTCAAGCCCGTAAATCCTGTTTCACCTGTAACACTTCCGGGTATCCGATCCGATGAAGCACGCCAAAATCAGTCAAGGCCATAAGTTGCGATCCCGTCACAGGTCAATTAACCAATAGGAAGCTGAGGACGCCAATTAACGCCGCGGGAACCAGTTTAAAAGACTTCAAAAAAACTTAATCATTTGACTGGGCTGTAGCTGAGAAAGTCAACACACACGTTTAGGCGTTGGTGGGTTTTTGAGAGAGATATATATATAGAGACAGAGATAGACAGAGACTGCGAGAGAGATAGAGAGTGTTTGAGAGAGATATAGAGAGTGTTAGAGAGTTAGAAAGTGTTAGAGAGATAGAGAGTGTTAGAAAGAACAAGTGAGAGTGCCAGAGAGAGATATAGAGAGTGTTAGAGAGAGCGAGTGAGAGTGCCAGAGACAGTAATAGAAAATGTTAGAGAGAGCGAGTGAGAGTGCCAGAGAGAGAAATAGAGTGTGTTAGAGAGAGCGAGTGAGAGTGCCAGAGATAGATATAGAGAGTGTTAAAGAGAGCGAGTGAGAGTGCCAGAGAGAGAAGCACCGGAGAAGGAGAGTGAGGAGAGATAGAGGTATGGAGAGAAGGAGAGGAGGCAGCAGGCCAGGGCGAGGAGATATAGAGTGCTAGGGAGAGAGAGACAGAGAGTGCTAGAGAGAGAAACACCAGAGAAGGAGAGTGAGGAGAGAAAGAGGTATGGAGAGAGGGAGAGTAGGCAGCAGGCCAGGGTGAGGAGGTACAGGTGGAGGAGAGCAGGAGGGGAGAAGGGATATCCCCTCAGATGTAGGCACACAAGTTGTAGGAGCAGAGTGTCAGAGGGCCTGATTCCAGGGGGGAGGTGGTGGGGATGAGGGGCAGGCCTCAGGGAGAGAACAGGGAGACAGGGAGGCCAGAAACCCCAGGCACAGATGGCACGGCAAGAGGATGTGCCAAAGCAGAGGGACCACAATTCGAGGCTCCACCGCCTGTTGAATTTGCCTTATTTATTGTTTCCAAATGAATCATGGCCTGTCTGATGACTCCTGATTAGAGTATTGAGAACCACTGCCCTAAGTCCTCCTCATCCACACTCCACAAAGAATATCATTTTGTATTAATATTGACATACTATTGGCTGGCTACAGAGTGTGTACACGTATGGTTATGTTGAATATTTCTGCAATTAATGTTCAATGTGGATTGACGTTGAGATGAGATGTTGAAGTCAATCCAAATAGTGTTCACATTGATATCTTGTTCTTGTCTCTGTATGTCTTAATAGCCCAATCTCACGACCATGAAGGCATGTTCCTCAACCTTCTCTTTCTGTGTCACATATTCTTCTAATCAATTTCTGATTATTCCTTAATATCTGGCAACTCAATGTGTGTGGATTAGATCTGTATGACATTATCCATGATTATGTTCATCTGTTTAATTGAGCAGATATAGACAAGTTATAAGTGCTATGCACATTAATGGTTCCTTCAATTACATGGAGTGATTTCTGATGATCCTTTTTCTGACCAGATTCCAGTTGCAGTGGTGTAGTGATGACATGTGACCCTGGTAGGGGCTATGCATCATGCTCATTCTAGACTATGACATTACCTCCTTTGGGTATCCCCTTGTTCACAAGCACAACCTCTTGTCCTTCCGGTATCCACCCACACCACACCCATGATGTTAATGCACTGTCTTGTTCATTCCTGATTCTGCTCTGTGTATGGAATAAAGCTTTGTTTTACCGTTCACAACGTGTCAGTGTGTTGTCAAAGGTTAGGGTTTTGGGACATCCACATACATTCCATTTGTGTCACATTCCTATATTTGTAAACTAATGAGCCTGAGTTACTATGCAATAGATTAATACATGACATAACAATAATAATTGAAATCCTAATAATAGCATTAGATATCATATCATAATATATATCAGATATAATAATAATAAAGGGTTAATGTACAGGGAAAGCCCAATTAGTGATATTGGGGAGTATCAACATTCCCCTGAAGGCCTGATAGCAATATGACAGGTGATGATGTGAACTGATTCATAGCAAAACTTAATGGGAGGTCACCTAATTGCAATGGGTATACATCTTGGCACATGACCAGCAGCAATGGCGTGGAACTTTCCAGGATGGAGGTGAGTTGGCTGTTGCTCCACGTGCCTCTGCACAGCCTCAATGTGTTTTTGTGCCCATTCCTGATGGGTTAGAGTAGATTAGTGTGGTGTATGTTTCCCTGGTCCCCTTGTGGTTTGCAAAGTGGTGGTGGTGAAGGGGCTTGCGTGCCCGAATGAAGCAGTGAGCTATACCATGTAGGGTTACTGCAGGTGGGCAGGTCATAGCAGAGAGGTCAGACAAATCACAGTCCACTAGAGAAGGAACTGCCATTCCATTCCAGTATCTTTGACATGAAAACCCTGTGGACACACATAGATAGAGACATTAGTAGGTGTGCTACAGTCCACAGGGTCACAGAGAGTCGGACACAACTGAGAGACTGAACAACCATATGTGAAATGTTCCCCTGGTGCTTGATATATGCCATGTGGTGGTGTAATTTGGTCACTATTTGTTGTCCCAATGTAGATGTGACAAGTGAAATGTATATAAGATGATCTTTCTATTTTTAGGGTCCACATTAGGGCCTCTGTGAGTGAGAAAGGGTTAATATGTCAGCCATTTTCATGTATTTGTGTTGCAATTCAATGAGGTAGTTTGTCTTTAATAGCTTTCAGCATATTGCAGCATGGCTTTTCATATTGGCATACGCATGATAGTTGGGAGTTGTTGTGCATGCAATTGTAATGTCTTCTATTGCTTTTCCCGTGTTTTAAAGTGCATTGGTGTCTTTTAGTGATGTCGCGAACATCAAATTTTAGGTTCGCAAACAGCGGACGCAAACTTCCATCAAATGTTCGCGAACGGGCGAACCCGGCGAACCGCCATAGACTTCAATGGGCAGGCGAACTTCAAAACCCACAGGGACTCTTTCTGGCCACAATAGTGATGGGAAAGTTGTTTCAAGGGGACTAACACCTGGACTGTGGCATGCCAGAGAGGGATCCATGGCAAAGCTCCCACGGAAAATTACATAGTTGATGCAGAGTCTGGTTTTAAGCCATAAAGGGCATAAATCACCTAACATTCCTAAATTGTTTGGAATAACATGCTTTAAAACATCAGGTATGATGTTGTATTGATCAGGTAGTGTAAGGTTTACACCCGCTTCACAGTAACAGACCAATCTCCCCGTTTAATGCACCGCAAACAACCGCAAACAGTCCCTTTGCACAACCGCAAACTCCCCATTTGCACAAGGTTGGATACCAAGCTAGCTATGTCCCGTTCCTTGTCTTCACTGATGTCATTGAAGGTCTCTTCCTCCACCCAGCCACCAAGGGTCCCCGAAAAGTGACAAAAAGCCTCCTGGGACGCCTGCTGTGTTTGGTCTTCCACCTCCTCAAAGCCACCTTCCTCCTCTGACTCCTCTTCTTCAGACTCCTCTCTCTGCGTTGCCTCTGTCTGCGTTATTATAAGGTGTGTACTGTTAAGTAGTACTATTCCTATCGGTTTAATCCCTGTTACGTCCACTATTAGGGGACGTGTATATGGCATTGATTTTTTAAAATAGGGAGATGGAAAAAGATGCTTGGTCGGTCCTCCCACCTCAAATTTGGGGCACTGCGCGTGCAATCTAAGGTGCCACCAGATAGGAGGGTCACTGTGCACTGGCAAAAGTTGGCAGAGTAGGCGCTGTAGGCCTAACACACGCACGTAGGCAGGCAACTGATATTCAATCGGTTACAGTAAAAAAAGGGTTCTTTTATGTCACTGTACACTACAGTTGCACCAGATATGACGTATCACTGTGCACTGGCAAATGTTGGCAGAGTAGATGCAATAGGCTTCACACAGATGCCTGTAGGCAGGCAATTGCTATTCAATCTATTACAGTCAAAAAAGTATTGTTTCACTGAGCACAATATAAGCTGTGAGCCTGACACAGGCAGGCAACTGAAATTAGATTACAGGAAAAAAATGGTTGTTTTCAGTGTATGGTACACCACCAGGTATGAGTAGTGAAAATAACAAGCCCCCTGGGACGCCTGCTGTGTTTGGTCTTCCACCTCCTCAAAGCCACCTTCCTCCTCTGACTCCTCTTCTTCAAACTCCTCTCTCTGCGTTGCCTCTGCGTTATTATAAGGTGTGTACTGTTAAGTAGTACTATTCCTATCGGTTTAATCCCTGTTACGTCCACTATTAGGGGACCTGTATATGGCATTGATTTTTGGAACAGGGAGATGTAAAAAGATGCTTGGTCGGACCTCCTACTTCGAATTTGGGGCACTGCACGTACAATGTAATGTGCCACCAGATAGGAGTGGTGTATTAAGTTGTACTATTTATTCCTATCGGTTTGATACCTGTTACGTCACCTGTCAGGGGACGTGTATATGGCATGGATTTTTGGAAGCAGGAGATGGAAAAAGATGCTTGGTCGGTCCTCCCACTTCAAATTTGGGGCACTGCACTTGCAATCTAAGGTGCCACCAGATAGGAGTGGTGTGTTCAGTTGTACTATTTATTCCTATCGGATTCAATAAAGCCAATAAACCTGGCCCGTTACTAGCCAGGAAACTACAAACCAAAACAACACAAAATAGGATACTTCAAATTTGCACCAGATATGAGTGTCACTGTGCACTGGCAAAAGTTGGCAGAGTAGGCGCTGTAGGCCTCACACACACGCCTGTAGCCAGGCAACTGATATTCAATCGATTACAGAAAAAAAAGGGTTCTTTTATTTCACTGTACACTAGGTTGCACCAGATATGAGTGTCACTGTGCACTGGCAAAAGTTGGCAGAGTAGGCGCTGTAGGCCTCACACACACGCCTGTAGGCAGGCAACTGATATTCAATCGATTACAGAAAAAAAAGGGTTCTTATATTTCACTGTACACTGGGTTGCACCAGATATGAGTGTCATTGTGCACTGGCAAAAGTTGGCAGAGTAGGCGCTGTAGGCCTCACACACACGCCTGTAGGCAGGCAACTGATATTCAATCGATTACACAAAAAAAGGGTTATTTTATTTCACTGTACACTAGGTTGCACCAGATATGAGTGTCACTGTGCACTGGAAAAAGTTGGCAGAGTAGGCCTCACACACACGCCTGTAGGCAGGCAACTGATATTCAATCAATTACAGTCAAAAAAGTGTTGTTTTATGTCACTGTACACTACGGTTGCACCAGATATGACGTATCACTGTACACTGGCAAAAGTTGGCAGAGTAGATGCAATAGGCTACACACGCCTGAAGGCAGGCAATTGCTATTCAATCTATTACAGTCAAAAAAGTGTTGTTTTTTATTTCACTGAGCACAATATAAGCTGTGAGCCTGACACAGGCAGGCAACTGAAATTAGATTAAAGGAAAAAAGGGTTGTTTTTTTTCAATGTATGGTACACCAACTATGACTGGTGAAACTGAGCACAATATTAGCTGTGAGCCTGACATAGGCAGGCAACTGAAATTAGATTACAGGAAAAAAATGTTTGTTTTCAATGTATGGTACACCACCAGGTATGAGTAGTGAAAATAAGCACAATATAAGCTGTTAGGTGTTAGCCTGTCACACACACACAAGCTGGCGGGCAGGCATATGTAATTAGATTACACAGAAAAAAAATTATAAAATAAAATAAATGATGTTCAAAGTTTCCTCAATGATAAAGTATAGGGGGCGAACCGAAAAGCGCATGTGTTCGCCGTCCGCTGCGAACATGCCAAAATCGCCGCAAATAGTCTGCAACATCTCTAGTGTCTTTATAATGTAATTTGCAGTCTGAAAACCATTTGCAGGTCCTATTTGGAACCCGTAAGCTTTGGGCTGCCATTTGGCGTTTGCGAGCTTGTTTGCGGCTGCAGTGTTGAGAGATTTTTGCAATTGAACAATTATGTGCGATTTTCGGGATCGGAAGTCTTGCGGCCTTGAAAGATCAAAGGCTTCGGGAGGCTGTAAGTCATGAGTTTAACCATCAGCATTTTTTCAAGGCCGTAAATAGTAAGACGTTTGAAGTCTGCAAAAATACGCCAATTGAATAGCAAATTAACTTGCAACCTCACTTACGTGCTACCAGATCGGCCCAGAGGTCAGTTGAATGAGGCTCTATGTTTTTCTTAAAATTTTGCAATCCAATTAATATATAATATAAAAGAGCTTCACAGGACTTGACATGACTCTGTATTAGGTTGTATAGATTCAAACCAAAACATAAAACAATAGATGTATTTCAAATTAAAACATAATAAACTAATAACTAGAAGTATTATTATATTAATTTATGGTATGTTGTGTACTTTAGCAGCAGACATAGCAAATAATGGCTAAAATACCCTTTATAATATCTATAGCTTTATTGTGCATACAGTAAATGTACAATCACATACAGAGTATAATTTTCTCTAAGTAGCAAACCATTAGAAATATTTTAAGTCAAGAAACTTATTGAATAAAACCATACCAAAGCAGAATAGACATTTCAGATCATCTGTTATTTATTTTTCAAATAAGGTCATTTCTTTGAAATAAGTATTTTCAGAATTATGGCAGAACATCTTAAATGCTGTGTGGGCAGCCTGTCGTGCAGAGCAAACATTTTATACAAAAAAGGATTTCTTCAACTTCTACTCTTAGCTCAGAGAGTAGTACAAAGAATTGTATTGAGTGAGTCTTGCTTAATTCTTGTTTGCATAAAAGTGGATCTTAAATGCTTGCACTAGGTAAAAACTATTCCATGAATCATTTATATATAATGTACCACACATCACAGATATCAAACTATTTTAAAATCCATCTACAAGTGTATTAAGCAAAGACAGTCTATATGTAGAACCATGTGTATAAAAATGTGTAGTGGGAATGTGTGCAATGCAGGGGGAATATACGTAAATGGATACAGAGCAGGTAACTGCAAAATACCTTGCTCTTTGTCTTCTGACCTTTACACCTTTATATAGTCTACATTAATAAAACAAGACCTGGATCAGAAGCTTAACTGCTGCCCGATTATGACCTATCTCACTGCCCTCACAACCTTACTGGTCTGAGACATGATACACAAGGATCTAAGGAAAGCAGGTCCTACTATTATGAGAGCTTTGCTTTTAATCAGTGTTATGGAACTGGTGTTTTGTTTATGTCTCATAAAGCAGTATTCTGCTTTATCCCCATTTGGATGCCTTGGAATAATGAGCTTCTGTTCCCCTGAAAATCCTTATTAATTCAGGTAAATATTATTATCCACATTTTGGCAAACCAAAAGTTTTAAAAAGAAGATACGTCATAATGTATATCAGTACATCTTCACAACTGATCAAAATTACCTCTGCCATATAAACCACAATTTATTTATATGAGGAAAAATGACCATTCCAACCAAAGGATTACATATAAGAGGATCATCTGTTTTGATGAGAATATTTATTTGCCATTTATTTCTTCTTTATATGTTAGTAAATTAAAATACAGTTTGAGTACAGGAAAAGTTAATATGCTGCACTGCTTCCTGGTGGGCCTTATATCTTCCAGCAGAGAAGTACTAAAAAAACTTTCATAGGATTCTCTGTTATTCCCAATAAATTTTTAGGTACAAATACATCTTTCCTAAGTAGAGTGATGCATTTTTGTTTTCACTGCTCAACATGCAGTTATATTCTCTTCCTCCATTCTTCTGTGGACAGCTCACCACCACCTTCGACAGACAATTTAACGACAGAATGGGACAGTAAGGGTTAGTTACATGAGATGCTTATGTTAAGTAGAGCGAAGCCTGACAAGCAAGCAATGTTCCCATATATAAAATGTATTTGTGCATATTGTATATATACACATTGCTTTGTGTCACTTCCCTAACTTCATTCAGTCTACTGCCCCCTGAAAATGTCAAGGACTAGATCTGAGCCGCCACATCTGCCTATGCAGAAATACATCATTGCCTCCTGGACCCAAATACAATTCTTTTATCCATAAAACCAATTAACACAGGTAGAAACAATTGTGTAGTTTATGAACAAATTATTCTGATGCTTCCTTCAATTTTGATATTTATGTGCAGTTCCACATTTTGGAGTGATATTATTGGTGCTCAATTTTCCAGAATTCAAAAATGTATTTCTTTTTCATTAATGATGGTACTTTTGAACAAAAAATAGGAATTCAAGAAGTCAAGACTTAAAGTTGCAAGGTAGCAAAGCAGAACAGCCTTCCAGTTGAAGTGGTAAAGTCAAATACAGGAAATGTAGGCATGTCTGTGATAAGCACAAGGCTATGTGGAGACTAAACCCATTCTTATGGGTAGATAGGATGGGCAGGTTAGAAGGGCCTTTTTGGTACTTATCTACTATGAAACCTATGTTTTTAGTGTTTCAGAGTATTATGAATATAATATATTCACTTTTTGTTTTGATCTTGTGAACATATTTGTTGTAAATACTCACATTATTCAATACACAAAAATGATTACAAATCATTAAAGGCATTTCTAAGTTTCCTGGATTATGAATGCATCTGATAGAGTAGAATCAATATTGTATACAAACTTTTTTTGCATGAAAAAAATACCAAAATAAATGTTAACATACTCACCATGTTCTTTGCTAAATCTCCTGAGTCTGCGAGCAGCTGCTTTTGTGAGTTAACACCCCTGAAAATCCCTGCTTAAAATAGCATACATTCATAATTTGTTTTTGGCCAATCACAGGCAGCTATACATTTTAATACAACGTAACAACCAGAGTCAGACACTGATAGATCTCTGCACTGAGCTGCTGCTGGCTTGAAGGTTAGTAAAGAGTTAAAATCCATATTTGCATACAGCGTTTCTATTGGTAGGTACCAGGTGCCTATGTAAGCAGCTCTAGGGTGTGGAAAATACATTTTATTTTTAAACAAGGAAATATGTGTATAGAATGAGTCAATGTGTGTTCCTGATATAAGCAGGGCGTGTTAGATTAGAAAAAGGTAAACACAGGGAGACTTACATATGCCTTTAACAAATACCTAGCAAAATGTATTTGTTGTAAGTCTATGACATGCAGAGTCAGCTACTTTTATTGTGGGTTTGTGAAAATATTCTGGAGAATGGTCATTATATGGGTTTACCTAAACTGAAAGAAGCAAACTGAACTTGACTAAAAGGTACATGTTTGGATATAGAGATGGATCTGAGGATAATCCTTTCACATAAGCCACAGATACTCTTGTAGGTGTGTGGCTCTTAGCCTCACAATATCAATTAGTTAACAAAAAGTTCAAACTAAGCACCAACTAATGGTTTGGCTTTTTATATTTATTAGGACAGGGATCCTATTAGAATCCACCTAGCTGGCTGAGTGGATGTAAAGGTTAACAACAAAATAACTTATATAAACTGTCAGTCAAGTACTGTTACTTTTTTTTTTCTTTATCATATTTTTATTGTATTTGACAACATATAAAACATAAAAAATTTCACAAAACAATACCGACAAAAAAACACCAAAAAACATTACTGCCATTACAAATTATTTGGCAATGAATCTTCATTATCTTGTAAGTTTGCAAATTGGCAATGAAACTTAATACCTCTTTACTCAATCCGTAACAAACAAACATAGAAAGCATTACATTATAATACTCAAAAAAATGATGATCTTTGTTTATTTTTTGTTTATTTTTTAAAAGCATTACATTCCCTGAAAAAACCTATACTACTTAATTTTAAGAACAACCAATATATTGACACTAGCGACTTGCCCGTCAAAAAATGACGGTCAATAAAAATTAAATGTTGTGAAATTTGTTTGCAACACAAAATGAGTCACCTACATTTGTTCCCTTTTTTTTTTTCTAAAAATAAAAACACATTATTTATTTTAACTTTTTATTTTTTTAACTTTCAACTTATATTTCACAAACATGAAACTTTGTAACATTAAACTTGTATATGAAACATTCGTTCAACATTTTGTTAACAATACTAACACTTTTCAATACATATTTATCACTGAGTAACTGCGGACTATATTAACTTAAAGTAAGTAAATTGTTTTAACAATAACATGCTTTTTATCATTTGTAACATATTTGTAAAACTCTTGTTAAACTAAATTAGCATTGAATCCAGAGGAAGGCAAACAATAAAAACCCTCTATTGAAACTTGTCCAATTGTATCAAAGAGGGAAAAAAATTAATTCCTTCCTGACCCCATTAACTGGCGATCGGATTTCTCCCTGAATCAATACTTTGTCTTTAAATAATACATTTCCAATTATTATTAAAAGAGTTAAACTTTATACTAACAATACATATTTGACTATACCACATATATATTGACCAAACTTTTTTCAAAATTCCAAAAACACATATTTAACATCTGACATTTTAACATCAAACAATAACATTTAACTGTTATAAACTTGAAAAAGTCAGTTAATTGTTTTGTGGGGCCAATCATGTAATTATAAAACTTTGAACCCATTCCAATCTGTTTAAGGATATTTTATTGTTTATTCTTTGGATGTTTAATGTGAAATGTTTTTTTTGTGCAATCATATTGAGTCCCATAAAATGTTGGCATTAAAATGAAACAATTGTCCTCTATCTTTCCAACACCTCATAGTAGACAATGTTTTTGGTGTAAACACATCCATTGTCCAATAAATGACCCTGAGTTTCGTTTGCTTCAACATGCACTTTAATTTCTTTTGGATTAGTGCACCTTGAAAAAGCCACATAGAGTTGTCCATGCGCAAAAACTGGTTCCTTTAAAAAAATCCCAACTGACTTAAAAGTTTGTCCTTGGGATTTATTGATGGTAATAGCAAAGGACAAAGGGCAAACCACTCTCACTTGGAGCTAAATCAATTCTTGGTATAAAAACTTGTTCACCTTTATGGGTACCAGTTATAATTTCTGCATGTATAAAATGATCTTTTAACTCATGCACAATTAATCGGGTCCCATTACAAAGTCCTTTTTTTGGATTCATATTTCGCAATAACATAACAATTGCGCCTTTTTTCAATTGTAAAATATGTGGTGGCATTCCAGATGGTGTTAACGAATTAATAAATTCAATACTAAAATTCGATTCACTGTCTTTATCATCTGACAGAATAGAATCTGCACTGTAATAATTATTTTGTGGTGCATTGATGTATTTTAAAATTTCGTTATTTACATTCAAGGCATCGATATTTTTTGATGTTAATATTACTTTGTTTGCAATGTCTGTGTAATCCTCATTATTAAGAGTGTTTAGAAATATGGCTGATATGAGTGATTCATTGCAAACCATTTCTGATGGAATTTCAATGGTATCATTTGGTAAATGCTGTATTTCTGGATGTTTTCCATCTCCAATTTTAATGAGCCAGTCATTGAATTCATTTTGGCCTTCAGATCTCATATTTAATTCTAATTTGAGATGTGTAAATATTTGCCACAGTTTACTGGTCTTGATACATGTTTCAATGATCTCTGTTCTATTTCCGTGTGGCACAACAGGTAATGTTTGCCTAAAATCGCCTCCTAACAGCATCACCTTTCCACCAAATGGCAACTTATTATCCATTACTTCTTTTAAGAATCTGTCAATACATTGCAGTGCATGACATGACATCATTGTTGCCTCATCTATGATAATTAGTTTAGTTAGTTTGAATTTTTTTGCTTGTATGGAATTGAGTCGAATATCTGACACTGATGTTTCCAAAATGGGAACTGGCAGCTTAAATCCACTATGCACAGTTCTACCACCATCTAACAAAAGTGCAGCAATTCCAGTTGTTGCAAATGGCATAGCTATCTGACCCTGTGATCGAATATAACTCATCAAACAATTGTACAGATAAGTTTTTCCTGATCCACCTGGTCCGTCTAGATAGAAATACCGGTCTTTGACCATTTCATCATCTGTAGCATTTGTGATGGCATGAAATGCTTCTAACTGTAAAGTATTTAAAGTTGCCAGTTTTTCTTGGGTTTTTTGTTTTTGAAGCTCAGTGTCATAATCATCAAAATTGATGTCATCTATAAGTCCTGGATCAGGTAAATTAAAACTTGCACAATTTAATCCATGAGCCAACAATATTTCTTGGATTTCCATCAATGTTTTTAACAGAGCTATTGGTTCTCTGTAACGTTTCAAGAAATCTTCTGACATGTTTAATTTAAATGTTTTCCACAAAGTGAAAGCATCAGGTACATTGCAAAATATACAAATGAATGCAAATTGTTGTCTCATTTGCTTAGGCATTTGACATAGTGCTGCTTCTTCCAGACACCTCTCCCATTCTGTATCATCAGCTATGAAATTTTGATGTCTTGCAGCTAATAGGAATGTATCATAAACTATGTCATTCACTGTACGTAAATGCTCAAAACTCTGTGCACCGGGAACATGTAGCAGAAGTAATCTTAAGCTGAAACGTTCAATATCCCTTGGACTGACGGTATAAATGCATGGTATGATTTTATGAGTATCTCTTTTTTGTTGTCGCCATAGACCATTTACAAATACATAGTGATATGGTATCTCTATGTATAAAAATTGTCTGGCCTCTGTATCCTGACAGTTTAATTTAAACCACGCAGTAAGCGTAGTATCTCTGTCTTCACTTTGATATAATGCAGATCTTTCATTTCCTTGAGTAAAGCAAACCAACTGACTTTGAGGCAAATGTACAGCTAAACGATAGATAGCATGTGACCGATCATGCATCTCAAATTTCAAAAGGCGCCACATTGCTTCAGGAAAACTCACATACCGAGCATCTAAATAATTTGATAGTTCATCATGTAAAATTGGATTTTCGTTATCATTTCCAACACCTTGTACAACAATAGTAGCTGCATCATATCCTTTGTATATATATTTATACACATACTTAATTGATTTAATTGAAGTGCAAGCTTCCACATTGATGTGTGCATTGTACTTAATAAGCAAATGTGGATTGTATGAAACGACAAATCTATTATCAACCTTTTGGCCACGGATAATAGCTGTTTGTCCTTGTGTTCTTTTATACAAAGGATATCCATCACAATTTGCATACGTTTCCAGTTGAAATTGTTTTGGAAATTCTTTAGTACATTTTTTATTTTCCATACATGGTGAATTCGGATTCATTTCTCCACATGGGCCATGAATCATTCTATGTGTAACAATCTCCCAAAGTTTTTTATATTTTTCTTGGTCTGGCAATTGTGCACAAATTACTGAATCCACTCTCTCTGCAGTGTTCAACTTGTCTTTTTCCTGCAGTATTAAAAGTATGTAAGCATGTGGCAATCCCCTTTTTTGAAATTCAATGGTGTAAACAAAAGCCACACATTGTCCAAATAAGTGTGCTTTAGTGATATCATGAATTAATGAATTGAGTTTGATTTTAAATACTCTTGCCACTAAATCTGGTTGGTCAGAAGTAGTTTGTCCCAGATTCAAATTTTCCTTGATCTCTGGCCATTGTGGATTACACGTGAATGTAATAAATAAATCTGGTTTTCCAAATTTTGTAACAATAGCCATGGCATCATTATACCTTTCTCGCATATTGCGAGGAGATCCCTGGAAAGAGGATGGCAAAATAATTGCTCTTCCAGCTGGAATGTCTCTGTTGGAAGCTAAATCTGCCACATAATTCATTAATCCACAATACTGTTCTACTCGTAATTTATTTTGTTGATATTTAATAAAATTTAGATTATTGGCTTCAACTTGTAAATATGAATCAATAATCCATTGTTGAGTGAGTTTTCCTCTATGTAAAATTGGATTAAAACAATCACGGATAGCAGTTTGTGCCACTTTATATTCCAGCATGGAAATATTAGATCTAATACAAAGTTTAGTATTGGGATAACTTTCCAATTGTAATTTTGGTTCCCATCCTGGTTCCCCATTTGGAAAGAAAATGGGATATGTCATTGGATCTAAATTACAGCTTAATATATTAATGTTGATAAATGGTTGTTCTTCATTGCGTGGATATATTCTAATATCCCGCTGAAAAGGTGGTTCACCATCTTCATTTTTAAACACCATGGCAACCTCGTTTACAGTAGGTAAATTATATCTTCTTTGATCAGTGTTGCGATCTCTTTTTAACACCATATTGACTCTTGGTGTAGGCAATTGATGTCTTTGAGCATGTTCCTGTTGTTCTTTTTCAAGCTGTGCTAATTGTTTGTATGCTTGACTATATGGGTTTTTTTCCATAATTTTTTCAAGCTGTTCAAAGTCTATGCGCAAACACTGTCTATTTTCTGGAAGTGTCATTCTTTGTTCCACAGCTTCCATCGTATCTAAGACATATAACTGTGCAAATTTCCTTTGCTGTCCTTCTTGTGGGTGTAAATGTGAAGTTCGGTGGTATATTTGACCTTGAACTCTGAAACAGTAAGGACCATGTCCTGGTACATTTTCTGCTAATGTTGCACCCATTGAAGCGAATGAAATTGCACTGTTATAAGACCTTATATTTTGTTTGAAATTATTATAATTTGGAAATGTTGGATCACTCATAATGCATTCTAAATAACATGGAAATGGGTGTCTTACTGGAAGTTTCAACTTTCCTTTCTGACAGCAACTAATTAAATTTCCGTCAGTAGGTCTTTCCTTTATAAAATGATAGGCCCCACAAAACTGACAAACCACATTAAGTAACCCACAATAATGAGTATCTACTTGTACTGCAGTAGTAAACACATTATCATGCATTTCTTCAACATAAATATCAGACCCACTTTCTATATGTACATTTTTTTCTTGTGTTTCTACATTTAAGTAATTCTGCAAAATAGAGTCACTGGACAATGGTTCACAGAGATGTTTTTGTTTACTTTTACGTTTCTTGGAAGCCCCAACACACTCACTTGCGGCTTTCTTACTCATCTTTCTTTTATTTAAAAGTCTCTGTCGATCTTCTTCACGCAAGCGTTGTGAAGTTTCCGGTGTCTGAGCATCTCTCCACCTTTGCTTCCTTTCCCTTGCCAATCTTCTTTTGCGTTCAATTTTGTCCGCCATTTTAATCTGTAATTTTAAATAGAGATGTAATTATTGTTTGTTCTTTGTTTTATATACATTTTTTTTCCTTTTTGTACTTTTAGATTAAAGTAGATGAATAAACTAATAAAACATTTTCAATTGTTGCACTTTAGTCTGAAAGAAATGAAAACATTTTTCAAAGTATTTTATTGACATATATGAAATCTGAAATAGCTGCACATATCTATCTTTATATTATTAATCCTTCAATGACATTCCTTCTTGATTGAATTCACAGCATACCATCCTTTTATTTTTTTGCAAGTGTTGTAAGCTTCTTCTTTTCTTTAAATATTATTATTACTTAGTATTGTCTTTTCAACTTTTTTAAAGTTTTAACTAAATATCATAAATTAATGACTCAATAAGTACTATCCATTTTCAATCAATGTAAATTTTCACTAATACATAGCCTTTTTCTATGCGTCACTACAAAATAACATTTTATACCTGTGAAGATGATGTTGATGTTGTTGAAAGGCTGCAAACGTCACACTGTCTGTTTATTCCCTTGCAGATCCGAATAAACTGTAAAATGAAATAGATAATATTTTCAAACTTTTGCTTCATCAATATCATTAAATGAACATCAACAGACATATATTTGTCTACATTAAAAACATCATCTTTTTTAATATTTTGCCATAGTAATATAATAAAAATTCTATACCTGTCCAAATTATCCTTATGATGTTCAATTTGTGCAAACGTCACTATCTCTGGTCATTCACGTAGAATTCACTGCAATTATACAAAATAGTAAAATTAATGTATAATATGTTACTTCATCTGTATTAATCAATGAGGCTTAACATACCTATTTTTGCATAGATTAAAAACATGAAATAAATATATCAATAAATCAACATGAACACACATATGAAAGCATAAATTATAAACATACACTCAATATTACTGTTAGTCTTTAAATAAGAATCAATGAATGTGTATTAATATTAAATTAATGTCTGACAAAATATAACATCAACACATAACCATGTTCCCTTTTTTTTTTAGAGTGGTATACAAAATATATAAGAACTGAATTATTTAAATAATGTACATACATTAATAATTAATTAATCAACGTGTTCCATTTTTTATGCATATTCTTAAACGTTAACGTTTTTTAATATTAATGATTAGTAATGATACATTATGAATGTTATTTACAATTCTTACCCACAGGTAATCACGACATATCCCAAAAGTTATTAAATTAATGTACATTAATAATTAATGAATCAATGTGTTCCTAATTCATTAATGTGCATTATGAATGTTATTAACAATAGTTTCACACAGGTAATCCCAACATATAACAAAATAATTGTTAAATTAATGTACATTAATAATTAATTAATAAATATGTTTTTTTTATTGACATTTTTTATTTTGATATTAATAATTAATTAATTAATGAATGTACATTATGAATGTTATTCACAATTGTTTCACACAGGTAAGCACAATATTATTTTTATATTAATTAAATTTCTTATTTCTTATTTATTAATTAAATACCAATTTATTAATTAATAATTATAAATAATAAGCACAATATTACTTTTCTATTAATTACATTTCTTATCTATTATTTATTAAGTAAGTACCAATTTATTAATTAATAATTATAAATAATAAGCACAATATACATTTTCTATTAATTAAATGTCTTATCTATTATTTATTAATTAAGTACCAATTTATTATTTAATAATTATAAATAATATATTTACCTTTTTTAATGTAATAATGCTGAAGCAGTACACTGAAGAGCTAACAATCTCTTGCGATTTCCCGGCATCAAAAAACATCCAGTCAGACTGTCATCACCTGAGGAGAAAGTGTTAGTCATGTGTGAAATGTGCCCTATATATAGGGTTTGTGCGCGAGACAAATTCATAGTTTTAGGCGGGAAATCCGCAGTTGCGCGAGCCAAATGCGTTGTTTTCGGCGGGAAATCCTATGTGGTGCGAGCCAAAGGCGGGAAATCGGTGTTAATGCGTAAATCGGTAATATTGTTTCGTAAAATGTACTCTCTACTGTCTTTTTACTCATTGCGCGGTTAATCCGCATCCTTTATCTCGTTGTTTTTCAAACACATACGTCTGTGGCTGTGTTTTACGCAGTTCGTAGTAGTATAGCCTCGTTTTCATTTTTTTCGGCGGCCATTTTTTTCTCGCTTAGCCGATTTTCGATCTTTGTAACTCGGCTAAATCGATCTAAATTTCAGTTCCAACTCACTTCCAGACGTCCTGCCTGGTTCCCAATGCTGTAAGTGACCTTTGTTTTATTTTTTAGTGTGTATTTAGTGGTTTTTTTACTGTTTTTGTTCCGCCGCTTATCTCGTAATTTTTTTCACATCGTATTTTTTTTCTAAGTGCTACGGTTTAACGGCTCGCCTGCAATGAGCGCCTGCGGCGCTCATTGCCAAAGTGCTACGATGTAACGCGCACATAACGAGGCTCGCCAAGCGATCGCAAAGTCGTACGATCGGCAAAGTGGTACGGTGTAACGGCTCGCCTCGCTGCGCGAGGCTCGCCAGGTGATGAGCACCTGCGGCGGTCATCGCTAAGTCGTACGCACTACGCAACAATACGGTTTAACGGCTCGCCGGGCAATGAGCGCCTGTGGCACTCATCGCTAAGTTGTACGCACTACACAACGGAGCGTGATGACGATTCGTAGTTACACAATTATAATATGTGATATAGACATAAGGGGCCTCATTCTATTATCGGCCGTAAAACGGCCACAAAGCTGCGATTCCTTGCGACCGTCTTACGGCCCCGTGTAGAGCTACCTTTACCTTGCAATTCAAATGGACGGCGCCGCAAGGATATCCCCCTTACGGCCGGCCGCATATTATGCAACCGGCCGCAAGGTCAGAAAACTTTAAATGCAAATATAAATTCAAGATGGCACTGTAAAGCTCTGTAAATGATAGGCATCATAATGGGGGACATGAGGATTAATAACAACACCCTCTCAAGCTTGCACATCGCCCAAATCCGATATTTCATTAACGGTTTATTTTCCGTCCTGCAGCCTGGGCGGGTCTGAGGTGCTCCAAGCCCTCGGGACTTTGTCCACGGATATTTGACATGAATTAAAATAAAATTTATTTTCAGATTTGAGTGTAGGGGAATGTTGTGCTATGAATGCTAACACCTCCAATCACTTCAGTCTCATCAGAGTGCAGGATGGCTATATTATGTGCTTAATTGTGTGCTTGCGGGACCTTTTTGGTGCAAGTAAGCTGCGGCTCGGTTTTAGCCTTGCCGAGAGGGTTCCCGTAGCAATAGAATAGCAACCGGGGCTTTCTTGCGGCCGAAACTCTTGCGGCCGTTTAAGATCAAAGGCTTTCCTGCTGCGCGTGCGGCCACAAGGGATAACAGGGCGCCGGCCACAAGCCTGCCGGAGCCCTCGGCCGGAAGGGAATAGAATAGGCAAATAGCCTGCGGCAGGTCCTTGCGGCCCCGCATCTCCTACAGCCGATAATAGAATGAGGCCCAAGGTGAGGACGCAAGGCACCAGGGCTGGATTTAACATCCAATGGGCTTGGTGAGAGCTGACGAAAAAGAGATAGAAGGAAGGCACATCCCTTAATACTACGAACCTTTCTTAGCATTTACAGATTCCACTTAAGTGGGAAACCTTCAATCCCCAAATCAGAGAAATATTTTTCTAGAGCTAAATTCCTGTTCATAGTTGATGTAATTTCAATCCATGCTGGAATCTTTGGTTGCTTCCAATTGCGTGCTAGCAGCCATTTGACTATAATAACTATCTGAATAATCAGCGCTTTACACTTCCAATTAATTGAAATAAAAAAAGTTGCAAAAGCGCCATCTCTGGGATTGGTATGATATCAAATTCAGCTATACTAGAAATTTCCTTAAAGCAAAGATTGCAAAAATCTTGTACAATCATACACTCCCACCAGATATGAAGGGGCGTTCCCACATTGCCACAACCTCTCCAACATTTGGCATCACTTGAATTAGAAGAAAATTTAGCTAGTTGGTATGTGGATGACATCTATTAAGAACGTTAAACTACACTTCTCTAAAAGGTGTATTTTTAATCATTTTAAATTGTAATTTCCAAACTATTAAACCAGATTTCTACTGGCCAAAATTGTCTAGTATCTTTCACCCAAGAAACCATTCTGGAGATTTTTCCTCTATCGGTAGTATTTTTTATAACATCAAAACATCTAGATATTAGCAGCCTTATTAAATTGCGATTCAGTAAATTTAAAAGGGCTCTATTTAAGCACACAGCATATTTTATTTACAGAAGTTTTTAGTTAGTGAAGACCTTGCTTTTGGATAGAAGTTCACTAACTTAAAACTTCTGTAAAAAAAATATGATGTGTGCTTAAATAGAGCCCTTTTAAATTTACTGAATCACAATTTAATAAGGCTGTAGATGTTTTTTATTTGGGAAGTTAATCATTTGTTCATAATTGGTCAATAATCTATTATATTCCAACCAATTATAAGAAGATAATCCATTTTCATCTCCCAATTCTTGAAACAAAGCAAGTTTGGTATTGATGTATAAATTGCCTAAATAGCTAATACCTCAATTGGACCACTTAGTCAAAAAAGGTTGATTGAGTTCTTTGGCCAGAAAGTTCAAAGGAGTAAGAGGACTTGGCAAGGGCATCAGAGCCCACTTGTTATTCGATTTAACCCAAAAGTTCCAGCATTTTTTGATTATTAGAGAATCTCTGTTCAATCTATTTTTAGGTAAATCCACACACCATAATAGGTCAATATCTTTAAGGATGTAATCCTCAATTTGAGACCAACCATGAAGTACTGAGTTGTTATTCCAGCCAACAACATGTTGTAGCATTATTGCGTTGTTGTACAATCTCAAAATAGGATAAGCTATTCCCCTCTATTAAATCTTCTAGCAGTGATAGAATTTTTAATTCTTAATTGTTGATTTTTATAAACAAAACTATCTATTAACTTGTGAAATTGTTGAATCCAATAATTTAGAACAGGAATCGGAATTTTACAAATTATATAAATGAATTTCGCAATTTTATCCAGCCATGAAAAGTTGATTTTCTCCCAAGAGATTAGCAGTTCTTTAATGTTAACAGATACTTTGTTTTAATTATCTGGGATTATATTGCTTAAGTTTTTGTTAAATATAATACCTAAGTGGGTAATGGAATTAGTTTGCCAGTTGAAACGATATGTTCGTTTTAATTGATTTAACAATTGATAAGATAGATTGATTGTCATAACTTTTAATAAGAGACAAAAGTATATTCTTGAATCAATTGTTGTAGCCTTACAATTTGAAGGGACCGGATCCGAAAGAGTAAGAAGAACATCACCTTCAAACATTATTATTTTATGTTCTTGTTGCCCTGTTTCGATACCTTTTATATCTCCCGAAGATCTAATCATGGATACCAGGGGTTTATTAGCAAGTTTAAAATTAAGGGAGATAGAGGACAACCCTGCCTGGTTCCATTTTTATTTTAAAAACAGCAGTTTTAAAACCTACCCCTATGACAGGGTCAGATGGGAACTCATATAAAGCCTTAATGGTCTTAGAGGCAAAATTCCAAAACCATATTTTAAGAGTGTTAGCTCCAAGAATTTCCATCCGACTCTGTTGAAGGCTTTCTCCGTACCCAATGCAGCGAGACAAAAGGATTTTTTTTATTTGCATAATCAATTAAATCTATGAATCTTCTAGTATTGTTATGCCACTGTCTTCCAACAACAAATCTTGTCTGATCTTTATCCACTAAATGATCCATAACCAAGCTCAACCTGTTAGCCAAAATGTTGGCATATATTTTAGTATCCAAATTCAAAAGTGAAAGAGGTCTAAAATGCTTGCACTTGGATACGTTTTTATCTTGTTTTGGGATTGTCACTATAGTTGCTCCCAACATGTCTTTGGGTGCTCTACTTTCATTCTTAATTTAATTAAAAGCACTTTGCATCTGACTTGCAAGAATAGGACAAAATAATTTGTAATATTCATTTTGAAAATCCATCAGGACCAGAGGCTTTACTTACTTTTACGGTCTTAATTACCTCTATAATTTCTCTTTCGGATATGTCCCGGTTCAAGATTTCCAAATATATAGAAGATACCTAAGGTAGTTTAACTTAATTTAAGAAACTTTCAATATCTTGAGTATCCCTAACACCTAACCCTAACATCCCTCACCCTAACACCTAACCCTAACACCCCTTACACTTATCCCTAACACCCCTCACCCTAACCCTAACACCCCTCACACTTATCCCTAACACCCCTTACCCTAACCCTAACACCCATCACATTTATCCCTAACACCTAACCCTAACATCCCTCACCCTAACACCTAACCCTAACACCCCTCACACTTATCCCTAACACCCCTCACCCTAACCCTAACACCCCTCACACTTATCCCTAACACCCCTCACCCTAACCCTAACACCCCTCACACTTATCCCTAACACCCCTTACCCTAACCCTAACACCCCTCACACTTATCCCTAACACCTAACCCTAACATCGCTCACCCTAACACCTAACCCTAACACCCCTTACACTTATCCCTAACATCCCTCACCCTAACACCTAACCCTAACACCCCTCACACTTATCCCTAACACCCCTCACCCTAACCCTAACACCCCTCACACTTATCCCTAACACCCCTTACCCTAACCCTAACACTCATCACACTTATCACTAACACCTAACCCTAACATCCCTCACCCTAACACCTAATACCTAACAATAACATCCCTCACCCTAACACCTAACCCTAACACCCCTTACACTTATCCCTAACACCCCTCACCCTAACACCTAACCCTAACACCCCTCACACATATCCCTAACAAACCTCACCCTAACACCCCTCACACTTATCCCTAACACCTAACCCTAACATCCCTCACCCTAACACCTAACCCTAACACCCCTTACACTTATCCCTAACACCCCTCACCCTAACCCTAACACCCCTCACACTTATCCCTAACACCCCTCACCCTAACACCTAACCCTAACACCCCTCACACTTATCCCTAACACCCCTCACCCTAACCCTAACACCCCTCACACTTATCCATGACACCAAACCCTAACATCCCTCACCCTAACACCTAACCCTAACACCCCTTACACTTATCCCTAACACCCCTCACCCTAACCCTAACACCCTTCACACTTATCCCTAACACCCCTCACCCTAACACCTAACCCTAACACCCCTCACACTTATTCCTAACACCCCTCACCCTAACCCTAACACCCCTCACACTTATCCCTAACACCCCTTACCCTAACCCTAACACCCATCACACTTATCCCTAACACCTAACCCTAACATCCCTCACCCTAACACCTAACCCTAACACCCCTCACACTTATCCCTAACACCCCTCACCCTAACCCTAACACCCCTCACACTTATACCTAACACCCCTCACCCTAACCCTAACACCCCTCACACTTATCCCTAACACCCCTTACCCTAACCCTAACACCCCTCACACTTATCCCTAACACCTAACCCTAACATCCCTCACCCTAACACCTAACCCTAACACCCCTTACACTTATCCCTAACATCCCTCACCCTAACACCTAACCCTAACACCCCTCACACTTATCCCTAACACCCCTCACCCTAACCCTAACAGCCCTCACACTTATCCCTAACACCCCTTACCCTAACCCTAACACTCATCACACTTATCACTAACACCTAACCCTAACATCCCTCACCCTAACACCTAACCCTAACATCCCTCACCCTAACACCTAACCCTAACACCCCTTACACTTATCCCTAACACCCCTCACCCTAACACCTAACCCTAACACCCCTCACACATATCCCTAACAAACCTCACCCTAACACCCCTCACACTTATCCCTAACACCTAACCCTAACATCCCTCACCCTAACACCTAACCCTAACACCCCTTACACTTATCCCTAACACCCCTCACCCTAACCCTAACACCCCTCACACTTATCCCTAACACCCCTCACCCTAACACCTAACCCTAACACCCCTCACACTTATCCCTAACACCCCTCACCCTAACCCTAACACCCCTCACACTTATCCATGACACCAAACCCTAACATCCCTCACCCTAACACCTAACCCTAACACCCCTTACACTTATCCCTAACACCCCTCACCCTAACCCTAACACCCCTCACACTTATCCCTAACACCCCTCACCCTAACACCTAACCCTAACACCCCTCACACTTATTCCTAACACCCCTCACCCTAACCCTAACACCCCTCACACTTATCCATAACACCTAACCCTAACATCCCTCACCCTAACACCTAACCCTAACACCCCTTACACTTATCCCTAACACCCCTCACCCTAACACCTAACCCTAACACCCCTCATACTTATCCCTAACACCCCTTACCCTAACCCTAACACCCCTCACACTTATCCCTAACACCCCTCACCTAATAACCTTGCAATTTAAAGTACATCATTATATACTGTCACAAGCTGCTGCAGATAACTGGTGTTTATTATCTCCACTAATATATTTTATAAGGAGTGAGATGGTATCTAGCTAAAAGAGGTGAGAGCTTGATGCCAACACTTTCCGTTAACACAAACAACAAACTTTGCCCTCCCAAGCATGTTATGTCAGGACATTTTCAGAGGAATTAGGAAGTGATTACCTGTTATACATTAAAATTCTTCTTCCAAACAGTGACAGTGACAAATAAGAATAACTAAACAAAAGTGCCGAACAAGCACCCACCATAAAAAATAAGCTTTCATGCCTACCAACCTTAAATTCATAAATGTATTCCTAGAACATATTTCCTGTATCCCTTACATCCAGTCACGACTTCCAGTAAGTCAATCGGGGGACTGATGCTGCACCCTGCTGCCTCCCATACCCAGTGGAGTGGGGAAACCTATCTACAGTAGGCCCAAAAATACTTTTTAAATGGGACTCAATGTTTTCTCTTTGATGCATTATTATTTGATGTTTTAATTACTATTTGCCTATTTTCCACATCAGTACAGAATAGACAAACATTGCCCTTGATTCTCATTTTCAGGCGTCCATTTAATGTGCTTATATGATTAGCTGAAGAGAGATATCAATCAACTATACTCTGATTGGCTCAAAAAAAGCCAAAGATGAAGAAGAGTTAAAACAAAGAACTTTGCTGCCCATACCTCTGAGTATTTCATGAGGTTATGTAATGAAGTTTCTTTGAAGAATACTTTTATGCTTATTTTATTAATAGTGTTCTACCACACCTCAGTTAATGTCTCTGAGTGTTTTTAACTGATATCACAAACAATATCCACTGTTTAAAAATAAATATTGTTACTATTTTTAATCTTACTTCAGACATATAGGCTTAACCACTCAATTTAGTCTTTTAAGTTCTTGTCAACATATTACATTTTTATTACTTATTCAGCATTCATTAGCTCAGTCTGGGTGTTCATGACACTCACAGGATGAGTCTGTTAAAATAAGTATGTTTCATTTCCAAGTCCTTGATGAAAATTCCACACATGGAACTAAAATATTGGATGGATATTTTAATGCCACAATAAAGTTGAATGTTTTAACAGATTTTGCCCTGTCCTGCATACTGGTCTCACTGATGTAGAATACATGATTTTAATGATCATGATTTTTTTATAAACATAAAAAAGATATTCTAATAGATTATAATAAAGATGGAAAATTAACTCTACAGATTGATTGTTTTTTTCTTTTTTTAAGGAACTCTGTAGAGTGTCCTTTTCAAGAAACAGATTTAATGAACTATGAAAGAATTTATTTGAACACAAACTAACTTAAAAACACCCTTTTTTACTATTAATGTATTTAGTGATATACGCAATCATGCTATATGTGGAGAAGATCTGTTCTGCTATAGTTCACTCCTGACTAGAGATGTCGCGGACAGTTCGCCTGCGGACTATTCGCAGCGATTTTGGCATGGTCGCGTTCGCAGCGGACGGCGAACACATGCGCTTTTCGGTTCGCCCCCTATACTTTATCATTGAGGAAACTTTGACCCTGCACCTCACAGTCAGCAGACACATTCCAGCCAATCAACAGCATACACTCCCTTCCAGAGCCTTACATCTGAAGAACAGCATACATTTTAGAATCATTCTGAAGCTGCATTCGTTGTGAGAGGACAGATAGTGTAGCTGCTGGAGAT
This sequence comes from Discoglossus pictus, assembly GCA_027410445.1. Lineage (NCBI taxonomy): Eukaryota > Metazoa > Chordata > Amphibia > Anura > Alytidae > Discoglossus > Discoglossus pictus. Next base: position 80,684,975 of record CM050166.1, on the reverse strand, counting down.
TTAATAGGTAAATAGATAGCCAGGCTGTGTATTTAGCTTCCATTACAGACCTGAAGGACTCATCTGATAACTACTGCAAGGACAGCAACCCAAAAAGCCCTTTTTAGGGCTAGAACATAATTTATAATATATAACATAATTTTTTTCTGTGTAATCTAATTGCATATGCCTGCCTGCCAGCGTGTGTGTGTGACAGGCTAATACCTAACAGCTTATATTGTGCTTATTTTCCCTACTCATACCTGGTGGTGTACCATACATTGAAAAAAACAACAACCCTTTTTTCCTTTAATCTAATTTCAGTTGCCTGCCTGTGTCAGGCTCACAGCTTATATTGTGCTCAGTGAAATAAAACAACACTTTTTTGACTGTAATCGATTGAATATCAGTTGCCTGCCTACAGGCGTGTGTGTGAAGCCTATTGCATCTACTCTGCCAACTTTTGCCAGTGCACAGTGACACTCATATCTGGTGCAACCTAGTGTACAGTGAAATAAAAGAACCCTTTTTTTACTGTAATCGATTGAATATCAGTTGCCTGCCAACTTTTGCCAGTGCACAGTGACACTTCTATCTTGTGGCACCTTAGATTGCACGCGCAGTGCCCCAAATTTGAAGTGGGAGGACCGACCAAGCATCTTTTTCCATCTCCCTGTTCCAAAAATCAATGCCATATACATGTCCCCTAATAGTGGACGTAACAGGGATTAAACCGATAGGAATAGTACTACTTAACAGTACACACCTTATAATAACGCAGACAGAGGCAACGCAGAGAGACAAGTCTGAAGAAGAGGAGTCAGAGGAGGAAGGTGGCTTTGAGGAGCTGGAAGACCAAACACAGCAGGCGTCCCAGGGGGCTTGTTGTCACCTTTCGGGGACCCTTGGTGGCTGGGTGGAAGAAGAGACCTTCAATGACATCAGTGAGGACAAGGAACGGGACATGGCTAGCTTGGTATCCAACCTTGTGCAAATGGGGAGTTTGCGGTTGTGCAAAGGACCTGTTTGCGGTTGTTTGCGGTGCATTAAACGGGGAGATTGGTCTGTTACTGTGAAGTGGGTGTAATCCTTACTCTACCTGATCGATTTATGCCCTTTATGGCTTAAAACCAGACTCTGCATCAACTATGTAATTTTCCATGGGAGTTTTGCCATGGATCCCGCTCCGGCATGCCACAGTCCAGGTGTTAGTCTCCTTGAAACAACTTTCCCATCACTATTGTGGCCAGAAAGAGTCCCTGTGGGTTTTGAAATTCGCCTGCCCATTGAAGTCGATGGCGGTTCGCCGGGTTCGCCCGTTCGCAAACATTTGATGGAAGTTTGCGTCCGCTGTTCGCGAACCGAAAATTTGATGTTTGCGACATCACTACTCCTGACTGAGCTGTCAAGCACATTTGTATTCCTATCCCTATGTATAGTATATCATACTTTATATTGCTATATATTGAAGGCTTTTGCTACTCTTGCAAACTGCGTTCCGCAGAGTTTCTTTCTCCTGGATGCTTAAATATTAATTAAGAATATGGCAAGGAATTCTACCATGTAGGTGCAGGAGAACAATTGGCATATGGGAGTGAGTAGAACGTTAGTCTTAAGCAGTTCAAAACAATTGGTTCTAATATTAAAAATATTATTATTATTATATTCTGTAGCTCTACACATAATTTGTGATCAAGGCAAAACAATATTAACCCATTACAAAAATGGAGGGCCCTGTCTTTGCTCTTATAATCCAGTGTCCATAGTGCTTTCCCCAAAGCGCCTTGCAAGATTGAAAACTTGCAGACTTACAATCTAAAGGTTTTGGGTATGGTACAGGAGGGTGAGAAAAGCAGTGTGCATGTAAAGGAGGCAGGTTATAGGCTTCTTTAAACAGGTGTGTTTTTTAGTGAGGTTTTGAAGGATTTGAAGCAGGAGGATAGTCTCCTGAAGTGAGGCAAGGAGTTCCAGAGAAAAGGGGCAGCGCAAGAAAAGTCCTGAAGGCGGGAGTGAGAGGAGGTGATGAGAGAGGAGGAAAGAAGAAAGTCATTAGCAGAGCGAAAAGGGGGGTAGGGGAATATTTGGAGATGAGAGCAGAGATATAAGGGGGTGCATTGTTGTTGAGGGCTTTGTAAGTTAGTGTCAAGATTTTACATTTTATTCTGGAGGCTGCAGGAAGCCAGTGGAGTAATTAAAAGAGAGGTGCTGCAGACACGGAACATTTAGTACGGTAGATGAGTCTAGCGGAGGCATTCAATATGGGTTGAAGGGGTGATAGACGGGTGGTGGGTAGGCCAGCCAGAAGTGAGTTGCAGTAGTCAAGATGGGATATGATGAGGGAATGTATTAGAATCTTAGTTGTGTCTTGTGTAAGGTAATGACATATTTTGGAAATGTTTTTTAAATTGAAAAGACAAGATTTTGTTAGTGACTGAATGTGAGGAATGAAATAGAGGGCAGTGTCCTGTAGAACCCCAAGACAACAGGCTTGGAATGTGGGAGTGAGGATGGCGGCATTGTTGACAGTGAGAGAGATGTGAGAAACTGACGCTGTAGTAGATGGTGGAAAGATTAAGAGTTCGATCTTAAACAAGTTGAGTTTGAGATGGTGGGCGGACATTAAGGAAAATATGGTCTAGGGAGTGTCCATCACGGTGAGTTGGGGAATCTGTCAATTGTGAGAGGCCGAGGGAAGAGGTGAGTGAAAGTAGTTTAGCAGCAGTAGGGCAAATGGCAATTGTTGAAGTCGCCAAGAACAAGTGAAGGAACGTTGGAGGAGAGAAAGTGAGGGAGCCAGGCGACGAAGTGATCAAGAAATTGAGAGGCTGGTCCAGGAGGGTGATAGATCCCAGCAACAGGTAAAAAGATAAGTGAGAAAAGGCGGATGATGTGAACTTCAAACAATGAAAATTGGAGGGAAGGAACAGTGGGTATGGAGGGAAATGTGCACCGAGAGGAAAGTGTTATGCCAATACAACCACCATGTCAGTTCCCAGGTGGAGGTGTGTGACTGAATTGAAAACCACCATGGTAGAGTGCAGCAGGGGAGGCAGTGTCTGAAGGAGAGAGACAGGTTTCTGTGAGAGCCAGTAGATTGAGGGAGTTCAAAGTGAGTAGGTCATGGAAGAAAGTGAGTTTATTGCAGATAGTGTGCATTCCACAGTGCACAGAAGAAGGGCAAAGAGGATGGTTTGTGGCAGGAGATAGGTATTAAGTTGTGGGGGTTTTGGGTATTTGCAATCCTGGTGGCAGGGTGTGGCTGACAGCAGGTGGAAATGAGTGAGGGGCCTTGATTATGAGATATATCTCCACCTGCCAGCAGAAGGAGGAGTGAAAGGGATAGGAGATGGGAGTGTGACTTACAGAACTATTTTGCTTGTGAGCTGTAGGAGATGGAGGAGATAGTGACTGGAGGAAGGAGAAGAGCTTGTGGGAGCAAAGAAAAGGGGAGGAGATAAGAGAAGGTGAAATTGTTATTTCATTGAATACATGATGTGGGGAAAATGGGGAGTGTTTACAATCAACAGGATAAAAGTGGTGAAACTTTGTTGACAAAGTAAAGCTAAGAAATCCACAAAATGTGTGGCACTCATAAAAGAGTCCTGCAGATGGTAATGGAAGATAATAAGAGGGGAGAAAAAACACCTTAGAGGAACAAAAAGGCAGTTCATGGAATATTTGTAAAAAATGAGAGTTATACAGTATGTGGGTGCAGTGTCATATATAGAGAAGAGCAGAGGTTAACAGAGAAAGAAACTTCAAAAGTGTGATTTTGGTGATAGGATATGAACCATAAGAGGGCCATGTCACAGATGCCAAGTGGTATGAAGTGTATGAAAGTTAATACAATATAGAATATAGAAGTAGCATTTAAACCTGGTAGTGAACAAGTCACTAAAACATAAGTGCTGCCTCGGTACAATACTTGAGACAAAACAAAGAGCTGAATGATAGGAATTATGCAGTTGTACACAAGCTGCTTAAGTACTAGTGAAGCCATACAAATAGGGCAGTAGCTAAAAAGAGATTAGTGTACATATGGCATCTTTGTGAGTGTTTAGAGAATATATGATTGAATAAAATCAAGGCAGAAGTAGCAAGGTGAGAGGATGACAGCAATGTCAGGCAGCTGTGGATATACTGTAGAAGTGAAGAGATCAAATGTGTAAATTTTTAATAAGTTTACAGGGGTGGAAGTTTGTGGTACATTGATGGAAACATTGTTCCTAATATTATTAATTTTGCTTTTGCAATGGGTGGCTAGGTCTTGTATTGAACAGTGCATGACATATCATTGTTATTTAGGGTTGGAAGAGAGAGTAGTTATTAGATGAACAAATAGTTCTGCTTGATAAGGCTGATGGCTATAAGGGTAGGAGCCCAGAATTAATTTGTATTAGAACGTGCAAGATTTTCTCCACTCAGGAGAGGAGAGCACCTCTGGAGATAGCATGCCTGTTTAGTACACCATAGCTAGGTATGACTGTGTAGATGGTAGGCATGTGCTATGAGTTTAATCTCTTTGTGTGCTGATATTGATATACTGTAGAATTGTGAGGTGTTCAGATCATATCAGGAAATACAGTATGTGGTAATGAGGAAAAAAACTGATTTTAGGGAGGTGGATAAGTTAGTATTCATAACATACAGGGGTGGATATATTTTTAAATAATAAGGAATTCCACTCAGGATGGGGCTTAAATAAGTCCTTTTAGACAAGTTAGAAAGTGTAATTTTTACATGCAATAATCCTTCTCTTATATTTAAGGGGCTGTTGAAGTCATTCATTTCAAATAATGTCTTTTAAAGAACTGCAATTGATAGTGGGCAATCATTGCAGCACAAAAACATCATCATGCAAAATAATTAATTAATACATAAGCAAGGGCAAATACTATGACAATAAAACAATAATTATCATATGTCCAAATTATTGACAGCATGCAGATGTGATCGATAACATCTGTCCAGGATGGGCCAAAAAAAGACAGATGAGCCACAGTCTAACATTTTGTCTGTCAGTCCGAGTGAACATATTGCACATAAAACTTTCACTTTTCTGTATTTGTGGACAAATACACTGGTGGAAAAATCCAAACAGGATCCACGTAAAACAAACATGACAAAACAAAAATTGCTACATGCTAACATATAACACATAACTTTGATAAATAAATAACTATTTACACTCCTCTATCTATACAATGAAGTGAGAGAAAAGGTGGCAAATATACACAGAAGATCCATACAGGAAGAGTCTTAACAGAATTGATAACCACAATAGTTTTTCCAAAGAGCTGGAGCCAGACATATTGGAGAGTGAAGTGAGATGGGCCCTAGGAAGTCTTGCTGATAACAAGACTGCAGGAGTTGATGGAAACCCCAAATCATAGAAGATGATGCTATGAAAGTATAACTTGCATTATTCCAATACATTTGAAAATATCAACAATGGCCAATGATCGTGAAAAGGTCAGTCTATATACCAATCCCCCAAAAAAGGCAAAAGAGTGCTTCAATTATTGAACAAATTCACTCATTTCACATACAATCAAGGTAATGTTTAGGACCCTGCAAGCTCGTATCCAACAATATATGGACTGAGAACTACCAAAAATGTAAGCTGGGTTTCACAGAGGCAGTGGCACATGAAATAAAATTGCCAATTTCCGCTGGATCAAAAAGAAAGCAAGTGAGTTCAAGAAAAATATTTACTTCTGCTTCATAGACTATTCTAAAGCCTTTGACTGTGTGGATCATAACAAAATGTGGCAAGCTCTTAAATAGATAGGGTATCAGACCACATCCTGAATCTGTATATGAACCAAGAAGCCATGGTTAAAGCCAAACATGGAACAAAGAATGGTTCAAGATCAGGAAAGGAGTGTGACAAGGCTGTATATTGCCACCGTATTTATTCAACTTATATGCGGAATACATCATGAGTAAGGCCAGACTGGAAGAATCCAAAGCCAGAAATAATATTGCTGGGGGAAATAACAACCTCAGATATGTGGATGATACTACACTGATGGCTGAAAATGAGGAAGAACTAAAGGGCATATTGATGAGGGTGGAAGAAGAGAGAGCAAAAGCTGATCTGCTGCTCAACATTAAAAGGGAGAATATCATGGCAAACAGCAATCCCAGTTCCTTGCAAAAATATGGGGAAGAAATGGAGGCAGTGACAGATTTTATTTTCCTAGATCTTTTCAGATGGTTACTGCAATGGAATTAAAAGACATTTGCTACTGGTGAGGAAAGCTATGGCAAGTTTGGATAAGCTATTAAAAATGAAGGACATATCACTATCAGCAAAGGTACACACAGTTATGGCTATGGCATTCCCAGTAGTAACATATGTGACATGTGACAGCTGGACCATAACCGAATGATGCCTTTGAATTGTGTTGTTGGAAAAAACTACTTAGAGTTCCTTGGACTTAGGAAGATATATCAATTCTACATGAAATCAAGAAATACTGTTAACTGGAAGGTATGATCAGGCCAAATATTTTGCCATAATATGAGAAGACAGTATTCCCTGGAGAAGATTCTGATGCTGGGAAAAATTTAAGGCACAAGAAGAAGGGGATGGCAGAGATGGATAGATTAGGTAATTGAAACAATAAATGTGAGCTTGATGGCTCTCGATGGGCAGCGGCTGACAGATGAGCCTAGTATGCTATGGTCCATAGAGTCACAGAGCATCAGGCACATAACTGAATGACTACACAACAACAGCTACACACACACACATATATATATATATATATATATATATATATATATATATATATATATATATGAATAATCAGAGTATTGCAGTACATAGTGATACCTTTTTTATTGGACAAACATATTCATAGGTTTCATGACGAGCTTTCGAGAGCGTTCCTCTCTTTGTTGAGTCAGAGTCAATACTGATTATAGATTCACAAATACAGCAAAAAATATCAGGATTAACAAATAATGTTCTGATCAGCCAGCCATGCAAGTGTGTGGGGGTGCAGACCATAGTAAGTGAATTGGGGTTGTAAATAGTTTTACATCTCAGGAACCATAGGGCTGTAACCAAACTCAGGATGAAAGCACAGAATAAAAAATAAAAGAATCAATAAACACACATATATATTTACAAGCATGAATGTTGGAGGTTATAAGAAATTTTGATAATGAGATAAGAATTCAATGTCTACATTAAGTTCTGACTTATTACTGTTAAAGACAATCATTTAAATTTCTAATGTCTTTCTTTCCTTAGTGTTTTAAAAAAAACCTTTGAGTATTTTGATTTTGAGATTTTTCATGGAGTGGTTATTCTGGGTGAAATGGTGTCCAACTGGAGTACAGTAAGTCTCCTCATTGTGCTTATTGATGGAATGTCTGTGTAGATTCATCCTCATATGTAATTTCTGGCTGGTTTCTCCAATGTAGCAGCCTCTCTTGCATGCAGTACATTGTATCATGTAGACTACATTGGACGACGTACAAGAATATGATACTCTGATGTTATAGGTCTTTTTGTTGTGCGTGGCTGTCTCCTCTTTGCAGATGTGTTGACACAATTTACACCGATTTTTATTGCAAGTTTTTGTGCCATTTTCTATGTTAAGCTCTTTATTGGCCAATCTACTGTTCACCAATGTTTGTCTGAGATTTGGTGGCTGCCTAAATGCAAGAATGGGGAGTTTGGGGAATATATGTTTTAATTCTGTGTCCTCTGTTAGCATTGGTTGTAGATCCTTAAATATTTTGCGGATTCCTTCTAGATCGGGATGGTATGTGGTTACCAGAGGTGTACGTGAGGTTATTTCTTTAGTTTTGTATTGCAGCAGGTGTTTCCGGGGTGTTTTAATGGCAGAGGTTACTTTCTGTGTTATGACGTTAGGTTTGTAGCCCTTTCTCTTGAAGGAGTCAGACAGTGTTTTTAAATGTTTATCGCGGTCCTTATTGTTAGAACATATGCGGTGGTATCGGATGGCTTGACTATAGATAATCGCTTTTTTAATATGTGAGGGATGAAAGCTAGAGCTGTGGAGATAACTGCATCTGTCTGTAGGTTTCCTGTATACCGATGAATTACGTTTACCATTGGTGATGGATATGGTGGTGTCCAGAAAGTTCACCTGTTCTGCAGAGTAATCTATTTTAAATTTAATAGATGGGTGGAAGGTATTAAAGGCAGTGTGGAGGTCTCTCAGCTTTTTTTATCCCTCTGTCCATATGATGAACAGGTCATCTATATAACGGTAGTATCTGTAAGGTTTGTCGATATATATATATATATCAGTCATTTTGGAAAACAATTTACTTAACAAATTAATGTGAGATCACAAAAAATAATGTAATAATAGTTCTCAATCACTGCTTACATTGGCCCCGGAGGGGAGGGGTGGGAGGGAAATGGCAGTATCTTTTAATGCTGCAGGCTGAATATACCATAACCATGCAACATGATTAAACTATCCTCAATATTTTTGAAGCTCTGTCTTTGAGATATAAAAACTATTCTTCAGTTATACTTCTGTCAAGGCATAAAATGCAGCAATAAGTAATTTTTTTTAGAACCTAGCTAATCCTTTACACCTGCATTATCATGTCATGACTCAAGAGCTAATTCCCCACATCAGGATTATCCTACGGCCCTTTCTCAAGCAAGAAGGGCTCGCTATATAAGCATAGGCAGCATCTACACTTTCTCAATCCTTTAGAATTGGAGCTGCTATGGAGTCTGCTATGGAAGGCCTTGGAGACAATTTGGTTAAAAGGATTGGCAGATGGGCAGTGCTGGATCTAACTTTTTAGAACCCCTGGACAGTGACGTGGAGAAGCCCATGTGAGTGCGTGTGTAAGGTGTGCAGGCACCAATTTTGCCCTTTTATGTGCGCGTATATCACTCTCTTGGATGTGTGAGCAAATTACAGACATTACAGACATTTTTACAACATAGCTACTCATACATACGCCAGGCTATTACTTGCTTATTAAATGCTTTTGATGGTGGGTCATATTATTTATATTTTTCTATGGGAGCACATGTTACACAAACACAAAACATGATAACTTGTATTACACATAAAACTGAGTAATTATGAGAATTAAAGGGCCACTGCACAATGAAAACAGAAATTGTTTGAAAAAATGTAAATCTAACTAAGTGCATAAGTAATCAGGAAAAAAGTCATACAACTAGTTTTTGGTTTTTGATTTTTGATTTTCAAATTTTCTTTTTGCACAGGGGTCCCCCATGAATAACAGTCATAAAAGAGTAAGATGTACAGTACAAGAACAACATATATTGTATTCAAATTACATCAGAAATGGCTTGTGTCCACATTTCCCAATTTATTTGAGTTTTGCTGCATAAATTGCAATTAAATGTGTCATCTTATGCCAGTGCAAATTAAAGGGAAAAGAACACAAATATAGAAAAGAGAAAGAAAGGAAAAGAGTGTTGGGGAAGATGGGATGGGAAGAAGCTTAGTATAATATCGTCCCTGAGGTCTGTATATGTATTGCTTTTTTTGTTGTTGCTACCATCCAATTCGTAGTTCCCAGATGTCCCAACAGGAGCCCAACTTTTTATAGTTGTCATCTAGTTTTGCAGTGATCAATCTCATTGAATGTATGTATTTAAGTTTTTTCAGTACTTCCCCAAACACAGGAGTGGACATCTTCTAAGTTTTAGCAATATTGTTCCTGACTGCTAAAAGGATTTGGTTTGAGAGAAGTTGAGCCTCTTTAGAAAGGCCGGCGATAGGGAGACCTAATATGTCTTCCTCTGGTTTTTGAGGTATTCTGACCAGATGTGGGCTATTTTAGGGCAGCTCCATAGTATATGCCTTAGTGTACGGTGGGATTACAACGTCTAAAACAGTTGCCATCTAGAGAAGGATTTGAGAGCTTTATATCCACATTATTGCGAGATTGAAAAGTTGTGGATTTACGGGGCTATTAAATTAGAACATGCTGCGAGTTACGTGCTTGAGAGGCAAACCTGTAAACCATTTCTCGCTCAATGGATGTGCGGCCGTGAACGTGATCAATTACTCAAACTCGTAGTTACGAGTTGAGATGGAGCCAATGGAAACAGAGATCGTCAGAATTACGTCACTGAAAAATGGAGGTGGGATTTTCAAAATCTTACGGGATTCAATTACAACTTACGATCGGACCCAAATTCCAGATGTAATGCAATATTTATAAAGCCGTAAATATAATATTTTATTACATGTGAGTGCCATTGATAGATATAACACAGAAAATTAACATGAAATAAAGTATTTTATTTGGCCGATTTGAAAACTGCAGAATGTTGTGATATTAATTCTAAGATTACTATCATCACTTTCCCTGTTCACAAATGTACAGTAGTGTATGTATATGTGCATTTAAAGTGCTACGGGTTGGACTTTACCCCTCTAGCGGATCACGCTGGTGGTTTTAATGCAATTTAATAGTGCAATTGGAATTAATTGGTTACAGGCTTGACAGATCAAAGGGTTTGCGAGCTTGCCAGTCGAATTCTCACGTCCCGTAGGGTTTTCTCGCTCCTACCCTGCAAGTCGTCGGCGGGGTAAGGCCAATTTAATAGCCTTATGTCTTGCAAGTTACTTTACGAGCTACGATTGTACACGTTAGGGGAATGTAATGTGGCTATTAGTCTAGCAGAGGTCAGGTACCACCTCATGATGGTTTTGTAGGAATTCTCTTTCAAGATTATGTTAAGGGAGGGGTTTGTTGCATTTTTATGCATAATTTATTTTCTAAGTATATATTCAGCCAGGGCTCCCTAAAATCATATATATTTTTATATATATATTCAACCAGGGTCAACCATAACTATAATATAAACACATATAGGCAAATGTATACACATTAGAGATGTCGCGAATAGTTTGCCGGCGGATTGTTCCCGGCGAACATAGCATGTTCGCGTTCACGGCGAACAGCGAACATATGCGATATTCGACCCGCCCCCAATACTTTATCATTGAGCAAACTTTGACCCTGCATGTCACAGTCAGCAGACACATTCCAGCCAATCAGCAGCATACACTCCCTTCCACACCCTTCTACCTCATGGACAGCAGCCATTTTGGAATCAGAACTAACTTGCAGTCTTACTGAGAGGAGGTAGAGTGTAGGTGATACTGCATCAATAGGGAAAACCATAGCTAGGCAAGTTTATTCAGTGTCCAGTGCAGTGCTGAAGGACTCATCAGATCTCTGCTGTAAACACAGCACCCCAAAAAGCCCTTTTTAGAGCTATAACATCATTTTTTTTTCTTCGTTTTTTTTCTGTGTAATCTAACTTCATTTGCCTGTCTCCCTGTTAGCCCCTGCTTGCAAGTGTGTGTGTCAGGCTCACAGCTTATACTGTGTGTGCACAACGCATACAATATAATATTGTTTACTAGTTGTCTACTTTTAAAAAACCCCAACTTTTATTTTCTTAAATCTAAGTGCATTTGCATAACCGTCAATCAAAGTTCATTTGCTTGACCGCTACCCATAGTGTGTGTCCTGCTTACAAGTACTGTGCCAAGTTAAACCAATCCAGTCTAGTTGGGGTACCAACAGTCCACATTTAAAAAAACCAAACTTTTATTTTCTTAAATCTAAGTGCATTTGCCTGACTGTCAATCAAAGTTCATTTGCTTGACCGCTACCCATAGTGTGTGTCCTGCTTACAAGTACTGTGCAAGAGAGCATGTTGTGTGCATGCTTGAGCTCCAAACAAAAGGCTTTTTAGGGTCTTAGTCCCTCAAATACAAGTTTTATTTTAACACCTTTCTGTTTATAAGCACTTTGTGCACGGTGTTGTTCATTTTTGGGAGTTTTTGTGTTTTTTTTCTTAGTTTAATTTAAGTTTTAGTTTTCTGGGGGTCAGGCTCAACTCTCTATCCCAGGAGAGTGAGCTGTCTCCTGGATACTTTGCCACACCCCTCCCTTAGCACTTTCACTCCTGGAGCTTTTTTACTTTGACTCTTTTTCTTTTAAAAAATTTATTAGGTTTTGTTGAAGTTTTTGTTTGTTTGGTGTTGGGTTTTATGTTTTGGGGGGAGAGAAGACAAATAACATCTTTGTAGGCAGTGGGGGAGTTGAAGTTTTGTTTAAAAGGCTTTTTTTAACATCTGACACAGAGACACAGAGGGGTTAAAAAGCCTCTGTGTTCTCTGTGTTGTTGCAATTAGTAACACCTTGCAACAGGCCATTAACCCTTCCACTGCCAAACATCATCTCTCTCTCTCCCTTAGTTTTTGTCTCCCTTAGTTTTGTCTTTTTGTTTCTTTTTCACACTTTTATATTTTTAAAAAAAGAAAACAGTAGAAAATCATAAAACAAAAAATAAAAATAAATAAAACAAATAAACTAAAAAAAAAAGGGTCTAAACATGAGGGATAAGACCATTAAGAAGCCTCAGGGGTCAAAAGGGGGAATAATGGCCCCTGAAAATCCTAGCTGCAGCACTGCACAGCATAGGCCCCAGGCAGATAAGGCAGCCCCAGCTCCTGGTGGTTCTGCCAGCAGACCTACCCCTGTGGCTAATACCTGGTCACAGGTGGTTTCTGCTGGCCCCAGTAATACCACCGCTGGGGCTGAGGGGCAGATCACCAGGAAGCATGGGGTTAAATGTCAGATGTCTGGGGTCTACAGCATTGATATCTATCTGCGTGCTGCAGCTAATGTCATCAGCCCCTCTGTTATAGTAGCAGCCAGCAAAATGTACGGGAAAGCAGTTTTCTTTACCCGTACTCTGGCTGCTGCACACATTCTTATACAGAGAGGCATCACAGTGGGGGGATTATATGTCCCAATAGAACCCCTGGAAGGGTTGGGCACAAAAGTAACACTCTCTAATGTGCCCCCCTTCCTACAAGACTCCCTCCTGCGCCCCCACCTGCCAACCCTAGGGGAAGTAAAAACACCATTTATTAAAATTCCCCTGGGGTGCAGAGAGAGAGCACTTCGTCATGTGCTCTCTTTCAAGAGGCAGGTACAAATGTGCCTGCCTCAGGGCACAGAAAACATAGAGGGGTCTTTTGGGGTTCCATTTGAGGGGGTGCTGTACAGGATTTTTTACAGCACTACGGAGGTGCAGTGCTATCATTGCAAGGGGTTGCGGCATACACGTAGGAATTGTCCTAATGTAAAGCATCATGCCCCAGCCCCAGCAAATGGCACCTCCGTCAGTACGGCACCCATCCCCGCTGAGCCCATAACAGCGGGGACCTCAAGGGTCATAGCCCCCCCACAGAGCTCAGCCAAGGAGGCCATTCCTCAAGCCACCACCACGGCCTCCAAACCCCCTTCTTCCCCAAAAAAGCCATCTGTGTAAGCAAGACTGCAGACACAGGGAAAAAGGGGAAGAATGTCACCGGTCCTCCCAGTGTCACAGCTGCATCTCCCAAGTCCCAATCTGCCCCCACCATAGTTACATCAGTTAGTGTGGGGGCACAGTGTAAGCAGAGGGATAATAAGCCCTCTGCAGGGGAGGCAGCTAGTGGCAGCTCCTCTTCCAGGAGTGACGTCCCCAGGAAGAGGAAGCATAAAACCAACAGGGAGGTTGCTGATAAGTGGGAAGTGCTCTATAGTGGAGCACCTCCCTCTAAAAGCAAGAAGAGGAACAAAACATCTCCTCCTCATCCGGTGACATTGTCTGGCCCGGTTATTAAACTCAGCCAGCCGGTGCCAGACCACACATCTCTCTCTCCAGACCCTATAGGGGTTAATGTGGAAAAGGGTCTGGAGGAAAAGCAGGGGCAAGAGGGTCTCCCAAGTGAGGCAGGGGTAGACAAGAAAGATCAGGTTCTGCCTCTGGCCTTTGAGGGGGGTCCCAACAAAGCCCCTGCTGAATGGGTAGTCAGTGTCCCTGAGGTGCTGAGCTTCAAGGGCACCAGTCAGTCTCCTCCTCCAGTGTCACTCTCTAGTGACATACCTCGGGCTTTGTTAGAGCCCCAGGCCGAGTCACTACTGGAGGGGGGAATATAGGCATGACCCCCATTCAGGACCCTATGGATTTGTCTGTCAGGGGGGATGTGGCACAAGGGGAAGTGGAAATGGGGGAGGGTGATAAAACAGGTTTTCCTGTTAACATCATGGGAGAGCCTGTCTACCCTCCTCAGCCGTCCACTGACCCTAACATCGGTGCCATCCAAGCTGAGCAAGCAGCGGTGGAACTGGCAGAGGAGGCATATAAAGCCTCCAAGGCTTCCATTAAGGAAGCCATGCCAGCCACTGCTGTCCAGCCAGCTACCCCTGAATGCACTCCTGAAGCTACAGGGGTGCAGCAGCAATCCAAGGGTCCATTATTTACCTTGAAGGGTGCTAAAGGGACTCCTTCTGTATCATCTAAGAGGGGGTCCCTGAGAATAAAGCTGAGGAAACTGACTCCAGCCGGGGAGGATGGAGTAAAAGCCCTCAGCCAAGAGGAGCCCAGGGGTGACCCACTAGAAGGAACATCAGATTCTGGGTGGGTTATCCCTGTCAAGGAAATAGATCTATTCCTTGAGAGCACCCTTCATGGACAAAAGAAAAGGAAGGTGCGGCTGGCCTTGGAGAGGTGGAAGAATATGTCGTTTATTCTCCACTCTCTCCAGCAATATCTAGTGGTCAGCACTAGGGCCAAGAATTCTGGGACTGCGGAGCATCTCCGCGTCCGGAAATTATATAAAATGTGCGTGTCCTATCAGCAGTCTCAAGGGTCTGAGGAACGCACAATTCCTGACACGCAGTAATGGCTTTGCACATCAGCACGCTAAATACCAATGGCTGTCAAGACAGTTTCCGCAGGTTCCAGGTACTCTCCTATTTATATCAGGGAGGGTACTCTGTGAGCTTCCTGCAGGAAACTCACACCACTCCAGAGGCTGAGGCCTCGTGGCAACTGGAGTGGAGAGGCAGGGTCTTCTTCAGCCACTTCACATCGGCGTCATGTGGAGTGGTGACCCTGTTCTCAGAGTCTTTTCAGCCAGAGCTGCTGCTTGTGAAAGCTGTTATCCCAGGCCGTCTAATCCACCTCCGGGTCCGAGAGCAGGGTAGCATCATTAACCTAGTTAATATATATGCCCCTGCTGGAGGGCCTGAGAGAGTGAGGTTCCTCGCCAGACTGTCCCAGTTTTTGGAGACGGTTGATGCAGATGAGTGTTTGGTACTCGGGGGTGATTTCAACTGCACCCTCGACGCTCTGGACCGGAATAGTCCAGAGCCGTACCCGCCTTCTGCGTCAGCCCTGCGGGAGATCATCGCCCGCTTCTCCCTGGAGGACATCTGGCGAGAGCAGAACCCAGGGGCATCAGACGGTTTCACCTACGTCAGGGTGAGAGCCGGTCTGGTGTCCCACTCCCGGATCGACAGACTATATATATCTAGTCACTATATGTCACGAGTCGGTTCTTGTGCCATTAGGCTGGCTCCGTTCACAGACCACAACTGTGTGTCTGTGACGGTGGCGCTAACGCACCTTTCAACACTTCTTCTCCGGCTGTTTGCATTGGACACAAGCCCCGTGTTTCCCCTCAGGCTCCTCCTGTCCCCAACCTCTCGAGGTTGAGGGACATACCCTCGGCATTTTTTCGCGGCATGCCGAGGAAGAGCTTATATTCTCTCGTGCTCCATACAGTGCACTTCCTTGCCCTCGTGACCCGTCCCGATACCATCTGGAGGCGGGTCCTACCAGCTGACGAGGGCAAGAGGCCCCGGTGGAGGGAACTTTATTCTGATTTAGTTCCACGACCCAACTTGAGTTGGAGAGTGCTCCATGGTGCACTGAGCACGGGAGAGTACTTAGCTAAATTCACGGACTCTCCCTCCACTTGTCCATTCTGTGGCAAGGGAGAGTCCGTGTATCATGTTTATTTTAGTTGCGCCAGACTGCAGCCCCTCTTGTCACTCTTGAGGGGCCTCCTCCTGCAGTTCTGGCTGCATTTCTCCCCTCACATTTTTATTTTTGGGCGCCCAGTGTCCCGGGGCAATAAGGCCAGGGACCTCCTCGTCAACCTGCTCCTGGCATTAGCCAAGTTGGCTATATATAAGTCCAGGAAGCAGTGTTTGATAGGGGGGGTTCCCTTGTCACCTGAGGCCATGTTCCGGGTGCTGGTGCGCTCCCGTATCCGGGCAGAGTACCACCTGGCTTTGTCTACTGGGGGAATGGATGAGTTTGTCTCCCAGTGGGCTGTAGATGGTGTGCTCTGCTCGGTATCCCCCATCCGGTTTCTTTTTCTTTCAACCTCCTAATATGATTTTTATTTAGTTTACAGAAAATGTTTTCTCATAATTTTAAAATACACTGTGCCAAGTTCAACCAATCCAGTCTAGTTGGGGTACCAACAGTCCACATTTAAAAAACCCAAACTTTTATTTTCTTAAATCTAAGTGCATTTGTCTGACCGTCAATCAAAGTTCATTTGCTTGACCGCTACCCATAGTGTGTGTCCTGCTTACAAGTACTGTGCCAAGTTCAACCAATCCAGTCTAGTTGGGGTACCAACAGTCCACATTTAAAAAAAACAAACTTTTATTTTCTTGAATCGAAGTGCATTTGCCTGACCGTCAATCAAAGTTCATTTGCTTGAACGCTACCCATAGTGTGTGTCCTGCTTACAAGTACTGTGCCAAGTTCAACCAATCCAGTCTAGTTGGGGTACCAACAGTCCACATTTAAAAAACCCAAACTTTTATTTTCTTAAATCTAAGTGCATTTGTCTGACCGTCAATCAAAGTTCATTTGCTTGACCGCTACCCATAGTGTGTGTCCTGCTTACAAGTACTGTGCCAAGTTCAACCAATCCAGTCTAGTTGGGGTACCAACAGTCCACATTTAAAAAAAAATGACAGGCAGAGGCAGGACACCCCGCAGAGGCCGTCGTGGTCGTGGTGCTGTGAATCCCTTTGGCCCTACAATAATGCCCAGTGTTCAGAGGCCAGTTACCCTGAACTTGAAAAGTTCAGAGGACGTAGTTGACTGGCTAACACAGGACACCCAATCTTCTACAGCTTCCGCTTGAAACATTGACGCACCATCCTCCTCCAGCTTAGCTTCGGGCACCTCTCAAGTTACCACTCACCCGCCTGCCGCCACCACCAACACTAGTACCACAGCCAATTCAATTGATCAGTCAGAAGAGTTATTTACACATCAGTTTGAAGAAATGAGTGATGCGCAACCATTATTGCCAGAGAATGTAGATAACAGGGATATGTCTCAGTCAGGCAGCATTACACACATGTACGTACGATGTGATGATGATGATGATGATGTACCCGCTGCTGCTTCCTTTGTTCAGTTGTCATATACAAGTGAGGCGGGTGATGATGATGACGATGCGTCCGTGGATGTCACGTGGGTGCCTGCTAGAAGAGAAGAAGAACAGGGGGAAAGTTCAGATGGGGAGACAGAGAGGAGGAGGAGACGAGTTGGAAGTAGAGGGAGGTCATCGCAACGGGCTAGTGGCACAGTCAGACAGCATGCATCAGCACCCGGGGTCAGCCAGACAGCACGCCAATCAACGCATGCTGTTGCCACCCCCAGAATGCCGTCACCGCCGAGCTCAGCAGTGTGGCATTTTTTTTGTGTGTCTGCCTCTGACAACAGCGATGCCATTTGCAACCTGTGCCAAAAGAAACTGAGTCGTGGGAAGTCCAACACCCACCTAGGTACAACTGCTTTGCGAAGGCACATGATGTCACATCACAAACGCCAATGGGATCAACACATGAGTACAAGCAGCACACAAACTCAAAGCCGCCATCCTCCTCCTGGTCCAGCATCTTCATCCACATCAACCACTGCTGTCCTCCTTGCCCCCTCTCAACTCTCCACCACTCCATCTCTCGCCTCTTGCTGTTCCTGCTCATCTCCCCACAGTCAGGCGTCTGTCAAGGGCATGTTTGAGCGTAAGAAGCCAATGCCACAAAGTCACCCCCTTGCCCGGCGTCTGACAGCTGGCTTGTCTGAACTCTTGGCCCGCCAGCTTTTACCATACATGCTGGTGGAGTCTGAGGCGTTCAAAAAGTTTTTAGCGATTGGGATACCGCAGTGGAAGGTACCCGGCCGAAATCTCTTTGCCCAAAAGGCAATCCCCAATTGTACTCAATTGTGCAAAAGGAAGTAATGGCATCTCTGGCACACAGTGTTGGGGCAAGGGTCCATCTGTCCACTGATACCTGGTCTGCAAAGCATGGTCAGGGCAGGTATATCACCTACACTGCGCATTGGGCAAACCTGCTGACGCCTGCCAAGCATGGAATGCGTGGCTCTGCAGAGGAGTTGGTGACACCGCCACGACTTGCAGGCAGGCCTGCTGCCACCTCCTCTACTCCTCCTACTCCATCCTCTTCCATAACCTCCTCAGCTGAGTCCTCTTCTGCTGCTGCGTCTTGCTCCACATCAACGGCACCCCCCCCAGCTCCCCAGATACTATTCCACATCCCGTATACGGCAGTGTCATGCCGTCTTGGGGTTGACTTGCCTCAAAGCAGAGAGTCACACCGGGCCAGCACTCCTGTCCGCCCTGAACGAACAGGTGGATCAATGGCTGACTCCGCACCAACTAGAGATTGGCAAAGTGGTTTGTGACAACGGAAGAAATTTGTTGGCAGCATTGAATTTGGGCAAGTTGACGAATGTGCCGTGCATGGCACATGTGTGTAATCTG
This sequence comes from Discoglossus pictus, assembly GCA_027410445.1. Lineage (NCBI taxonomy): Eukaryota > Metazoa > Chordata > Amphibia > Anura > Alytidae > Discoglossus > Discoglossus pictus. The sequence goes on along the minus strand of CM050166.1, from coordinate 80,666,334 downwards.
ATCGTACAATGCTTTGTCCATAAGTATCCAGGCTTACAGGACGTCCTGAAGCAGGCCAGAAAGGTGTGTGGCCATTTCAGGCGTTCCTACACGGCCATGGCGCACTTTTCAGATATCCAGCGGCGAAACAACATGCCAGTGCGGCGCTTGATTTGTGACAGCCCCACACGTTGGAATTCAGCACTCCTAATGTTCGACCGCCTGCTCCAACAAGAAAAAGCCATTAATGAGTATTTGTATGACCGGGGTGCTAGGACAGCCTCTGCGGAGCTGGGGATTTTTTTGCCACGTTACTGGACGCTCATGCGCAATGCCTGTAGGCTCATGCTTCCTTTTGAGCAGGTGACAAACCTTGTCAGTCGCACCGAAGGCACCATCAGCGACATCATACCATTTGTTTTATTCCTGGAGCGTGCCCTGCGAAGAGTGCTGGATCAGGCCGTAGATGAGCGTGACGAGGAAGAGTTGTGGTCACCATCACCACCAGAAACAGCCTTATCAGCATCGCTTGCTGGACCTGCGGCAACGCTGGAAGAGGATTGTGAGGAAGAGGAGTCAGAGGAGTAATGTGGCTTTGAGGGGGAGGAGGAAGACCAATCACAACAGGCATCCCAGGGTGCTCGTTGTCACCTATCTGGTACCCGTGGTGTTGTACGTGGCTGGGGGGAAGAACATATCTTCAGCGAGATCACTGAGGACGAGGAACGGGACATGACTAGCTCGGCATCCAACCTTGTGCAAATGGGGTCTTTCATGCTGTCGTGCCTGTCGCAGGACCCTCGTATAAAAAGGCTGAAGGGGAACGACCTGTACTGGGTGTGCACGCTACTAGACCCCCGGTATAAGCAGAAACTGCCTGATTTGGTACCAAATTACCGCAAGTCAGAAAGGATGCAGCAGGTCCAAAACAAATTAACAAGTATGCTTGACACACCATATAAGGGTGATGTCACAGCACAAGGGCAATATAACAGGGGAAGAGGTGAAAGTAATCCACCTCCCACGACCACGCCGGCAAGGACAGGACGTTTAAAAGACGTGTTGTTGATGGAGGACATGCAGACCTTTTTCAGTCCTACGCATCGCATCAGCCCTTCGGGATCCACCCTCAGAAAACGACTTGACCGTCAGGTAGCAGACTACCTCGCCTTAACTGCAGATATCGACACTCTGAGGAGCGATGAACCCCTTGACTACTGGATATGCAGGCTAGACCTGGGCCTGAGCTATCCCAATTTGCAATTGAACTTCTGGCCTGCCCCGCTTCAAGTGTCCTGTCAGAAAGGACCTTCAGTGCAGCAGGAGGTTTTGTCACCGAGAAGAGAAGTCGCCTACGGCAAAAAAAGTCTAGATTGCCTCACCTTTATAAAGATGAATGAGGGATGGATCCCGAAGGGACTGAAACTGGGCGATACATTCAACTGAAAAAGGCCTGATGAGATGAGCTGCCTTCGGCTATAAATGGTCCACACGCTGCTGTATGTTATCTGTGAATGCCGTATGACTTGCGTGAATTATCCGCCACCAACTAGGGTTCAAGAAGAGGCAATGTTTTATGGCACTTTCTGCCTGGGGAACAAAGGTCAATTTTTCTGGCCGCTGCAACAGCAGCGGCTGCAACAATATCTAATTTTTGAATTTTAATTTTTATGCCAGAAGGCGTACGGCATGTAATGGAAAAGAAAGCATATTGAACAGTCTCGCATAACACAACAGTTGTGCAAAAATACATATTTACAATGAAGACATTTTGTTAAAATTAGGTGGCTAGGCCTTCTTTTTTTTACTTTTTTGGTTAATACATTTTCTTTTTTTTTTACTGTGATTGCAATTTTTAAGAGAAACCTAAGACATGGTAAAACAGACAATAGTAAAGTCCTATTATCTATCATCACTCCAGCAGTAGGTTATTATTTACAATATCTAACCTGCTCAATCGCCTTTGGGTTACCCTAGGGCAGGCTTCAGTAGGCGAACTCTCCTTTCCTCGGATGATTTTGCCGCTGGTTGCTTCTGAAGGGTCTCCTCCAGGGCTCCCCCACTCCGGTCCTTCCCCCCGAGTCGCTTCAACCATTAACAAATGTTTTATTATATTAGGGGGGCACTAAATGGGGATGTTATCCAGGGATCCCAAATTGTATGGAACTGGGTGATTCTATCCAAGACTACATGGTTAAATCTCTCGTTGAGCAGTAAATAGTTGATTTTTTTTTATTAATTCCTGAAAGTTTTAATTTGGGGTTTTCCAACTACTAGCTATGTGTATTTTTTCTTTCAAAAAATATTTTATTAGGTCAATCTTAAACATTTTAGAAGCTAGTAAGCATGTTTCTTCCCATAGTCTTATGACTGCCGAACACTCCCACCAGACATGAATAAATGTAGCCTCATTACCACTGTTCCTAAAACATGAGCTGCTCCGTTTTGGATCCCATTTATTAGCTTAAAAGGAGTAATATATGTCCTGTGTAGGACCTTTATTGAAGTCTCAAGCAGACTATAATTTAAAGATCCCCTACTTAAGCCTTGCCAACTTTTATCCCATGTGCTATCTGCCAACTCGGTGCCTAAATCCCTCTCCCAGGCTTTGGTATAGTCTGGTTTGTTTGCCCATGAGTTTTCATTAAATAGTTCATACATGAGGCTAATAATACCAGGATGAAAGGGGGAATCCCTACATTTTTTGAGTAGCCAGGTGTTTCTTTGGGGGGTTCCCCTACCACTTATCGTATATATAAAATGATGTATCCTGCAAAAATTATAGTGTTCAGCCAGGGGTAAATTGTATCTATCTCTCACCCACTCAAAGGTCATTATTTTGTCGTCATGCCACCATGGACCAACCCTTAGTAGGTTCTGAGACTTCCACCAACTGAGAGAGCTTTCCGGAAGATGTATCTTAAAGTGGGGATTGGGTACGATAGGGGTAAGATCTGATACCCGAGTGTCCAGTTTTTGTGTCCAGTTCATCTCCGTCCATATTTTTAATGAGTGCTTAATAAATGGGTTTTTCAAGTCTCTCAAAAAAGTATACAGGCCTGGAATCCATATTACTGTATCCCATGTATAAGGTGACATGCTTACATTTTCCATAAATAACCAGAGCGGCTGATGTGTTTTGGAGAATGCGCCAGAGGAATGAAAGCCAGCTGCGCTGCCTTGTAATACAGTTTGAGATTCGGGTCCCTACCCACTTTTGGAAAGACTATAAGGTCGGCCTGATTCAATTAAGGGGGCATAGGTTCTCCATTTAGTATAGTGTTAAACAAAGATGTTAGGTGCGGGGGTAAGCAAGGGCTCAAATTTCTTATAGTACAGATGAGTAAAACCGTCTGGCCCTGGGGACTTGCCAAATTTAAGATCTTGGATTGTAGATTTAACTTCCTCTTGGGATATGTCTAGGTTCAAGCTGTCCAATTGAGGTACAGGTATTTTGTGGACTTCTTGCTGTAGTAGGAAGGACTCTATGTCAGATCCGCTGCAGCGGGATTGGGATGAATATATGGTCTGATCGAAGTTTTGAAATGTTTCTTGGATAGCATTGGGGCTAAAGGAGGTTTGGCCATCAGGTAGTCTAAAGATACCGTATATTATGTCCTCTCTTGGGGGGTAAAGACACTAATAATTCCTCCAATAAAATTCTGCTTTTTTTTTTGTGGGCAAGGTCCCTGGTTAGCCCCTTGGGTTATCTGTTAAAAAGAGTGGTGCAGAGACTGTGGGGGCTGTTAGCCTCCTTGTCCCTGTGTTGCCGTTTAGAATCCCTGCTGCTGCATGTTTCAGCTTTATTAAGGTGTAATTGTACAGCGTTTGACTCAAGTAGCTGCCTGTGCTGGGTCAGTTTGGCTTAATTGCTGGGCCCTTTTCCTGCCAAGATGGCGACCGTCAGTCCATGGGCCTCTATGTCCCCTTCACTACCTTTGTCCCCTCTTGTGTGCTTATTTGGGATGGCCCCCCTTTATATCTCCGGCCCGTGTCCTTGTAAGGGACGCCCCCCTCAATCTCTGAGTGTGAATATGCAGGGATGGGGCATTGAATCAGGCCTACCTTCTTATCTGCTCGCTGCAAGATCAACAATACCTAATTTTTCAGGCATGTGTACATGCCTAATTTTTCTGGCCTCTGGTGCTGCACTGTGGTTTCAACAACCAAACCCCAAAAAAAGGCACATAACAGGGATTAAACTGATAGGAGTAGTACTTTTTAACACACCACTCATATCTGGTGTAACAGTAGTGTACATTTAAAACAAAAAAACAAATTCTACTGTAATAGATTGCATAGCAGTTAGTTGTCTGCAAGCGTGTGTGTCAGACCTACAGCGTCTACTCTACCAACTTCTGCAAGTGCACAGTGCCACTCATATCTGTTGTCACAGTAGCTTGGACGCATAGTACCGATCTGTCAAAACCTGTAATGATGAATGAGGCCTAGAGTAGCCTGGTTCCCTTATCCTCTACAGGTTGAGACCTAATGTTTGGGTGACTCCAGACCAACAGATGAGTAGCACACAAACTCAAAGCCGCCATCCTCCTCCTGGTGCAGCATCATAAGCCACATCAACCACTGCTGTCCTCCTTGCCCCCTCTCAACCATCCGCCACTCCGTCTCTCGCCTTGAGCAGTTCCTGCTCATCTGCCCATAGTCAGGTGCCTGTAAAGGACATGTTTGAGCGTAAGAAGCTAATGTCACAAAGTGCCCCAAAATTTAAGTGATACGACCAACAAAGCATCTTTTTCCATCTCCTGGTTCTAAAAATCCAGGCCTTATACACGCCCCCTGATAGGTGACGTAACAAGTATTACACTGATAAGAGTAGTACTTACAAACACGCCACTCCTATCTGGTGGCACCATTGATTGAACGTGCCGTGCCCCAAAATTGAAGTGATACGACCAACAAAGCATCTTTTTCCATCTCCTGGTTCTAAAAATCCAGGCCTTATACACGCCCCCTGATAGGTAACGTAACAAGTATTACACTGATAAGAGTAGTACTTACAAACACGTCACTCCTATCTGGTGGCACCTTTGATTGCACGTGCCGTGCCCCAAAATTGAAGTGATACGACCAACAAAGCATCTTTTTCCATCTCCTGGTTCTAAAAATCCAGGCCTTATACACGCCCCCTGATAGGTAACGTAACAAGTATTAAACTGATAAGAGTAGTACTTACAAACACGCCACTCCTATCTGGTGGCACCTTTGATTGCACGTGCCGTGACCCAAAATTGAAGTGATACGACCAACAAAGCATCTTTTTCCATCTCCTGGTTCTAAAAATCCAGGCCTTATACACGCCCCCTGATAGGTAACGTAACAAGTATTAAACTGATAAGAGTAGTACTTACAAACACGTCACTCCTATCTGGTGGCACCTTTGAGTGCACGTGCCGTGCCCCAAAATTGAAGTGATACGACCAACAAAGCATCTTTTTCCATCTCCTGGTTCTAAAAATCCAGGCCTTATACACGCCCCCTGATAGGTAACGTAACAAGTATTAAACTGATAAGAGTAGTACTTACAAACACGTCACTCCTATCTGGTGGCACCTTTGAGTGCACGTGCCGTGCCCCAAAATTGAAGTGATACGACCAACAAAGCATCTTTTTCCATCTCCTGGTTCTAAAAATCCAGGCCTTATACACACCCCCTGATAGGTAACGTAACAAGTATTAAACTGATAAGAGTAGTACTTACAAACACCTCACTCCTATCTGGTGGCACCTTTGACTGCACGTGCCGTGCCCCAAAATTGAAGTGATACGACCAACAAAGCATCTTTTTCCATCTCCTGGTTCTAAAAATCCAGGCCTTATACACGCCCCCTGATAGGTGACGTAACAAGTATTAAACTGATAAGAGTAGTACTTACAAACACGTCACTCCTATCTGGTGGCACCTTTGACTGCACGTGCCGTGCCCCAAAATTGAAGTGATACGACCAACAAAGCATCTTTTTCCATCTCCTGGTTCTAAAAATCCAGGCCTTATACACGCCCCCTGATATGTGCTGTAACAGGTTTTAAACTGATAAGAGTAGTACTACTTAACACACCTTATAATTATGCAGAGAGAGGCAATGCAGTGAGAGGAGTCTGAAGAAGAGGAGTCAGAGGAGGAAGGTAGCTTTGAGTAGCTGGAAGACCAAACACAGCAGGTGTCCCAGGGGGCTTGTTGTCACCTTTCGGGGACCCTTGGTGGCTGGGTGGAGGAAGAGACCTTCAATGACATCAGTGAGGACAAGGAACGGGACATGGCTAGCTTGGTATCCAACCTTGTGCAAATGGGGAGTTTGCGGTTGTGCAAATGGACTGTTTGTGGTTGTTTGCGGTGCGTTAAACGGGGAGTTTGGTCTGTCACTGTGAAGCAGGCCTAACCCTTACACTACCTGATCGATACAACATCATACCTGATGTTTTAAAGCACATTATTCCAAACAATTTAGGAATGTTAGGTAATTTATGCTCTTTATGGCTTAAAACCACACTCTGCATCAACTATGTAATTTTCCATGGGAGTTTTGCCATGGATCCCCCTCCGGCATGCCACAGTCCAGGTGTTAGTACCGTTGAAACAACTTTCCCATCACTATTGTGGCCAGAAAGAGTCCCTGTGGACTCGCGAACATTTGCGGCGGTTCGTATTCGTGATTCGCGAACTGAAAATTTTAGGTTCGCGACATCACTAATACACATGTATTCATATTCAGCTAGGGTCACTAATAATTATAATACATATATATCTAACCTGGATCAATTATAATTAAACAAATATACACATATTCAGCAATGGCCACCTATAATTAGCATAACAATATTTTAAAGTACATAAAAAAAAATAAAAAAAATGAAGCCAGGAATACCTATAATAATACAATATTATTAGCCATTCAGTCGGATTACTTATAATCAATAAATAACCTGCCTCCGAGAATAAATACTTTTGAGGAGCTACTTTCTACCAATATTTCCTTAAAAAAGAAAACATTTTAGTGAAAAAAGCATTATACTGTATAAACCTACATATGCTCATCTGGGGCAGGTCCTTCCTCTACATACAGGAAAGGCATGGGAAGAGTGAGCAGTGAGAACTCTATATTGTACTCTAGTTCCAGATGGGCCAGTCTGTGAACTGCAGCATTTTGTTTTAAGGTAAACATGTTTTAGGTGGTATTAAGCTAAAAAAAAATGGGCGCCCTCACAGGGAAGCAAACCTAGGCAGCTGCCTACTTTACCTAAAGGGTTATCCGTTCATGCAGATGGGAATCAGCTAGATTAAATCATATATTCACCTACACCTGTTACTCTAATTCCTCTCATTTAGGTTCACCTTTTCGTTTGTTTCATAGGCTATTAAATTCTTCAAAAAAACAGCTGTTTGTGTAATTGGAGATTTAATTTCTAATTGACAGAATAATCTGTAAATGATCATTTATCAAGATAAAGTGAGTTTGACCTGTCATAGACAACAATGTGTGACCCACATTGGTGCTTACTGGATTCTATAAGTGTTACAGTAAATGACCATACTGAACCCAATACCCAAGTATATTCAATTAGCTAAACAGGAGAGGAGAAAAAAGTTTTAATCTTGGTGTTAGTAAACCACAAATAGACAATCAGAGGAAGCTTGCTCTCTTGTTTTCACACTCTGTATGGTTATAAATGAATAATTATGTTAATTAACTCTATCAATAATTGGGGTTGTAGTCCCTCCTCTAGTAATTGTATGATATATTGCTCAGGAAGAGGAAACCTAAAGTTCCCTACGTAATGGAACCTGGTTAATACTATAGCGCCTAGAAATGCAGAGATAAAAACACGTAAAAAAATATATATATATATGTAAAAAAAAAAATATATATATATATATATATATATACACACTTTATGATATATTGCTCAGACTTAAGTGATACTTGGTAATTACATCATATTTCCAGCTTTTGAGACTATTCCAGAAGCCAGGTTTTATCTAGTTTCCAGTCCCTTTTCACAGAAAAAATACACATTTTGTAGTACTGGTCTGTGTCAATACAGACCTATTGCATACAGAGACTAGAAGGCCTGCCCCTTAAAGTATGTTTGTTAATAACTCTAACTCTAACTGTTCTTTTATGTTATATAGCAACATCATAAATCAAAATCAATTTATTCATAAATCTAAATGATATTGTCCAATTATGTGAGCCCTATTTACTGATTTGCTAAACCAAATTGGATACATACATGTTACTTTTTCCTAATGCCATTACTTATACACAACTTGTCTTGAAGCAACACAGTATAATTATATTTCATGCTAATTGTTGGCATTTAACATTGTTACACTTCTAACTGTAATGGCCAAACAATAGTCACATCAGTTGTAATTTTCCATTGACTTGTGCAGATTAGTGATGTCGCGAACATAAAATTTTCGGTTCGCAAACCACGAACGCGAACCGCCGCAAATGTTCGCGAACCGGCGAACCCGGGGAATCGCCATAGACTTCAATGGGCAGGCAGATTTTAAAACCCACAGGGACTCTTTCTGGCCACAATAGTGATGGAAAAGTTGTTTTAAATCGAACTAACACCTGGATTGTGGCATGCCGGAGGGGGATCCATGTCAAAACTCCCACGGAAAATTACATAGTTGATGCAGAGTCTGGTTTTAATCCATAAAGGGCATAAATAACCTAACATCCCCCTCCATCATCATCCTTCCCTGTATCTCTTTACCCCCTCCCTCATCATCCTCCCCTGTGTCTCTTTCCCCCCTTCCTCATCACCCTCCCCTGTGTCTCATCCCCCCTCACTCATCATCCTCCAACCTCCCTCATCATCCTCCCCTGTATCTCTTTACCCCCTCCCTCATCATCCTCCCCTGTGTCTCTTCCCCCCTCCATCATCATCCTCCCCTGTGTCTCTTTTCCCCCTCCCTCATCATCTTCCCCTGTGTCTCTTCCCCCCCTCCCTCATCATCCTCCCCTGTGCCTCTTTCCCCCCTTCCTCATCACCCTCCCCTGTATCTCTTTACCCCCTCCCTCATCATCCTCCCCTGTGTCTGTTTCCCCCTCCCTCATCATCCTCCCCTGTGAGGGGTGTTAGTGATAAGTGTAATGGGTGTTAGGGTGAGGCATGTTAGGAATAAGTGTGAGGGGTGTTAGGTCTTAGGGACAAGTGTGAGAATGTTAGGGTTAGGTGTTAGGTTGATGGGTGTTATGGATAAGTGTGAGGGGTGTTAGGGTTAGGGTAAGGGGTGTTAGGGATAAGTGTGAGGGGTGTTAGGGTTAGGGTGAGGGGTGTTAGGGATAAGTGTGAGGGGTGTTAGGGTTAGGTGTTAGGGGGAGGGGTGTTAGGGATAAGTGTGATGGGTGTTCGGGTAAGGGATGTTAGGGTTAGGTGTTAGGGTAAGGGGTGTTAGGGATAAGTGTGAGGGGGTATTAGGGTTAGGTGTTAGGGTGAGGGGGGTTAGGGATAAGTGTGAGGGGTGTTAGCATAAGGGGTGTTAGGGATAAGTGTGAGGGGTGTTAGGGTCAGGTGTAAGGGTAAGGGCTGTTAGGGATAAGTGTAACGGGGTATTAGGGTTAGGTGTTAGGGTCAGGGGTGTTAGGGATAAGTGTGAGGGGTGTTAGTGTAAGGGGTGTTAGGGATAATTGTGAGGGGTGTTAGGGTTAGGTGTTAGGGTGAGGGGTGTTAGGGATAAGTGTGATGGGTGTTAGGGTAAGGGAAGTTAGGGTTATGTGTTAGGGTAAGGGGTGTTAGGGATAAGTGTGAGGGGGTATTAGGGTTAGGTGTTAGTGTGAGGGGTGTTAAGGATAAGTGTAAGGGGTGTTAGGGTGAGGCATGTTAGGAATAAGTGTGAGGGGTGTTAGGTCTTAGGGATAAGTGTGAGGGGTGTTAGGGTTAGGTGTTAGGTTGATGGGTGTTATGGATAAGTGTGAGGGGTGTTATGGTTGGGTGCTAAGGTGAGGGGAGGATGATGATAAGGGGGGGAAGAGACACAGGGGTGTCCTTGCAGCAGAGATCAAAAGAGTCCTTCAGAACTGTATTGCACACTGTGTACAGTAGCCTAGCTATGGTTTTCCCTATTGATGCAGTATCACCTACACTCAGCCTCCTCTCAGTAAGACTGCAAGTTAGTTATGATTCCAAAATGGCTGCTGTCCATGAGGTTAAAGGGTCTGGAAGGCAGGGTATGATGCTGATTGGCTGGAATGTGTCTGCTGACTGTGAGATGCAGGGTCAAAGTTTGCTCAATGTTAAAGTATAGAGGGCGAATCGAACATCGCATATGTTCGCAGTTTGCTGCGAACGCGAACATGCTATGTTCGCCGGGAACAGTCCGCCGGCGAACTATTCGCGACATCTCTAGTGCAGATTATTATTATACTACAAACCAACTGATCATTATCACTTTAATAGCACTTGTTAGTGTGTCTGATAATTAGAAAATCTATTGTAGACCATCTAACTTAAAGAGCATTTTTTATTATTATTTCCCAGGGATTGCTAGACCCAGTAGCTATTGCTGATAAGTTTACAATTCAGTTTTTAAGACACTTGTAGTGAGTGATTCACTATTGGCTAATGCAAAAAGAAAACTTGCTTTTTTAACACACGATAGTATGCTTGATTAAAATGATGCTGCAAGCAGATTATTATTATACAACACATGAATGGGTCATTTTCACTTTAATAACAATTAGTGTGTCTGACTATTAGAATATCTTTTGTATTGTGCAAATTTGTATTATCCCCTTGAAAATGCCAGACTAAATTGCTATTGCAGACCTATCGTAATTATATCTTAAGGCAGGGTACAATTTATTGCTACAGTGTTGCTTGTCAATATTACTAACTAGCGACTTGCCCGTCAAAAAATGACGGTTAATAAAATTGTAAGGCTGGGAATGCGGTTTGGCACACAATTTAAGGTTTTTGGTCGACTGAGCACCTTTGGCGCTCATTGCGAACCTCTCCCCTGGAGTACTTTTACTCCTCTGAGCACCCTCTGGGCTCATTGTGACCCCCGTGCTGAGCGCCTTTTGAGCTCATTGCGAGCCTCTCCGCTCGTGTAATTTTGGTGGTGTGAGCACCTTTGGCCCTCATTGCATGGGCCGTGCTGATCGCCTTTGGCACTCTTTGCGAGCCTCTCCCCTTGTTTACTTTTGCTCCTCTGAGCACTCTCGGCGCTCATTGTGAGCACCGTGCTGAAGTCCTTTGGCGCTCATTGCAATCTTTTCCTCTGCTCTACTTTTGGTTCTCTGAGCACCCTGTGCGCTGATTGTGGCTCATTGCGAGGCTCTCCGCTTGTGTAGTTTTGGTGGTCTGAGCACCTTTGTCAGTCATTGCAAGGGACGCGATGATTGGCTTTGGCGCTCATTGCGAGCATCTCCCCTCATGTACTTTTGCTCCGCTGAGCACCCTCGCCGCTCATTGTGAGCCCCACGCTGAACGCCTTTGTGGCTCATTGTGATCCTCTCCCCTGGTCCTTTTCTTTTACATATATATATATATATATTTTTATTTTTTTTATTTTATGCTAATTAATTAATTAATTAAATAATACATTAATATACCTATTTGTAATGAATAAATCCAGCAATCAATATCCTGAAGAGCTAACAATCTGTTTTGATTTTCCTGCATCATACAATGTACATTTGCACTGTTGCTGACCTGAGGTGTAAGTGTCAGCAATGTGTGAAGTGTGCAGTGTAAATAGGCTGCGTGCGCGAGGGCAAACCGTTTGTTTAGCTGTGAAAACAGGCATTTTGTAATGGTAATGTTATTAGTTGTAAGTTAGTGTTGTAAAATGGCGGCGATTGTCTATGCGTTACGTGGGAACGGAGCATTTTCCGTTGTCCCTAATAGTATCTTTTATACTTCGCACGTGCCTGTGTAAAAGTCTTATGTGCTTGGGGGTGTTTTGCGTGTTTAGGGGTCGTGCAGCCTCGTTTTCGTTTTTTCGGACACCATTTTTTTACTCGCTTTGGCGATTTTCATGTGTGGAAACTCGGCAAATCGTGGTTAAATTGTCGTGCAACCTGACTCCCAGACGTTGTGGTTGTCCCTCCGTGCTGTGAGTGATGTTTGTTTTGTATTTTTGTTAATTTTGGTGGTATTATTGCTGTTTTTGTATGTGCGCGGTTCAGCCGTTATTTTTTTTACCTCTTATTTTTTCTAAGTGCCGCAGAACGTATTTTTTTGGTGAAGTGCAGCTTTCCTTTTTGCAAGTGTTACGGGCCATAAATTTTCAACTCGTTTTTTTTCAAACTGCTACGGGTCTCGCATTGTGAATGGTGTAATTGAGATTTAGTTCTGCAGGATGTAGGAATGAGCACCTTTGGTGCTCATCTCCACCAGCGCAGTGAGCGCCTTCGTTGCTCACTGCCTAAGTCATGCAGGGTCATAGGGATGAGCGCCTTTGGCGCTCCTTGCCAGCAACAGTGGCCCTCGCTTTGCGTTAGCAACAACCCGTATTGCAACTATATATGTGATGATCGGACATTCTCTTTCAAATCGTGATCGATAACCAACAAACTCACAAAACATAAGTGATGTATGTTACCAGAGGTTCTAATGTAAATTAAATGTTGTGGCAAAACAGTGAGAAGTAAAGGTAAGTTGTGAGTAACAACTAGAAATGATTGCTTCCTTTGAGACTGTTGTTTGACAAGCGTCCATGTGTCTGTCCCTGTCTCTCTAAATGCTGGGAGGGGAAATTTTAGTAAAGGAATTTCTTGAAATAAAGTCTCATTACCATGATTTTGCCAGGTGGACTTTCTTACGCATGTTTCCCTGCTAGTATGTGGATTTCTTAAGGGGGCCATATATATAGACAGGCCTATACACAGGCCGTAAAATAGATTATTTATACATACATACAAACAGAAAAATCTTTGTGGGGGTTTTGTCCCCACCATCCCCCCAGTCCCTACACCCCTGTTTGGGGTTAAGTTTTAAAGAGGGAACATATATTTCAAAAAGTTATTGGTTATGCTTGTTTGTTTTTGTCCCCTAATATTATTCTTTTGCATGCAGGAAGCAAGGATTTGGGGGCTTAGGGGAATTTATACGTATGATAAAAAAGGATGTTTTGCAATTGTGTGATTTTCTTCAACTTTTTTAGATTTGCCCTATTTGAAGGTATAGAACTGGCCATGGCTGTTATTGTTGGCTGTTATTGTGGTTTCAGTCTGATAAGAAAACAGGCTCACCTTAAACACCCTTTCTTCTGAACAGAGCCCAAGTAAAACCACCCAGCTCCAACTACAGTGTTATTTACAGCAGTGGTTCTTGACAGCTGGTCCTGGGACTGATGCCAGTCTCTGAGAGCTTTTTTTTGCCAGTTCTCACAAGTAGATTTTAATCATTCTCTTACCAATATTCACAATTATTGACAGATTATTGATTATTAATCCTGCAGTAAAAATGTACTCTATTCAAATTAGTGCAAAAGTACATTTAGTTTTATTGTAAATTTATTGTATCACATGTAGTCTCACCTTATTAAAAATGTTCTGGATTTCAAAAGTCCACATGAGCTTTGGAAGGTAACCCAGTCCAAGAGGCTGTGAAACACTGATCTTCACTATAACCTTGCAAACCATCCCTGAGGGAAATAGGGTTATGATGTTGAAAAGTTCAAATTAGTCTCCAAAATTCAGGGCCCTCATATATCTAAAATTGCTCAAAGGAGCCCATGAGGTAGCTGATGAATTTTTCAAATACCATGGTCTACCCTACTCTCATTTTAATCTCATCAACTGGAAGAAATGATTCAGATCAGTGTTTGACCAATGACAATTTGGTAGCTGTCATAATATTGAATACCAGCTTGCTAGAGACCTTAGGGAGACCCTCAACTGGCAAGAGGAGTAATACACACTATTGTATTAGGTACAACCACTAGACAAAATAACAAGGATTGAATTGATTTCCAAAAGATTTGGGCTTCGTGACATTTCCACCAGATATACAGCCCTATTAAATTCCAAGCCCGTAGCAGCAACGTGAGATCCCCAATGGCTGCGGGCTTGAAATTTGGCAGATTTACAGAGCTATTAAATTAGTCTATGCCGCGAGACGCAAACCCGTAAACCATTTGTTGCATTTTGGATGTGCGGCCGTGAACACGATTAATTAGTCAAACCCGTAGTTACGGGTTTAGATGGAGCCAATGGCAACAGAGATCACTGATGTCACTAATAAAATGGACGTTAGATTTCAAAGCCTTCAATTGCGAGTTTCAATCAGACCCGCCATCCAGACATAATACAAAATGCAATATTAATAAAGCCATAAATATGATATTCTAGTCCATGCAAGTTCCATTATATGTATTACCAAATTGATAGCCGGGATCGATATAACACGGAAATTAGACATTAAAAAAAGTATTGTATATTGCAGATTTGCAAGCTTGAGAATGTTGTGCTATTTTTAATACCTTATATCACTTTCTCTTTAATTATAAGTACAGTAGTGTGTTTATATTTGCATTTACAGTGCCACGAATAGGACTTTAACCCCCTTGCGGGTCCTTTCTATTACCCGTTGGCTTTTTGGCTCCATTTGCGGTTTACAAGCTTGAACGCCAGTGAATTTGTTGCAATTTAATAGCGTGATTAGAACATAACAGTTACGGGCTTGAGAGAGATTGCAGGCGTTCAGCTCAAATTTCCATGTACCGTAGCCTTTTCTCGCCCTTACCCCACAAGTCGTTAGCGTTTTGCTTTACGGGGCCTATTTGAAAGCCGCAAGTCTTGCGGGCTACTGTTTTACACTTTGAGGGAATTTAACATGGCTAATAGACTAGAAAATCTGAATGATTACATTGCCTGAATGGAGGGAGAAATACCTAATAAGATCTCAGAACCAGTGGAGTATAATACCACCTAAAGGGAACAATTTTGAATGAACTTCTCGGTTAGTAACATGGGATAAATACGTATACTCTCACAATTTCTGCCCATGTTCATACATCCAATTTGATTTTTGGATCATTAACCTTTTATATTTTTTTGTATTTTGTGGATTTCAGATACAAATGTTTTTTATCTGTGGGGTTTGTTTTTAGAGTTTAATTGTAATAAATGCTCACTGTTTGACTTAAAAGGTTCTGCATGAGAGACAATGAGAAAAATGTCTAATTTCATTGTGATAGTAATACTTTGATCTTCCATATTGAAAGCTCCAGAATCAGCATGAATCCCAAGTCTAACTAAATATGATAAAGTTGTATGAATAGCTATTTGTTTGCAAAATTATATTTACATAAGCAGACAGTTTTCTATATAGTGCTTGGTGTCTTCATTACCAGCACCTTTTTACCTACCTCTATCTATCTATCTCGCCAAAAAATATATTTGTGTGTGTGTCTATATATGTTGCAACTGTCTTGACAAAGAGAGGGAGCTCTTGAAAGCTAGTCATAATATTTATGAATATTTTTGTCCAATAAAAAAAGGTATCACTATATACTGCGATAGTCTGAATATTCATCTCTCTCTCACTCTCTCTATATACTGTATATATATATATATATATATATATATATATATATATATATATATATATATATATATAGTAAATAAAAAGTACATCTGTGTTCATACTTGAATGTCTAAAGCAAGTTAAAAAACCTGCTTCCAGCTCAGAGTTCCGAGAAAAACAGTTATTACACTGCATTCTGGGAAGTTGAGCAGGGACACACAAATATGGCCACAAATGCCTCGCTCTTCATTCCGTAGCCATCATCAAACGTATATATACTGTATATATAGAATGCAGTGTAATAACTTCCCAGAATGCAGTGTAATAACTTTTTTTCTTGGAATTCTGAGCTGGAATCAGATTTTTTTACTTGCTTTAGACATTCAAATGTGAACACAGATGTACTTTTTATTTACTGTACTACTGTACGGTGGAGGGCTTCTATCGCTCTTTTGCCCACCATATATTAAATGATTCTTGTGGTGAACTACCTATTCATAAGGTCCACAACACAAGCTGAGATCCTGCTCCATGCTCATGACAGCCAGTAAGCTTGAAACACCTGTACATGGATAGGATTCTCAGCTTGTGTAAAATTCAGCCTTGGCTTTGCATTAAAGCTGTGTAATACAGCAGGCATAAGCTTAAAGGAAGCCATGTTTAAAAGAGGCTATGAATTGAAGAGCAAGGCATTTTTGGGCACATTTGCATATCCCAGCTCGGCTTCCCAGAATGCAGTGTAATAACTGTTTTTCTCGGAATTCTGAGCTGGAAGCAGTTTTTTTTTAACTTGCTTTAGACATTCAAATGTGAACACGGATGTACTATTTAATTACTATATATATATATATATATATATATATATATATATATATATATATATATATACAGTATATATATATCACATATAATAGTTTTCAAACTGCAAGATGTTGTCATTCTTTGCATGGTGTGTATAAGTTAGGCGATGAGCGCCGCAGCCGGAATCGATAGATAACTTTAAAAGGGGACTGGATTGATTTCTAATTAAAAAAGGAATTCAGGGTTATCCTGGATAATCAGAGAGAGAGTATTGGTTCAGGAAGAAATCCGATCGCCAGTATCTGGAAGGAATTCTTTTTTTTTCCCTTTGAGACGATTGGCTAAGTTTCACTTTTTTTCTTTTTGCCTTCCTCTTAATTAATTAATAATTTAAAAATAAAAATAAAATGAAAAATAAATAATTAAATAATTTATTAATAATTAATTAACAACTAATTAATAACTAATCCGCATATTGCAGATCAGACGAGATCTTAAAAGGTGGAACTTGATGGACTGAAAGTATTTTTTCAACCTTAATTACTATGTAACAATGTAACTTGACTAACGGAGGACTTAAAAAAAATAAAAGAGACGCGGGACTTTGAAAAAAAAAATATGAGATAGCAAAAATACAAGGTTAACGGCAAAAATGTGAACATCCAACAAACACAAAAAACACAAAGAAAATACAAAAAAAAATGCAACAAAAATATCACCTACAGCACAGGGGAACAGGCAGGATGCCTGGGAGTGAGGTGCAATGTGAATTGAAGCTGATTTCAACGACTCTCTCCACACGAAAATTGCCTAAGATAGAAAAAAATGGTTGGCAAAAAACTAAAATGAGGCTACAGGACCGCGCAAAACACTGCCAAGCCTGTATCGCTTTACCATGGCGCTTTACAAAAAGCGGGACCGAGCAAAAATATGAGGTTAACGGCTGAACCGCGAACAACAAAAAATAAATAAAAACACACAAAAAATACAAAGAAATACAACAAAAACATCACCCACAGCACAGGGAAACAGCCGGGACGTCTGGGAGGGAAGTGCAACGCGATTTAAATGTGATTTTGATGACTTTCACCACACGAAAGTCGCCTAAGCGAGAGAAAAAATGGCTGCCGTAAAAAAATAAAACAAGGCTACAAGACCCCGGACCACGCAAAACACTGCCAAACGCGTAGCACTTTCACACAGCAACGAACAACATACAAAATACACGAATACAAAATAGGGTAAGAGAGCAAGGGGTGTAACGTGACTGCAAAGTAAAGGGGTGATTGTTGCTCTGAGGGGGTAGCAAAGGAGATAGGGATGAGTGCTATGTGAGGTGGGTGCTGTGTGGGTTGGGTGTTATGTGGGGTTGAATGCCGAGAGGGGATGGTTGCTGACAAGTACTGGGTGCTATGTAGGGTTGTATGCTAAGAGGGATGGGTGCTAAGAGGGGTGGGTGTATGTATATATACAAGTCAGGTCCATAAATATTGGGACATGGACACAATTCTAACCTTTTTGGCTCTATACACCACCACAATGGATTTGAAATGAAACGAACAAGATGTTATCTAACTGCAGACTTTCAGCTTTAATTTGAGGGTATTTACATCCAAATCAGGTTAACGGTGTAGGAATTACAACAGTTTGTATATGTGCCTCCCACTTTTTAAGGGACCAAAAGTAATGGGACAATTGGCTGCTCAGCTGTTCCATGGCCAGATGTGTGTTATTCCCTCATTATCCCATTTACAAGGAGCAGATAAAAGGTCCAGAGTTAATTTCAAGTGTGCTATTTGCATTTAGAATCTGTTGCTGTCAACCCTCAATATGAGATCCAAAGAGCTGTCACTATCAGTGAAGCAAGCCATCATTAGGCTGAAAAAACAAAACAAACCCATCAGAGAGATATCAAAAACATTAGGTGTGACCAAATCAACTGTTTGGAACATCCTTAAAAAGAAAGAATGCACCAAGGAGCTCAGCAACACCAAAAGACCCGGAAGACCACGGAAAACAACTGTGGTGGATGACCGAATAATTCTTTCCCTGGTGAAGAAAACACCCTTCACAACAGTTTGCCAGATCAAGAACACTCCCCAGGAGGAAGGTGCATGTGTGTCAAAGTCAATAATCAAGAGAAGACTTCACCAGAGTAAATACAGAGGGTTCACCACAAGATGTAAACCATTGGTGAGCCTCAAAAACAGGAAGGCCAGATTAGAGTTTGCCAAACAACATCTAAAAAAGCCTTCACAGTTCTGGAACAACATCCTATGGACAGATGAGACTAAGATCAACTTGTACCAGAGTGATGGGAAGAGAA
Source organism: Discoglossus pictus (assembly GCA_027410445.1). Classification (NCBI taxonomy): domain Eukaryota; kingdom Metazoa; phylum Chordata; class Amphibia; order Anura; family Alytidae; genus Discoglossus; species Discoglossus pictus. The sequence continues at coordinate 80,647,721 of CM050166.1, read as the reverse complement.
GAGTATGAAGAAGGAAAGGAACTGCTCATGATCCAAAGCATACCACCTCATCAGTGAAGCATGGTGGTGGTAGTGTCATGGCGTGGGCATGTATGGCTGCCAATGTAACTGGTTCTCTATTATTTATTGATGATGTGGCTGCTGACAAAAGCAGCAGGATGAATTCTGAAGTGTTTCCGGCAATATTATCTGCTTATATTCAGCCAAATGCTTCAGAACTCATTGGACGGTGCTTCACAGTGCAGATGGACAATGACCCGCATACTGCAAAAGCAACCAAAGAGTTTTTTAAGGGAAAGAAGTGGAATGTTATGCAATGGCCAAGTCAATCACCTGATCTGAAATTGATTGAGCATGCATTTCACTTGCCGAAGACAAAACTGAAGGGAAAATGCCCCAAGAACAAGCAGGAACTGAAGACAGTTGCAGTAGAGGCCTGGCAGAGCATCACCAGGGATGAAACCCAGCGTCTGGTGATGTCTATGCATTCCAGACTTCAGGCTGTAATTGACTGCAAAGGATTTGCAACCAAGTATTAAAAAGTGAAAGTTTGATTTATGACTGTTAATCTGTCCCATTACTTTTGGTCCCTTAAAAAGTGGGAGGCACATACACAAACTGTTGTAATTCCTACACTGTTCACCTGATTTGGGTGTAAATACCCTCAAATTAAAGCTGAAAGTCTGCAGTTAAAGCACATCTTGTTCGTTTAATTTTAAATCCATTGTGGTGGTGTATAGAGCCAAAAAGATTAGAATTGTGTCGATGTCCCAATATTTATGGACCTGACTGTATATATATATATATATATATATATATATATATATATATATATATATATATATATATATATATAATGAATATAGTGTTTTTTTTATTATTAGAGTGAGAATACATTGTGGTCTCATTTGCATGTCCCCGCTTCCAGTCTCCAAAAGTGCAATGTAACAACTGTATTTCTGAGAAACTTGAGCAGGAAATTAGTTTATAAACTTATTTTTTAGACATTCAAATGGAATCATAAATGTATTTATTTTCGGTACTATATATATATACTAGCGACTTGCCCGTCAAACATGACAGGAAAAATGTTTTAAGGCTGGGAACGCTGTCCCTTCAGGGCTCATCATGAGCCCTGCGCTGAGCGTCTTCGGCGTTCATCGTGTGGCTCGCAATGAGCACCTTCAGTGCTCATTGCAAGCCTCTCCCACCGTCTACTTTACGAGCCTTCGGCGCTCCCCCCCCCCTCTGACTTCTGTATCTGTTTCCCCCTCCTTCCCCCCTCTGTCTCTTTTCCTTCATCTCTCAGACCTGTGTCTCTTTCTACCCTCTCCCACCTCAGTGTCTTTCTGCTCTGTGTCTCTGCTGAATTTTTGGGTGTCTAGCAATGAGTGACATGGCTTGCGTGGTTCGGCTAAGTCTTCAGGTTCGTTTTTACTGGCTTTGGCAAAGTGTTACTGTCTTCTGGCTTGTTTTTACTGTTTTCGGCCTCGTTTTCACCCAGTTATGTTTTTGGGCCGCCATTTTTTTCTCGCTTAGCCGATTTTTGTTCACCAAAATACGCCAAATATAGCTCAAATTAACTTGCAACCTCACTCACAGGCTTCACAGGCTCCCTGACTCTCCCCCTGTGCTGTGTGTGTAAGGTATTTTTTTGGGTAATTGGCGTTTTTTGGTGGTCTTAAGAGTTCGGTGGTTCGGCCTTTAAATTATTGAGTGCCGTAAAGTATTGAGTGCCTCAGTCAGGGTCTTTGGGGAGGAGCAGCAATGGGTCCTAGAGAGAGTAGCTGGGTTCTTGGGGAGGGGCACTGAGCGAATTAGTACCAGGGGTCCAGCGCAAGCAAATTTTTGGGGGCCCTCCATTCTGTAGCTACACCATTTTATAAATATATATATATATATATATATATATATATATATATATATATATATATATACAAATATATAATATGTATGTGTTTATATATTAAACACTTTTTTCATCTAATCTTACTTTTTACTTACCATATCTATTTTTTCTTTTTTTATATGTATTCCGATACAAATATTTTTAATTGTTTTATATGAAAGCACTTTCAGTACACAAATAGTTTATTCAAATGAAATAATGAACTGCTGAAAACTATACTCTACCTCTGATTACTGAATTCTTGGTAACATTTAGCTGGCTGTGTTCTTATTGACATTGGCACGTGTAGTTTCCTGTCATAATTTCAAACAGATGGCTTGATGTATTTGCTCTGTAGACCACACAATTAACATTAGAGAAGAATTTCCAGAATGTGTAACTCTCTAGTGAGTCACTGGTCAGCATATTTGCAAACCAATATTATAAATGCACATGTTGCCATTTTTAAGCACTATCCAGATTTTTTCATAAAAAGAATTATTAGAAAGTGAAATACCAGTTTTAGTAAGAGGAAGTTATTTAACAATTGTAATAGGGAATTAAACATTTTACATCAGTTGCTTTTTCAAATATAGTTTTTTTTAACAAATGTGTTTATTATTAATCAGTAACAAATACATTATTCTAAACGATCTAATTTTCTGTAATGTACTAAAAATTAGTAGTTGTCACCATGTACAGTGTAAACAGTCTTGATCCATGAACCTTTCTAAAACCACATAGCTAATGTTCTACAGCCATGTTGTATTTCACTTTGTAATGACTAGAGTTCAGAATTATCAGCCCTATTAAATTGCAATTCAGTAAATTTAAAAGGGCTCTATTTAAGCACACAGCCTCTTTTTTTTACAGAAGTTTTTAAGTTAGTGAACTTCTATCCAGAAGCAAGGTCTTCACTAACTAAAAACTTCTGTAAACAAAAATGCTGTGTGCTTAAATAGAGCACTTTTAAATTTACTGAATCACAATTTAATAAGGCTGTATATGTTGGAAAAAAAATTAAAAGTATGAATGCTAATATTCTTTTACGCATATAAAATAATCACTAATATATGCACTAACAATTTTGCCACTTAAGCCCAACACAATTAAGTACTGTATTTTAGACAGTGCATAATAGTATATAATAGTGCATTTGTGTTCCCATTTGAATGTCTAAAAATAAGTTGAAAAAATGTATTGCCTGCTCAGAATTCTAATAAATACAGTTATTGTACTGAACTCTGAAAAACTGGGCAGGGACATGCAAATGAGTCCACAATGTATTTTCACTCTGTAATACAAAAAACTGTTTATACATGGCTCCTTTTAGGCATATGCTTGCTGAGCAGGTAATACATTTTTTTAATCTTATTATTAGACATTCAAATTGGAAAACACATGTACTATCGCTCTTTTGCCCACCTTAAGCTAAATTATATATATTTGTATATATATATATATATATATATATATATATATATATATATATATATATACATATATAAATATATAAACAGAGTGGGAGACACATATAAAGATAAAACACACGCACATAATATATATCACTGGAGACCGTAATACAAATTTAAAAACATTATCTGAAACTTTCAAACAAAAGGGTAACAAACCCTGTATTATTACACAGAAAATAACCACTGCCACTTAAAATACCCTGTGATAGCGTGTTAAAATGAAAAACAAAAGAAGCTACTTCACTTATACCTCTAGTGACTACATATCATCCAATTTTAGAGAAAATACAGAAAATAATCAAAGATTTACAATCATTACTAACCAAAGAAACTGAATTAAAAGATACATTCTCAAAACCTCCCATCCTTGCATTTAAATAACTACCAAACTTGTAAAAAATTGAACTAAACCTTGTAACAAAAGTGCCTGTAAGTTATGTCAACACATTTATAATGATAGCACAGTCACACATAACAACAAGACCTATAACATCAAAGGATCATATACATGCCCACCCTCCAATGTAGTTTATATAATACAATGTACTTTATGTGACACAGGCTGTTACACTGGAGAAACCAGCCAAACAATGCACTTAAGGATGAATTTAAACAGACATTCAATAAGAAAGCATAATAAAGACAGTTATTGTACCCCAGTGGGACACCATTTTAGCCAGAATGATCACTCCATCCAAAACATACAAGTCAAAATACTCAGAGGAAAATTTAAAAACATCCAAGAGAGAAAAGCATTTGAAATAAAGATGATCACATTCTTCTACACTAAAAATACAGGACTTAATATGGACTTGGGTTTTCTAAGACATTATCACAATTTCATGTGAATTTTTCTTTTTTTACCATTAACAGGCTTAGCAATGGTTCCCTCAATGAACTGTAGCTTCCCAGTGCCGGCAGCATTCCTACACCAAACATATATACACATATGTCTATATGTGTATATATGTTTTCTATAATATGTTGTGTTGATACCCCCTATATGCATTACCCTGGTGATGTCAGAGGCTGCCAACATGTACTGTGACATACTGAAGCAAAGCATGATCCCCTCCCTTCGGAGACTGGGCCGCAGGGCAGTATTCCAACATGATAACAACCCCAAACACACCTCCAAGATGACCACGGCCTTGCTAAAGAAGCTGAAGGTAAAGGTGATGGACTGGCCAAGCATGTCACCAGACCTAAACCCTATTGAGCATCTGTGGAGCATCCTCAAACGAAAGGTGGGGGAATACAATGTCTTTAACATCCACCAGCTCCATGATGTCATCATGGAGGAGTGGGAGAGGACTCCAGTGGCAACCTGTGAAGCTCTCGTGAACTCCATGCCCATGAGGGTTAAGGCAGTGCTGGAATAAAATGGTGGCCACACAAAATATTGACACTTTCAGCCCATTTTGGACATTTCCACTTATGGGTGTACCTTATGGGTGTACTCACTTTTGTTGCCAACGGTATAGACATTAATGGCTTTGTGTTGAGTTATTTTGAGGGGACAGCAAATTTACACTGTTATACAGGCTGTATACTACATTGTAGCAGAGTGTCATTTCTTCAGTGTTGTCACATGAAAATATATAATAAAATATTTACAAAAATGTGAGGGGTGTCCTCACTTTTGTGAGATACTGTATATGGGTATAGATATACAATTATCTGTTTTTTAGATTCTAAATCCTTATTTGTTTTGTTTGTCAAGACATTTCTGTGCCAGATGTTTTTCCACAGTTCATATTTGCTTTGTTATGCTTAAATTAGCTTTAAAATGGAAGACTTACACCAGGCTTGGCAGTATTCAGTATTTATATTTGGCACATAGAGATAACTATTTAAAATGTTTCATGTCCAGAATGTTGTGTCAATATTTACACTCAATGCAGTTGTGATTAAAGCAAATCTATTAAGAGATTTACGTGTGTGGCAGAAAACATTTGCATCCGAATGTCCTCTTCCTCTTTAAATTGGATTAGCACAGAAAATTAACACATCCTTAAAATGTTTAATTCTGTACAAAATAAATACTAATAGTTATGTCAGCTTTTCCACAAATTATATTATATTTATTGTTTCATACTTTATCTTAGCTTTTCCTTACTAGCTATTTTTCTCACTGTATAAAACTAACCATATTGTCCTCAAATAATCTATTTCTAAATCGTGATTAAACTTAATGATAATAATTGGTACTGGTCACAGAAGGTATAAATTCCCTACTTTATTCGGCATGTATGGGTGTGCTCACTGCAGCGTATGCAGATACAGACCCTGTATTGATGGATATGCAGTGTAGTGTACTAGCCTATTAGGGACCATGTCTCAGTAGCATGTTAACAACTATTGCTGAGAGATGGTAACTGATTGGTTAGCATGATAAACTGCGCAGCAAGTTCAACAGAGTATGTGTATGCATGTGTTGCAGATGTCAGACTGCAGCAGAAATCAATATATTGTTATGAGCCATTAACAACCAAGCTCATATTACAAAGCAATGATCATATCTCCACAAAATTGCAAAGAAATGAACCATCCAGGTTCAAAACAACAATATGTCAGATATAATGATCATACAATTTTATTAACTCATATATTATTCTTTTCCTATTTTAGCTGCCTGGGGGCCAGGGTCTTCTACGGAGCCCTAGACAGGGGTGTCGGGTAGGGACTCTTCTCAGGAGGAGGAGTCAAGGGAAAGATCAGAGGCCCCTCGATATGTTGAGTAGGAGGATTCAAGATTCATGTGGTCTCTGGGGAGACTTCTACCACAACCCTGGCCTTCGATCCCACTAGCACCCTCCTTCCCCAGATGGACTCTCCACCTGGGTCCTCCTACTGGACGGACCAAAGATCCCTACCCCCACCTCCTCCTTCAACCACTAGCAGCTCCTGGTCCCCAACACCACCGGGCCCCACCACCACTTCCACCTCAGCAACTCGCCACCAGGCCACCATCTTCGCTGCCTTCTCCCACAGCCTTGCCTGGCCTGGCCAGACGTCCACCACCATATCCACCATTAGAGGCCACCATGGAGGAGATGCTGATTCTTATGTGGGACCAAATGGATGCAATGCAGGCTCCAGACCAGCATATCCTCCCACCAGGCCATACAAGGACCTCCATGACACTTATCCTTAATATCTGCCATGCAAGTCCTGGAACTACCTCCATTGCCTAAACATTAACCTCTATGCCACAAAGGTTGTAGTGGGATGTCAGTGTCATGAAAGTTCTTAAAGAACTGCTATGCCCCCAAAAATTAATCCCTGACTTTAAGGACCTGGTATCTAAATTAATTGCTACATATAATGGTATCTAACTTAACCCTTACCTACCATGGGGTTCTATATAGACCTGAATGGAACACTAAAATTAACTCTTACCAACCATGATGGTCTATATAGATCCCCATGGTATAATAAAATGAACTTGTAAAGTGCCAAGTGGGTCCGCCGTGGCACCTAAGTGAAAACACACTTACACAAAAAAAATGACACACAAAAAATTAAAAACCCTCTAAATACAAAAATTTAAAAAAAAAAACATAAATTATCAAAAATAAAAAACCTACAATAGCAAAAATAAAAAATAACTACCATAAAATAAAAATAAAAAAATGACAATAAAACAATAAATAATTAAACTTATAAAATATAATTAATAATTCCCAGCTACTTTAATGATCCTCCACCGATTATCATGAACTCCCTTGTCCACAATCTTCATCCCTGGAGTAATCAGGCTATCCAACTTGAAGTTCTGGTTCTCTTTAATCATGATTGAAGCCCTTGTCCTCATCTTCTTGGCTAAGAAAGGGGTTTCCAAAAAAAAATATACTAGAACTAATGGAGGTCCTCCAGATGTAACACAAATGTGATGTTTGTTTCACTATATATATATATATTTATATATATATATATATATATATATATATATATATATATATATATATATTTATCTATAAGATCATTATGGAGCTAAAGTATTTCATATATTTTTCTGCAAACTTTCTTATAAACTTTTGAAAAATTGTTTAGCAGATATTCAATCAACAAAAATAATAGGTGGTCACATTATAAATGTAATATATAGTTTGCTATATAGTGTAGTTATATTGTTTGCTGATTGTGCCCACAATATCTGCTTCATCCATTTTTATGCTCCTTAACCTCTCTATAAAAGATCTTCATTTAATCCATTCGATTTCAAAGAACACAAAAAGATTCAAGGATCTAATTTCTCTTCAACCACTGCACATTTTTGATCCTACTAGAGCCAACAGAATTGCATTGCTTTCCCAGGGATCCAAAAAGAATCACCTGCTCGAAATGAAGTCACAAAGGCAGCTGAAAGGTCTCTTCATTCAGGACTGCAAAACAAAGTACCAGGCAAGGTTGGTAGTGCTTGGGATCCCAGCAACATTGGCCAGTTCTTAAATGTATACACACTTAAAACCACTCTTAAAATTGGCACATATTCTATTAGCCACTTGCAATCTGATTATGAGTTACCCGCCCACGATCACTACCAGCCATAGCCGCAAATTCAAGCTTAGAACTTATTACGATTGCTAAATATTTAAAGTTATACAAAATCTTTATTCTATTAGACCCGTAGCTCTAGCTCACAAATAAAGGGCCATATTCTATTAGCTGCTTGCATATGCCTCAAACTCACAAATTTGGCTGCAGGTGTTTTATTTTTTATAAATGTTTAGATTATCCGATCGACTCCAGCTCGCAAATTTTGAGCGTAAACCCTGCCTTTTTAAGTCGGATTCATATGATCTGACAATATTTGAGCAAGCCCGTAATTTACTTCTTAGACACAGCAAATAGTAAATGAGACAGTCAACACGACATCAGTAAAACATGGAAGTTCCACGTAATCTGAACTCGGAGGCTAAAAATTAATCAGTGCCAATCAACTATAATAGTTGTCACACTTGTCACCATGCTTTGCGGGCCTAGGAAAGCGAGGCTTACAACTGCAGCTCTCGTGATCGCGAGGCCTGCACGACTTGGCTGCAATGAGCGCTCATCATGAGGCCCGGGGGAGATGATCACTACAGGCCTGCGGGATCCCGAGGCATGCATTACTTTACGGCACGCAATACTTTATGACTTTAACGGCCAATCACGTCAGTCCAAAGACCCACAACAAACAAAAAATTAACTGAAAAAAATTAATGATACACTCACACACAGTACAGGGGGAGAGCCAGGAAGCCTTGCAGCGAGGTGGCAAGCTAATTGGAGCCATATTTGGGTTTTTTAATGACTCAAAAATCGTCTAAGTGAGAAACAAATGGAGGTCGAAAAAATTTAACATTTTGAAAACACAATCAAAACGAGGCCGAAACACGTAACATTTACCTGAACAAGGACTTACAAAATACACGATGCTCGTTAGGCACGTAGGACATAGACAATCACCGCCATTTTACAATCCCCAAGACATGACTCTAAAATGTTGGAGTTTCCTGACGAAAATAACGGTTTTGGCTCGCGCTTGCAGCCTATATATACTGCACATTTGGCACATTGCTCACAATTTATCCTCAGGTGATGAACAGTCTGACTGTACATTTTCTGATGTTCAGATTGTTAGCTCTTTAGGATATTGATTACTGAAAAATAGGTAAAGTATATTAATTTCTTAATTGATTAGATAATAAAAAAAAAATTAAAAAGGGTAATTTTTTTGCTTTTACACTGCCCTTATTTATGAATAGATAAAGTCTTAGCTCTTTAGGTTCTGCATGTATGACAATTAAAGATAGATTGAATTAATTAATAAAAATATATATATTAAATTAATTAATATATTTTAGCAGGACGCAATTTAAGGTCACACAAAAGTGAAATTATGATTTTCTTTAAGCTACCCGTATATTCTCGAGTATAAGCCGACCAAAGTGTAAGCCGAGGCACCTATTTTACCACAAAATACTGGTAAAACTTAAAGAATCAAGTATAAGCCGAGGGTGGAAAATGTGCTGCCCCCTTTGTTCCTATTGTGCCCTCTGTGTCCCCCTCTTGTGTGCCCTCTGTGCCCCTTTCTTGTGTCCCCCCTCTCCCTCCCCTGTGTCTCTTCCCCCTCTCCCTCCCCTGTGTCTCTCCCCCCTCTCACTCCCCTGTGTCTCTTCCCCTCCTCTCCCTCCCCTGTGTCTCTTCCCCCTCTCCCTCCCATGTGTCTCTTCCCCTCCTCTCCCTCCCCTGTGTCTCTTCCCCTCCTCTCCCTCCCCTGTGTCTCTTCCCCCCTCTCCGTTCCCTGTGTCTCTTACCCTCCCCCTCCCTTCTTTGTGTCTCTTTCCCTCCCCCTCCTCAACCTCCCTCCTCAATCCCCCTCCTCATCCTCAACCTCCCTCCTGAACCCCCTCCTCATCCTCAACACACTCCTTAACACCCATCCTCAACCCTCCTCCTCAACCCTCCTCCTCAACCCCCCTCCTCAACCCCCCTCCTCAACCTCCCTCCTCAACCTCAACCCCCCCATCCTCAACCCCCCTCCTCAACCTCCCTCCACAACCCCCCTTCTCAACCTCAACCCCCCATCCTCATCCTCATCCCCCTCATCCTCAACCCCCTCCTCATCCTCAACCTCCCTCATCAACCCCCCTCCTCAACCTCCCTCCTCAACCCCCCTCCTTAACCTCCCTCCTCAACCCCCCTCCTCAACCTCAACCCCCATCCTCATCCCCCATCCTCATCCTTAACCCCCTCATCCTCAACCTCCCCATCCTCAATCCCCCTCCTCATCCTAAACCCCCCTCTTCATCCTCAACCTCCCTCCTCAACCCCCCTCCTCAACCTCCCTCCACAACCCCTCTCCTCATCCTCAACCCCCATCCTCATCCTCAACCCCCCATCCTCAACCCCCCATCCTCAACCCCCTTCCTCATCCTCACCCCCCATCTTCAACCCTCATCCTCACCCCCATCCTCATCCTCAACCCCTCTCCTCATACTCAACCCCCCTCCTCAACCCCCCATCCTCATCCTAAACCCCCCTCCTCACTTTACCCCTCTATTTACCTGCCCCTCTCCCTTTACCCTCACTTACCTTCCATCTGCAGCTGCTCCTCCGCTCTTCCATGCTCCTTCTGTCTGGAGGGAGGGGAAACAGAGACACGGGGGGGGGGGGGAACAGTTAGACAGGGGGAAAGAGAGACACAGGTGGGAAAGAGAGACACAGGGTTGGTGATTCGAATATAAGCCGAGGGGGCCCTTTTAAGCCTTAAAAAAAGGGCTGAAAAACTTGGCTTATACTCGAGTATATACTGCAATTTTATTAAATCATTATTGCATTAACACAAAATGAGCTGCTCAAATATAAGTTGCATATTTTACACTGCTCTCATATTAATGGATGCTTAGCTCTTTAGATTTAGCATTTCAAACAATAAAATATAATTACCTAAAATGCAATTATTGATTAATTAATTAATGATGCTAAATAATACACATTAAATTACATTTGGCTAAATAATGTTGCAATTAAAGAAATAGCGCAGCAGATTCATCAATAAATAATTTAAAATGCTTTTCATGTTATTTTACAGTTTGCTGATCTCTGTGAACACTGGACCTACATGGACACAGACTGTGAGCTCTGCAGCATTTCATCTGCAATTATTCCAATTTTACAGGTATATCAAATTATACTTTTCATGCTGCCCTTATTTATGAATACATGATTAGAGGACAACTAGAAACAATACCTACAATAACATTGTAAAATATGTCTTACAGATTTAAAGAAATAAATGGCCACAAGTCCAACACCATCACAGAGTGGAAAATAACTTAATCTATTAACACTTCAGGTAAGAAAAAAAAAATATTAGTTATGTCATGATTGCCATTGTTTGCTATATAAGAAGAAATAGAAAATAGAAACTAAAAATAGAAAAAAAAACTCTATTTACAATTACGGATTACAATGGCGGACAACGCAGAAAAACACACATTTCCACAATATTTAGAAAGTATGAATGACTGATCAAACATTTCCAAATTATAGGAATTTTAAATAAAACATCAGGTCTTATATTGCTTTAATGGGTGCAACATTAGCAGAAAATGTGCAAATGTATCACAAGACTTCTCATTTACACCCACAAGCAGGAGAGCAAAGGAAATTTGCACAGTTATATGTCCCAGATATAATGGAAGCTGTTGAACAAGGGATGACGCTTCCTGAAAATAAATAAATGCTTAGCCAACAAACCATATACTCAAGCATACAAAAAATGAGCAGTTGAGAAAGTTGAAAAAGAACACAGACACATGCTGAAATAAATCAAATTGCCAATGCCAAGAGTAAATATAGGGCCCTATTTAATTCCAGCCTCGTAAATAAGAGGTTTCTACTTAAGCCCTACGTACTGCAAAGTTTCTCTAACTTACAATGCTATTAAGGGCCCTATTAAATTCTCCCTCGTAGTTCTCTCGGTGCTCGCAAAAGGCAGTTTTCTTGCTGTTTGCGAGAACCGATTCTCTCGCAGCCTGCCTTACGATATGACTGCGAGAAAATGGCCGAGAATAGGCTCCGAGAGAGCTACGTAGCCTTAAATCTATGCACGAGTCTCGCATATCGTAAGAATCCCTACGTGGACAAAAAGTCCACGCAAGGGATCCGAAAGCCTCTACGTGCTGCCTCGGAACAGCCCGAGACAGCAGTGTGAGGCTCCCCCCTGCACCCTATACACATCCCCATGCTGCAGGGGTCTCTATCAGTACCCCTGCAGCACCCCCACATTAACCCCTTGCAGCGGGGGTCCCCGATCTGCATAGATCAGGCCCCCCGCTGCATTTAAAACCTTGTAAATTCCCCGCCGCGGCTCCTTAAAGGGACCGCGGCACACTATTACCCAATCCCGGCCGCGGCACTTAAAATTAACCCCCCTCTATGCTGGGGGTCCCCATCGGGACCCCCGAAGTGTCCCCACATAAACCCATTGCAGGGGGGGCCCCCGATCTGCATAGATCAGGCCCCCCGCTGCATTTAAAACTTTTAAATTCCCCGCCGCGGCTCCTTAAAGGGACCGCGGCACACTATTACCCAATCCCGGCCGCGGCACTTAAAATTAACCCCCCTCTATGCTGGGGGTCCCCATCGGGACCCCCGAAGTGTCCCCACATAAACCCCCTGCAGTGGGGGGCCCCGATCGGCACCGATCGTGACCCTGCTGCAATTCAATTTTAAATTTCCCGCCTCGCGGGTCCTCAAAGGACCGTAAAGGTCCTGAAAGGACTCGCACTAAAAATATTAACCCCAGGCAACTATAATTACCCCATTAACTCATGATGGTCAATCCAGACCACCATAAGGCCTAAATTAACCCATTAACTCATGATGGTCAATCCAGACCACCATAAGGCCTAAATTAACCCATTAACTCATGATGGTCAATCCAGACCACCATAAGGCCTAAATTAACCCATTAACACATGGTGGTCAATCCAGACCACCATAAGGCCTAAATTAACCCATTAACTCATGATGGTCAATCCAGACCACCATAAGGCCTAAATTAACCCATTAACTCATGATGGTCAATACAGACCACCATAAGGCCTAAATTAACCCATTAACTCATGATGGTCAATCCAGACCACCATAAGGCCTAAATTAACCCATTAACTCATGATGGTCAATACAGACCACCATAAGGCTCTATTTAACCCCATCAGTCCCATAAGGGTATATTATTACCATTATGGGCCTGTTACAACCCAACATTAACCACATAAGTGCCATGATGGTCCTCAAGGACCATCATGACACTAACTACAAACACTACACTATAACCCCCAATAAACCATTTAATCTAAACTAATCCCCCTCTACACTAATCTATTAACACTTACACTACCTACCTACACTGCCTACCCCCTAATAAACCTCCCCAACACTCTAATTACAAAAAACAAAAAACCTACAGTACAGAAAACAAAAAACCTACAGTACAAAAAACAAAAAAACCTACAGTACAGAAAAAAAAAAACAATTACAACCCCACCCCCACTACAGAAAACAAAAAAATACATTACAACCCCACCCCCCACTACAGAAAATAAAAAAATTACACACCTGAAAAGGAAAGACAGATAAACACAATACAATACATACATATAATATATTACATACATTACATACAATACATGACATTACATATAATATATTACATATAATATATTACATATAATATATTACATATAATACATTACATACAATACATGACATTACATATAATATATTAAATATAATATATTACATATAATATATTACATATAATATATTACATATAATACATTACATACATTACATACAATACATGACATTACATATATTACATATAATATATTACATATAATATATTACATATAATACATTACATACATTACATACAATACATGACATTACATACATTACATATAATATATTACATATAATATATTACATATAATATATTACATATAGTCCTAATCAAATACCCCCTATCTATCTAACATACAATCTATTTAATTTAAAATAAATCCTAACTATATCAAATACATCCCCCTATCTATCTAATATACAAAAAATCCTAACTACATACACAGACCCTAATTCTAAAATAAAATAAAATAATTACAGTCCTAACTACATACACAGACCCTTATTCTAAAATAAAATAAAATAATTACAGTCCTAACTACATACACAGACCCTAATTCTAAGCTAAAATCAATAAATTAAGACCACTTACCTTTAAGATGTTATTTCAGATCACTAACCTATGGGTCAAACAAAAATAAAAATTAGTCCAAAACATTAACATCAAATAAATAAACATTCTATACATTCTAAATATTCAACTCACCTTTACAGCATGTCCAGTCACTGTTTAGCTCTTCCGGCCCTGTTAAAAAAAAAAACACAATACATGAATACATGAATACAATATATAAACAATAAATAAAATACACAAATAAACATCTAAATATACATTTAACTTACCTCCCCGCGATGTCCCCGGCCTTCTCTCCTTCAGCCCCGGCCGGGCCGCGGAACCATCCGCGCTCTAAAAAAAAAAATGAAAAAAAACTAACGGAGGTCTGCACTGGCAGACCTCCCCGACGCTAATGAACCTCCCGGAGTCGTTTCCGGGAGGAAATTGGCATTGGCGGCTTGTGATTGGCTGAAAAAGCTGTCTATCTATTTCAGCCAATCAAAAGTCGTCAATGTGTGAGCCAATCAGGATGGGATACACCCCAATATCCCACCCTGATTGGCTAAAACACTTGTCTATCTTTCTGGGAACCAATCACAACGCTCAGATGCCTTCAGCCAATCACTATGGGATACACCCCCACGGAGTGATTGGTAGAAGACATCTGCGCATCCTGATTGGCTCCTACATTGACGACTTTTGATTGGCTGACAGCTTTTTCAGCCAATCACAAGCTGACAATGCCAATTTCCTCCCGGAAACGACTCCGGGAGGTTAGTTAGTTAGTTTTTTTTTTTTTTTTTTTTTTAGAGCGCGGATGGTTCCGCGGCCCAGCCGGGGCTGAAGGAGAGAAGGCCGGGGACATCGCGGGGAGGTAAGTTAAATGTATATTTAGATGTTTATTTGTGTATTTTATTTATTGTTTATATATTGTATTCATGTATTCATGTATTGTGTTTTTTTTTTTAACAGGGCCGCGCCGGAAGAGCTAAACAGTGACTGGACATGCTGTAAAGGTGAGTTGAATATTTAGAATGTATAGAATGTTTATTTATTTGATGTTAATGTTTTGTACTAATTTTTATTTTTTGTTTGACCCATAGGTTAGTGATCTGAAGCAACATCTTAAAGGTAAGTGGTCTTAATTTATTGATTTTAGCTTAGAATTAGGGTCTGTGTATGTAGTTAGGACTGTAATTATTTTATTTTAGTTTAGAATAAGGGTCTGTGTATGTAGTTAGGATTTTTTGTATATTAGATAGATAGGGGGATGTATTTGATATAGTTAGGATTTATTTTAAATTAAATAGACTGTATGTTAGATAGATAGGGGGTATTTGATTAGGACTATATGTAATATATTATATGTAATATATTATATGTAATATATTATATGTAATGTATGTAATGTATTATATGTAATATATTATATGTAATATATTATATGTAATGTATTATATGTATTATATGTAATATATTATATGTAATATATTATATGTAATGTATGTAATGTCATGTATTGTATGTAATGTATGTAATGTATTATATGTATGTATTGTATTGTGTTTATCTGTCTTTCCTTTTCAGGTGTGTAATTTTTTTATTTTCTGTAGTGGGGGGTGGGGTTGTAATGTATTTTTTTGTTTTCTGTAGTGGGGGGTGGGGTTGTAATTTTTTTTTTTTTTTGTACTGTAGGTTTTTTTGTTTTTTGTACTGTAGGTTTTTTGTTTTCTGTGCTGTAGGTTTTTTGTTTTTTGTAATTAGAGTGTTGGGGAGGTTTATTAGGGGGTAGGTAGTGTAGGTAGGTAGTGTAAGTGTTAATAGATTAGTGTAGAGGGGGATTAGTTTAGATTAAATGGTTTATTGGGGGTTATAGTGTAGTGTTTGTAGTTAGTGTCATGATGGTCCTTGAGGACCATCATGGCACTTATGTGGTTAATGTTGGGTTGTAACAGGCCCATAATGGTAATAATATACCCTTATGGGACTGATGGGGTTAAATAGAGCCTTATGGTGGTCTGTATTGACCACCATGAGTTAATGGGTTAATTTAGGCCTTATGGTGGTCTGGATTGACCACCATGAGTTAATGGGTTAATTTAGGCCTTATGGTGGTCTGTATTGACCACCATGAGTTAATGGGGTAATTTAGGCCTTATGGTGGTCTGGATTGACCACCATGAGTTAATGGGTTAATTTAGGCCTTATGGTGGTCTGTATTGACCACCATGAGTTAATGGGGTAATTTAGGCCTTATGGTGGTCTGGATTGACCACCATGAGTTAATGGGTTAATTTAGGCCTTATGGTGGTCTGGATTGACCACCATGAGTTAATGGGTTAATTTAGGCCTTATGGTGGTCTGTATTGACCACCATGAGTTAATGGGGTAATTTAGGCCTTATGGTGGTCTGGATTGACCACAATGAGTTAATGGGTTAATTTAGGCCTTATGGTGGTCTGGATTGACCACCATGAGTTAATGGGGTAATTTAGGCCTTATGGAGGTCTGGATTGACCACCATGAGTTAATGGGTTAATTTAGGCCTTATGGTGGTCTGGATTGACCTCCATGAGTTAATGGGGTAATTATAGTTGGCTGGGGTTAATATTTTTAGTTTTTTGTCCTTTCAGGACCTTTACGGTCCTTTGAGGACCCGCGAGGCGGGAAATTTAAAATTGAATTGCAGCAGGGTCACGATCGGTGCCGATCGTGGCCCCCCGCTGCAGGGGGTTTATGTGGGGACACTTCGGGGGTCCCGATGGGGACCCCCAGCATAGAGGGGGGTTAATTTTAAGTGCCGCGGCCGGGATTGGGTAATAGTGTGCCGCGGCCCCTTTAAGGAGCCGCGGCGGGGAATTTAAAAGTTTTAAATGCAGCGGGGGGCCTGATCGGTGCCGATCGAGGACCCCCGCTGCAAGGGGTTAATGTGTGGGGGCTGCGGGGGTTCCTATGGACCCCTGCAGCAAGGTGTTCATGTGAGGACACTTCGGGGGTCCCGACGGGGACCCCCGCATTGAGGGGGGGTTAATTTTAGGTGCCGGGGGGGGTATTCGGAGTACCCCCACGGCAGGACTTATGTGGGGGACTGTCGCGGAGGTCCCTTTTAGGACACCCGCATCAATTGATGTAGGAGTGGGAGCCTGCGATATCATCTCGCAGGCTGTCACTCCTCATGTACATTTACGCAGTGTAGATACGTACGGCCCTGCTGCGTAGCTCATACGTTGCTCGCAGCAGGGCTAATTTAATAGCATTGTAAGTTAGAGAAACTTTGCAATACGTAGGGCTTAAGTAGAAGCCTCTTATTTACGAGGCTGGAATTTAATAGGGCCCAATGTATTCTGCGTAAAAGTTAAATAAATAAGGTGACAATATACATTCCTTTCCTGATCTTAAACGCATGGGTTGTTGCATGGTTGGCTCTGACCGCCACTTCTTGGTCCACATACAGATTCCTCAGGAGACGCATAAGATAATATGGTACTCCTATCTCTTTAAGAACTTGCCACATTTAGGGCCCTATTAAATTCCAGCCTCGTAAATAAGAGGTTTCTACTTAAGCCCTACGTACTGCAAAGTTTCTCTAACTTACAATGCTATTAAATTAGCCCTGCTGCGAGCAACGTATGAGCTACGCAGCAGGGCCGTACGTATCTACACTGTGTAAATGTACATGAGGAGTGACAGCCTGCGAGATGATATCGCAGGCTCCCACTCCTCATCAATTGCTGCGGGGGTCCTAAAAGGGACCTCCGCGGCAGTCCCCCACATAAGTCCTGCCGTGGGGGTACTCCGAATACCCCCCCCCCGGCACCTAAAATTAACCCCCCCTCAATGCGGGGGTCCCCGTCGGGACCCCCGAAGTGTCCTCACATGAACACCTTGCTGCAGGGGTCCATAGGAACCCCCGCAGCCCCCACACATTAACCCCTTGCAGCGGGGGTCCTCGATCGGCACCGATCAGGCCCCCCGCTGTATTTAAAACTTTTAAATTCCCCGCCGCGGCTCCTTAAAGGGGCCGCGGCACACTATTACCCAATCCCGGCCGCGGCACTTATAATTAACCCCCCTCTATGCTGGGGGTCCCCATCGGGACCCCCGAAGTGTCCCCACATAAACCCCCTGCAGCGGGGGGCCACGATCGGCACCGATCGTGACCCTGCTGCAATTCAATTTTAAATTTCCCGCCTCGCGGGTCCTCAAAGGACCGTAAAGGTCCTGAAAGGACAAAAAACTAAAAATATTAACCCCAGCCAACTATAATTACCCCATTAACTCATGGTGGTCAATCCAGACCACCATAAGGCCTAAATTAACCCATTAACTCATGGTGGTCAATCCAGACCACCATAAGGCCTAAATTAACCCATTAACTCATGGTGGTCAATCCAGACCACCATAAGGCCTAAATTAACCCATTAACTCATGGTGGTCAATCCAGACCACCATAAGGCCTAAATTACCCCATTAACTCATGGTGGTCAATACAGACCACCATAAGGCCTAAATTAACCCATTAACTCATGGTGGTCAATCCAGACCACCATAAGGCCTAAATTAACCCATTAACTCATGGTGGTCAATCCAGACCACCATAAGGCCTAAATTACCCCATTAACTCATGGTGGTCAATACAGACCACCATAAGGCCTAAATTAACCCATTAACTCATGGTGGTCAATCCAGACCACCATAAGGCCTAAATTACCCCATTAACTCATGGTGGTCAATACAGACCACCATAAGGCCTAAATTAACCCATTAACTCATGGTGGTCAATCCAGACCACCATAAGGCCTAAATTAACCCATTAACTCATGGTGGTCAATACAGACCACCATAAGGCTCTATTTACCCCATCAGTCCCATAAGGGTATATTATTACCATTATGGGCCTGTTACAACCCAACATTAACCACATAAGTGCCATGATGGTCCTCAAGGACCATCATGACACTAACTACAAACACTACACTATAACCCCCAATAAACCATTTAATCTAAACTAATCCCCCTCTACACTAATCTATTAACACTTACACTACCTACCTACACTACCTACCCCCTAATAAACCTCCCCAACACTCTAATTACAAAAAACAAAAAACCTACAGCACAGAAAACAAAAAACCTACAGTACAAAAAACAAAAAAACCTACAGTACAGAAAAAAAAAAAATTACAACCCCACCCCCCACTACAGAAAAAAAAAAAATACATTACAACCCCACCCCCCACTACAGAAAATAAAAAAATTACACACCTGAAAAGGAAAGACAGATAAACACAATACAATACATACATATAATATATTACATACATTACATACAATACATGACATTACATACATTACATATAATATATTACATATAATATATTACATATAATACATTACATACATTACATATAATATATTACATATAATATATTACATATAATATATTACATATAATACATTACATACATTACATATAATATATTACATATAATATATTACATATAGTCCTAATCAAATACCCCCTATCTATCTAACATACAATCTATTTAATTTAAAATAAATCTTAACTATATCAAATACATCCCCCTATCTATCTAATATACAAAAAATCCTAACTACATACACAGACCCTTATTCTAAACTAAAATAAAATAATTACAGTCCTAACTACATACACAGACCCTAATTCTAAGCTAAAATCAATAAATTAAGACCACTTACCTTTAAGATGTTGCTTCAGATCACTAAACTATGGGTCAAACAAAAAATAAAAATTAGTACAAAACATTAACATCAAATAAATAAACATTCTATACATTCTAAATATTCAACTCACCTTTACAGCATGTCCAGTCACTGTTTAGCTCTTCCGGCGCGGCCCTGTTAAAAAAAAAAACACAATACATGAATACATGAATACAATATATAAACAATAAATAAAATACACAAATAAACATCTAAATATAAATTTAACTTACCTTCCCGCGATGTCCCCGGCCTTCTCTCCTTCACCCCCGGCTGGGCCGCGGAACCATCCGCCCCCTAAAAAAAAAAAAAAAAAAAAAACTACCGGAGGTCTGCACTGGCAGACCTCCCCGACGCTAATGAACCTCCCGGAGTCGTTTCCGGGAGGAAATTGGCATTGTCGGCTTGTGATTGGCTGAAAAAGCTGTCAGCCAATCAAAAGTCGTCAATGTAGGAGCCAATCAGGATGCGCAGATGTCTTCTACCAATCACTCCGTGGGGGTGTATCCCATAGTGATTGGCTGAAGGCATCTGAGCGTTGTGATTGGTTCCCAGAAAGATAGACAAGTGTTTTAGCCAATCAGGGTGGGATATTGGGGTGTATCCCATCCTGATTGGCTCACACATTGACGACTTTTGATTGGCTGAAATTGATAGACAGCTTTTTCAGCCAATCACAAGCCGCCAATGCCAATTTCCTCCCGGAAACGACTATGGGAGGTTCATTAGCGTCGGGGAGGTCTGCCAGTGCAGACCTCCGTTAGTTTTTTTTCATTATTTTTTTTAGAGCGCAAATGGTTCCGCGGCCCAGGGCCGCGCCGGAAGAGCTAAACAGTGACTGGACATGCTGTAAAGGTGAGTTGAATATTTAGAATGTAGAGAATGTTTATTTATTTGATGTTAATGTTTTGGACTAATTTTTATTTTTGTTTGACCCATAGGTTAGTGATCTGAAGCAACATCTTAAAGGTAAGTGGTCTTAATTTATTGATTTTAGCTTAGAATTAGGGTCTGTGTATGTAGTTAGGACTGTAATTATTTTATTTTAGAATAAGGGTCTGTGTATGTAGTTAGGACTGTAATTATTTTATTTTATTTTAGAATTAGGGTCTGTGTATGTAGTTAGGATTTTTTGTATATTAGATAGATAGGGGGATGTATTTGATATAGTTAGGATTTATTTTAAATTAAATAGATTGTATGTTAGATAGATAGGGGGTATTTGATTAGGACTATATGTAATATATTATATGTAATATATTATATGTAATATATTATATGTAATGTATGTAATGTCATGTATTGTATGTAATGTATGTAATGTATTATATGTAATATATTATATGTAATATATTATATGTAATGTATGTAATGTCATGTATTGTATGTAATGTATGTAATGTATTATATGTAATATATTATATGTAATATATTATATTTAATATATTATATGTAATGTCATGTATTGTATGTAATGTATTATATGTAATATATTATATGTAATATATTATATGTAATATATTATATGTAATGTCATGTATTGTATGTAATGTATGTAATGTATTATATGTATGTATTGTATTGTGTTTATCTGTCTTTCCTTTTCAGGTGTGTAATTTTTTTATTTTCTGTAGTGGGGGGTGGGGTTGTAATGTATTTTTTTCTTTTCTGTAGTGGGGGGTGGGGTTGTAATTTTTTTTTTTTTCTGTACTGTAGGTTTTTTTGTTTTTTGTACTGTAGGTTTTTTGTTTTCTGTACTGTAGGTTTTTTGTTTTTTGTAATTAGAGTGTTGGGGAGGTTTATTAGGGGGTAGGTAGTGTAGGTAGGTAGTGTAAGTGTTAATAGATTAGTGTAGAGGGGGATTAGTTTAGATTAAATGGTTTATTGGGGGTTATAGTGTAGTGTTTGTAGTTAGTGTCATGATGGTCCTTGAGGACCATCATGGCACTTATGTGGTTAATGTTGGGTTGTAACAGGCCCATAATGGTAATAATATACCCTTATGGGACTGATGGGGTTAAATAGAGCCTTATGGTGGTCTGTATTGACCATCATGAGTTAATGGGTTAATTTAGGCCTTATGGTGGTCTGGATTGACCATCATGAGTTAATGGGTTAATTTAGGCCTTATGGTGGTCTGTATTGACCACCATGAGTTAATGGGTTAATTTAGGCCTTATGGTGGTCTGGATTGACCATCATGAGTTAATGGGTTAATTTAGGCCTTATGGTGGTCTGAATTGACCACCATGAGTTAATGGGTTAATTTAGGCCTTATGGTGGTCTGGATTGACCATCATGAGTTAATGGGTTAATTTAGGCCTTATGGTGGTCTGGATTGACCATCATGAGTTAATGGGTTAATTTAGGCCTTATGGTGGTCTGGATTGACCATCATGAGTTAATGGGGTAATTATAGTTGCCTGGGGTTAATATTTTTAGTGCGAGTCCTTTCAGGACCTTTACGGTCCTTTGAGGACCCGCGAGGCGGGAAATTTAAAATTGAGTTGCAGCAGGGTCACGATCGGTGCCGATCGGGGCCCCCGCTGCAGGGGGTTTATGTGGGGACACTTCGGGGGTCCCGATGGGGACCCCCAGCATAGAGGGGGGTTAATTTTAAGTGCCGCGGCCGGGATTGGGTAATAGTGTGCCGCGGTCCCTTTAAGGAGCCGCGGCGGGGAATTTAAAAGTTTTAAATGCAGCGGGGGGCCTGATCTATGCAGATCGGGGCCCCCCCTGCAATGGGTTTATTTGGGCCACTTCGGGGGTCCCGATGGGGACCCCTAGCATAGAGGGGGGTTACTTTTAAGTGCCGCGGCCGGGATTGGGTAATAGTGTGCCGCGGTCCCTTTAAGGAGCCGCGGCGGGGAATTTAAAAGTTTTAAATGCAGCGGGGGGCCTGATCTATGCAGATCGGGGACCCCCGCTGCAAGGGGTTAATGTGGGGGTGCTGCAGGGGTCCTGATAGAGACCCCTGCAGCATGAGGATGTGTATAGGGTGCAGGGGGGAGCCTCACACTGCTGTCTCGGGCTGTTCCGAGGCAGCACGTAGAGGCTTTCGGATCCCTTGCGTGGACTTTTTGTCCACGTAGGGATTCTTACGATATGCGAGACTCGTGCATAGATTTAAGGCTACGTAGCTCTCTCGGAGCCTATTCTCGGCCATTTTCTCGCAGTCATATCGTAAGGCAGGCTGCGAGAGATTCGGTTCTCGCAAACAGCAGGAAAACTGCCTTTTGCGAGCACCGAGAGAACTACGAGGGAGAATTTAATAGGGCCCATAGTTCTTAAAACAGATCGCCATTCTGAGCAAAGACGTTATAATTTACCAACAGCAGATGAGGTTGCCATGGTCTTTCAAAATGATGATGGTGAATCACCATTTCAGCGGGATATTAGAATATATTTGCGAAATGAAGAGCAACCTTTTATAAATATAAATATATTAAGTAGTAATTTGGATCCAATGACATATCCCATTTTGTTCCCAAATGGATGGCAATTATTTCTATGCTGGAATATAAAGTGACACAAACTGCTATTCATGATGATTTTAATCCTATTTTATGCTCTGGGAAACTCACAGAACAATGGATCATTGATTCATATCAAAAATACATGTTCCCAAAACCTCCCATCCTTGCATTTAAACAACTATCAAACCTGAAACAAAAACTTGTCAGCAGAAAATTGGCCAATGAACAACTGAATACAAAAAATGGAACTAAACCTTGTAACAAACGTGCCTGTAAGTTATGCCAACACATTTTTAATGACGACACAGCCACACATAACAACGGAACCTATAACATCAAGGGATCATATTCATGTACATCGTCTAATGTGGTTTATATAATACAATGTAATTTATATGACACAGGCTGTTACATTGTAGAAATGCATTTAAGGATGAATTTACACAGGCATTCGATAAGAAAGCATAGTGAAGACAGTTATTGTAGCCCAGTGGACACCATTTTAACCAGAATGATCACTCAATCCAAAACTGAAAAGTCAAAATACTCAGAAAATTTTAAAACATCCAAGAGAGAAAAGCATTTGAAATAAAAATGATCACATTCTTCAACACTAAAAATACAGGACTTAATATAGACTTAGGTTTTCTAACACATTATCAGAATTTCATGTGATTTTTTTCCTCTTATACCATAACAGACTTAGCACTCTTAGTGAGATGTTTGTCCAACAGGAAAGATATCACTGTGGACTAAGGTACTCTGCTTTTTCATGTATATATTGATGTATATGTGTATATAATATGTGTATATTTGTTTCCTTTGCTATGTTGCGTTTATTCCCCATACCTGATGATGTCAGATGCTGTTTCCACTCTCTCTGTATCTGCTGTTATTATTCAAACTGAGGGTTCCATCTCATGTCAGTGTTGCTTGAGACTTGATAAAGAGAGGTTGAACCTCTCGAAAGCTCGTCATTATAAATAAGAAGTTTGTCCAATACAAAAGGTATCAAATTATATTGCAATACTCATATTAATCTATATATATATATACTAGCGACTTGCCCGTCAAAAATGACGGGGCAATAAAATTTCAAGCAATGGGAAAGCTTTTTGAGACATAATGTAAACCGTTTTGGACTGTGTAGAGGGGATCCACAGGGGGCACAGAAGACTCACAGGGGCCATGGGAGAGTTGCAGGGGCCACAGTAGGGCCACTGGAAGTCCACAGGGGACTCTGGAGGTTTGCAGGAGCCCCTCAGAAGTCAGGGGCCTTGGTGCCTTGCACTGGCTGCACCAGCAGTAGCTCAGCCTCTGCATCGAATGATTCATGGTCCATGTGGAGATATAAATCCACAATCACCATTTATTGAAAATAAAAAATGCACCAAAGATTTCCCAAAAGATTTTGAACTGCAAACTTATGCTAATTGTGATGGATACCCTTTATATAAAAGAAGCGAAGGACAAACTGCTATTATTCGTGGCACAATTGTAGATAATCGATATGTAGTTCCATATAATCCACATTTGCTGTACAATGCACACATAAATGTTGAAACTTGCACTGTCAAATCCATAACATTTGTGTATAAATATATATACAAAGGATATGATGCAGCAACTGTTGTTGTGCAAGATGCACACAATAAACAAGACAAGCCAATTTTACATGATGAACTTAAATGTTATTTAGATGCTCGCTATGTAAGTACTCTTGAAGCAATGTGGCGTCTTTTGATATTTGAAATGCATGATCGCGCAAATGCTGTGTATCGATTAGCTGTACATTTGCCACAGAGTCAATTAGTTTGCTTTATTGCTGGAACTGAAATAAATTCTGTAGCCAAAAATGAAGATAAAGCAACGACATTTACTGAATGGTTTCAATTAAATTGCTCAGACAATGAGACAAGGCAATTTTTATACATTGAGATTCCATATCACTAGGTTTTCATAAATGGCCAATGGTGACAAAGAAAAAAACGTGGAAATAAAATTACGCCAAGAATTTATACGATTAGTCCAAGAGACATTGAACGTTTGAGTTTAATATTACTTCTTTTAAATGTTCCTGGTGCACAAAGTTATGAACATTTACGCACAGTGAATGACGTAGTTTATGATACCTTTCAATTAGCTGTGTGACATCTAAACTTCCTTGCAGATGACACAGAATAGAAGAGATGTCTACAAGAAGCAGCACTATGTCAAATGCCAAAGCAGATGAGAGAACAGTTTGCATTCATTTGCATATTTTGTAATGTAACTGATGCATTAGCTTTAAATGAAATATGTGTGAAGACTTTTTGAAACGTTACAATGACACCATTGCAGAATTAAAAGCATTAATGGAAATTCAAGAAGACTTTCTTTGTCATGGATTAAATTGTGCTAATTTTCTTTGTGCTAATTGTGTCTGCCTGATCCAGGACTGATAGATGAAATACACTTTGAAGACTATGATGCTGATCTTGAAAACAAAAAACAGAAGAAAAAATAGCAACTTTAAATACATTGCAATTGCAAGCATTTAATGCCATCAAAAAAGCAATAGATGATAATATGCTCAAAGATGGCCATGATCATGGGGATAAGGAAAAACTTATCTATACAATGTATTTATGAGTTTCATTCGATCTCAAGGAGAAATAGCTATGCCCTTTGCAACAACTGGAATTACAGCACTATTGTTAGAAGGTGCTAGCACTGTACACAGTGGATTTAAACTTCCAGTTCTCCTTTTAGAAACATCAGTGTCTGATATCAGAATATCAAAATGATATCATTACAAGCTAAAAATAATAAATAATTATAGTAGATGAGGCAAAAATTATGTTTTGTCATGCCCTGCAATGTATTGATCTTTTGTTGCAAGAAGTTATGGCTACAGAATTGCCTTTTGGGGGCAAGGTGATGTTGTTAGGTGGAGATTTTAGGCAAACATTACCTCTTGTGGCACATGAAAATAGGACTGACATAGTAGAAACATGTATAAAGACAAGTAAACTGAAAAATATTTACACACCTTAAATTAGAACATAATATGAGTTCTGAATGCCAAAATGAATTCAATGATTGGCTAATTCAAACTGGAGAAGGAAAACATCCAAAAATAAGTAATATACCTGACGATACCATTGAAATTCCATCACAAATGATTTGCATAAATCACTAATATCAGCAATCTTCCTAAATACTATAAATAATGAGGATTACTCAGACATTGCAAACAAAGTAATATTAACATCAAAAAATAAAGATACCTTCACTCGAAATAACAACATTTTAAAATAGATCAATGCACCCCAAAAAAATATTACGGCGCAGATTCTGTCTTGGCTGATGACAAAGACAGTGAATCTAACTTTACAACTAAATTTATTTTGCCACCACTTTTTTTGCAACTCAAAAAGGGGCAATTGTCATGTTACTGAGAAATATGAACCCAAAAAAAGGACTTTGTAATGGGACCAGATTAATTGTTCAGGATTTAAGAGACCATTTCATACATGCAGAAATTATGAATGGCACCCATAAGGGTGAACGAGTTTTCATACCAAGAATAGATTTGGCACCAAGTGAAACTAGCTTGTCTTTTGGACTTCAAAGGAGACAATTTCCCATTATCATAGAATTTGCAATGACCATAAACAAAATCCCAAGGACAAACTTTTAAGTCTGTGGGTCTTTTTTTAGAGGAACCAGTATTTGTCCATGGACAACTCTATGAGGCATTTTCCCAATGCAAAAATCAACAAGACATTAAAGTTTTCTTTAAAATAAACAAAAGTCAAGTCATGATGGTCGAGTATTTACAAAAAATATCGTCTATTATCAGGTGTTGTAAATTCTGAAAAAAATTCCTAACAATTCAACACAGTCACAAAACGGTAAAATATACTACTCATACAGAATAGTGGTTTAATCCCAAAGACAAACTTTTTTGTCTGCTGGGCTCTCTTTAGAGGAACTGCTATTTCAAGAAAAAACTACACGGACAGAACAGTCGTTACATCCCAAAGACAATTTTTTTTCGTTTGTTGGGCTCTTTTTAGAGGAACCGCTAATAAATAAAAATAAAAAAAATTATACATACAACAGGCCTTCACAAAATTTGACAAAACACTCCACAAAAATAAGACTCTGCACTGTTAAGAATAAAATTAAATATCACAACGGTTTGGAAAAGATTATACTTAGTGTTTTTTTTAATATAGTAAGTACTTTCATTGTATGTACTTACACATTTTAGTGTATGTACTTAAAGTTTGGTTTCATGTTGTTCGGGGTTTTATTGAATCTAATTATCACTTGGATTGTATTTATTTATGGATTTGATTGTATGTATTTGGTAGGTTTTGCCCTGTTACTGATAATTACAGAGATAATATTGATTCAGGGAGTAATCCGATCGCAGAGACAATTAGCTAAGTTTCACTTGGGTTTTTTTCTGTTTGCCTTCTTCTCTATTCAATATTTAAAATAAGACGAATATTGTTTAAAAATAAGTTTACAAATTCTTCTAAAGTGTATATGTCACAAATTTTTTTTTTACAAAATTACAAAACCATGGTTTCGGAGTTGTTCACAGATATAAGTTGCATGTTATAACAATAAATACATTGAATAATCATTCAATTAATTGTTGGACTTTTTCATACATATAGAATATGAATTGGAAAAATACAGGTAATAAAAAAGAAAAAACGGGGCATTTACAATAAAAATATATATATATAAAAAAAAAATACTCTCAGGGGTGAAGAGACTCACACTGGGTGGGAAACAGCATTGCCAGCCTTCAAATGTTATTGCCGTAATTTTTGACGAGCAAGTCGCTAGTAAGTAATATTTGCCGACACGGCTCGCAATCAAGCAAACTAGCAATCTATAAAATGCATTAGATCATCTGTTTTAGTCCATGTGGGTTTTATGATATGCATTAACCTCTTGAGTCCTTAAAATCTTATGATTTAATTGCATATTTGATGGTTTGAGACTGTTCTGCAATTAATTTGAATGTGTTTCCATTCAATTGCAGCTTCAGCTATAAATTGTTTGAAAAATGCCTTGCGAGTCCTATTTAGTACTTGTAATATTTTTGATAGAAACGTGATACTTTTATCAGTTGCAGGTCAGACTTTATTTGCAAGCTAGAGTTACGGGTTAAATAGAATATTGATTTTGTGTAACTTTAATTAGATAGCGCTCATAATATTTGAGCTGTGCTAAAACCAATGGAGCTTTAAGACCAGTTTTGCGGGTTTGGCTGGCCCGTAGTGATTGTGAGTGGGAAACTCGAAATCAGATTGCGAGTAGCTAACAGAATATGTGACAATTTTAAGAGAAGCTTTAAGTATGTATAAATTTACGAATTGGGCAATAGAATAGCGTCCAAAGTCAAACCCTCCCAAAAAAGTATCAAGCTTCTGTCAAAATACTACGAATACTAAATAGGACTCGCAAGGGCTTTTTCAAACACTTATTAAAGTTGTAGCAGCAATTAAACACACACTACTGTACTGTACTGGCAAAGAATAGAAATACAATAGAATAAACTGCACAACAGTCTCTAAGGAACAAATATGCCAGTTTATTTTTCTATAATATTTTGGACTGGTCCTGCATATGGCAATATTAAAAGTGTTGCTGAAAGATGCAGAAAAGCAATTAAAGACACAGTACATGATTAAATTTCAATAAAAAAAAACATGTAAATGCCTCAAAAATGATAGGTAACACTCAGAGAGGCCTATATATATATATATATATATATATATATATATATATATATATATATATATATATTCATGTACATATTTGAGTCATCATATCTATATTAGAACCAAAGCTATTGGCAAAATTACACTACCACATGACATATATCAAGTACCAGGGGAACATACACCACACTACGCAATAGAGACCACAACAGGTGCTCTAATGCAATGACTATTATAGGGCCCGCCGACCTTCGCGCACTGGACATCAGGGCACCGTCATCAGAGCGCAGATAACTGCGCTCCGATGACGCTCTGCACTCCAGTTTGCCAAGGGACTGCCAAGGCTAAGGTAAGGGGCTATATATTTGTGGGGCAGTGGGACTGGCATGTGTAACACCCTTACCTTAGCCTTGGCAGCCTCCAGTAAATAGTGACAGGGGGGGCTCTGTAGCAGATGGGATGCAGGCTGACATTCTATTTATCCTACTCTGAACTGCTGCCTGGAGCGAAGAGCGTCTCTGCGCCCTGATGATGGCATGCTAGTGTCCAGCGCGTGAAAGACGTGCCACCCTATTAAAGTGATATACACACTTCAAATAATACCCAGTAACACTATTGATCATCACCACAGAACACTGTTGACACAGATCATCTACCCACATCCATGGGAAGGTATGACATCTACACCAGAACCTTAGCTCTTAGAAAATGGGGTGGAAGAAGTGTCAGCATGGGCAGCCTCAGGCCTTAAAGAGACTTAAAGGGTGACATTGATGCTGGCTATATGGGTATATCGCTACAAAGGACAGGCCAGGCACTGTGTTGTCCCAGGGAACACACTGGTAGAGGCACAGTAACATGGGAATTTAGGGACAAATCATGACAAGGTGGATTGTACTAACGTGGTCAAGCTGTTAAGAAAAGCCAACAAACACATAATGAGGCTGTGGAGAGACACATGGAGCAACAGCAAACTGACCTCCATCAAGGCCAATCTTGGGTACACCTATCCTGTAAGTTCCCATGCAATTGCTGTTGGGCATGTGGCAAGATTTGTAACAATAATATTTATGTGAATTTATAGCAAGTGTTCTGGTACTAATTAATTATTAATAATACCGGTCATTTCCTTAACAACCTTTCAGGGGAATGGTGATACTAAACAATGCTACAATGTATACTTTTTCTGAGTACTAACTCACAAACATCACCAATAATGTTTTCAAGC
The DNA here is from genome assembly GCA_027410445.1 of Discoglossus pictus. Classification (NCBI taxonomy): domain Eukaryota; kingdom Metazoa; phylum Chordata; class Amphibia; order Anura; family Alytidae; genus Discoglossus; species Discoglossus pictus. The sequence continues at coordinate 80,617,442 of CM050166.1, read as the reverse complement.
ATGATATTTAAAATCGTGATAATAACACAGAAAATAGTGCTGCAATGGAATGGTCACTGGAATGTTCACATAACAATATATTGGACAGTAAATAGGGATAATTATTTCAGAAGGATGGCAGACTTCATGCAGAATTTAGGTGTTTTGTGCACCAGTATGTGAAATGATGTTAAAAATTATGATATAAACATCACTTTTGACATGGAAAGTGTAAACACTTGGACATGACAACATTACATTACATTTAATTTAAGATTAGTGACATGCAAACATACAGTGCCTTGCAAAAGTCCCCCCCTTGGCATTTTTCACACTTTTGTTGCCTCACAACCTGGAATTAACATGGATTGTTTGAGGATTTGCATCATTTAATTTACATAACATGCCCACAACTTTGAAGATGTTTTTTTTTTAATTGTGAAGCAAACAACAAATAGGACAAAATAACAGAAAAAGTCAATGTGCATAACTATTCACCCCCCTAAAGTCAATACCTTGTACTTTTTTGCCCATTCCTCCTTGCAAAACTGCTCCAGCTCCTTCAAGTTGGATGGTTTGCACTTGTGAACAGCCATCTTTAAGTCTGACCACAGATTTTCTATTCTGTCCGGGCTTTGACTAGGCCATTCCAACACATTTACATGTTTGCCCTTAAACCACTCAAGTTTTGCTTTAGCAGTGTGTTTGGGGTCATTGTCCTAGCCTCAAATCACGCACAGAGTGGTACAGGTTTTGCTCAAGAATATCCCTGTATTTAGCACCATCCATCTTTCCCTCAACTCTGACCAGTTCCTCAGTCCCGGCTGCTGAAAACATCCCCACAGCATGATGCTGCCACCACCATGTTTCACTGTGGGGATGGTGTTCTTTTGGTGATGTGATGTGTTGGGTTTGCGCCAGACATAGCGTTTTCTTTGATGGCCGAAAAGTTCAATTTTAGTCTCATCAGATTAGAGCACCTTACCTTCATACATTTTGGGAATCTACCACCTGCCTTTTCACAAACTCAAAACGTGCCGTTTTGTTTTTTGCTGAAAGTAATGGCTTTCTTTTGGCCACTCTGCCAAAAAGCCCAACTCTATGGAGCGTACGGCTTATTGTCATCCTATGTACAGATACTCCAGTCTCTGCTGTGGAACTCTGCAGCTCCTCCAGGGTTACCTTAGGTCTCTGTGCTGCCTCTCTAATTATTACCCTCCCTGCCCGGTCCATGAGTTTTGGTGGGCAGGTTTGCTGTTGTGCCATGTTCTTTCCATTTGGTGATGATAGATTTGATGGTGCTCCTGGGGATCATCAAAAATGTGGATAATTTTTTGTAACGTAACCCTGACTTGTACTTCTCAACAAAGTTGCCCCTTACTTGTTTGAGAGTTCTTTGGTCTTCATGGCAGTGTTTGGTTAGTGGTGCCTCTGGCTTAGACGTTGCAGCCTCTGGGGCCTTTCAAAAAAGGTGTGTATATGTAATGACAGATCATGTGATACTTAGATTGCAAGTATGGACATCATTTCACTAAGTATGTGACTTCTGAAGGTAATTGGTTGCACCAGAGCTTTTTATGGACTTCATAACAAAGGGGGTGAATAAATAGGCACATGCCAATTTTATGTTTTCTATTTCTAAAAAATAGTTTTATGTATATATTTTTCTCATTTCACTTCACCAACTTAGACTATTGTGTTCTGATCCATCACATAAAATTCAGATTAACAAAACATTATAGGTAAATAGGTAAAAACTCAAGGGGGGTGAATTACTTTTGTAATGCACTGTATGATTATAGTACTCATATGCATGAAGAATGTGTATCCAGGAAGATGATCTACGTAGAAATATATGATTGTTACAAAAATGTTAGGTATGTTGATGAGCCAAAACATTACCATTTAAAAACACTCAGAAACAGTAATAACGGTATACTGTAACAAAACGTTATTTTATACACAGAGTACACTTATAAATGTATACAACTGTGCATTAATATCATGCATGTGGTGTGGGCAGATCCGAGAGGGCAAGAGGCTGTTCTGTAAAGCTATACAGTAATACTGAATAATAATAATGATGCCTAGACTCTACTAGAGTCACATGTGGTCAGTACACTGCAGGAACCATAATCTGATGAATATAAATCTATCAGGACATCACTCCATTTAATAGAAGTAAAGATAATAGCACTTACATCCGGTCTTCATCTGCTCAGTTAAACAGATACAATAAGTCCTTGATTACATAATCCAATTCAATTACACAAATACATTGTATTCAGAAAATCAGCAATATACAAAAAAATGGTGGTAAAAATAAAAAAAGAGGAGGAAAAAAATTTAGATCAGTAAATGAGATAACTGAAATAATAGTGACTACACCATCTCTTCTCAATGGCATTCCACACTGAACATCAATTGATGAAATGTTAAGTGCCTTAGTGGAAATCCCGAGCCTGGCTCAGGGTTAATTTTCTGTTCCTTAAGGGGGAACGCCGAGCCACGCTCAGAATTACACACTTCCTCCCCCTATCATCCTTCTCCTGTGGCATGTCTTCTGGCAGTGTCTGAGAGTCCCTAGTGACGTCATATGCACGTCACGTCAATAGCGATTCCCGGCCACAACCAGAAGATGGTCCTTAGGGGAAGATTGATAGCGTTACACAGTAAGAGGATGGGGGAAGGGGGAGGAAGGAGGGGGCAGGGGAGGAGAAGGGAGAGTGAGAAGGGGAGGAGAAGGGAGAGGGGAAAGGGAAGGAGAAGGGGGAGGGGTAAGGAGATGAGAGGGGGAATACTGTGCTGCAGGGGCTGGGGGGTAGAGCCACTACACTACAGAAACATTTTAAATGTAGGGGCAGGAGGAGCAGAAGAAGGCAGTGTTACATGTCAGTATCCCCAAGTGTACCGATTTAACACTCGGGAGTACTGATACGGCCAGACCGTCAGGGAGGTTAAACATCACCATACGTGTCCAAAGAGAAGAGAATTGTGGTCCACTTGATGGTTGGTAGCCACATGGTTTAAAAAAAATGTCCATCACATAGGCCATGAACCCCTACTCTATAGCCAGGTAGGAGTATGTCAAAACTTTTCATGGACAGATATTCAGTAAGGAGTATGTTATCATTCACAACTTAAGTGAAATGCCTGGTTTGGTGCAATATTACTAGTGAACACATAGTACTACACTGAAATGTTTAACTGACAAGACAAGGTTTAAAGATGTCGGGTGAGATCTGTAATATTACGACTGAACTACATTGAATAAACGTGCAATGTTGCTGCAAATAGGTCCTGCAGCCAAAATTACGCTTCAAAGTAGTTTACTTGTCTCAAATAGAATAGGGCTCTTAGTTCTGAATCACCCAGTTGGCTTATCTTCAATTCAATGCTTGTTTTGACGACAAGCTTTCACAATTTGGACAATACCCCATCTACACATTGGATGGCCTAGGGCTTAAGCAGATAATACAAGATTCCATTCATAAAAGCAGTCATACACTTGACCTTGTTTTCCAGAGTGTCTTGTTAATCTCATACCAACAGACCCTGTCACTTAGTCTCATCATTATTTAATCAGGTTTGCAATTGCAGTAGCACCTTCGTGTAAGTCTCATCCTTCTGTGTAAATGAGAAGATACCTCCCACAGAGAGGACCATCATCCCATGGTCTAAGGAATAAACTTGATGTTTCAGATGTAAGCAGTACCTGACATGATTCTTGTGCTCTTGATCACTATTACAATAAAGGTGTGACTACTGCAATGGACAGCATTGCCTCTGTTTGCCTTCAGCCCCTCTCACTGCGCAAATACTACCCCTGGTTTAATGATATTGGGAAGGAACAATATTGCCCAGTATTTCACAAAGTGTCCTTTATTCAAACTGGCATTCCAAGATAGATGGCTTATTAATGTTAATAGCAAGGGCAGGTAAATATGAACTCTCTGGACTCATGGTCTGAATTTGCTCAAGTAGAAATGGATCATATAATTCAGGCCTGTTTCAAAAAGTATTTGCAGGCAAAAGACACAGCACCGAAACAGCCCTAGTTTGCATTTTTAATGATCTTCTGAACGTAAGAGATAGAGATAACAATTCATTGACCTCTTTGGAGCATTTGACAATATGGACCATGGAATAATTATAGAGGTACTGTAGAAATACTGTGGACTGGGTGGCAATGTCTTCACCTGGTCTAAATCTGTTCTCACTAGCAGATAGCAGAGATGTTCTTCAGGTGCATACTCCTCTTTGATACAGATTCAGAATCCAGATTCAGCTTGGGGACTCCCTGATATTAAAGTACTCAACTTTGAGGTTGTTCTAGATTGTGGTCTAACACTAAAACATTAAGCTATAACCAAATTCTTGTATTTCCATCTTAAGAACATAGCTAGGATAAAACATTTGCTACTCCCAGAATCTAAAGACCTCTTTATATTATTATATATATATATATGCCTTTATATTGTCCCGACTGGACTACTGCAACTGTCAAATAAAGGACTGTCAAATAAAGAGCTACGTTGCTTACAGTTGGTAAAGAATGTTGCCATGAGGTTATTAACAAACCAACCTCGTTCCTGCCACATAAGACACGTCCTCCATGCTCTACATTAGATCCCTGTGAAACACTGCATACATTCCAAGCTTGAAATGATGACATACAAAGCTCTACATGATAAAGTTCCTAGCTATCTTTTCAAACTCCTGCTGTGAGATCTGCAGCTGAAAATCTAGTAACAATTTCCAAATTCTCCACACAAACTTCAGGGTCCTGAGCTTTCAGGTATGCAGCACCAAGATTCTAGAATTCTGTACTGCGCTCAATCAGAGAGGCCTCTAAAGTGGACAATGTTCAAAGATGCTGAAGAAATACTCTTCACCCAAGCCTTTAAATAAGTTACAACTCTCTCTTTGTTTCTTCTTTCCTCTCCAAAGCACTTTGAGTCCCTTCTGGGAGATACATGTATTATTACTATTAATATTATTATTATTATAGCAGGTAAAGATTCTCTGACATTTCCCAGAAAAAAAGCTAAACGTCTGGCCTTTGAGTGATGTCAGATTCCCAGTAAATGTTGGCACACGTGCTTCTTTTGTCTAAAATATATATAAGTTATGTTAATACAAAATTACAACTCACATCATGCACTGCAGATTGGCAGCACATTGCCGCCAATCAGTGAAGAGCTTTTGATATTTCCAACTCTAAGGCATAAAGCACTTCCTACAAGGAGCATTATGTAAACACAACAAGCTTTTAGTTATATTCAGAAATGTTTAAGAGGTAGAACATGGTGCCCCCTGAGAAATGGCACCCCCAGGAATTTGCCTACATTGCCTAATTGAAAATCCAGTTGTGCTTTATATGATATTTCAGTTTATTTAGTTTAATTTTTAATTTGCTTCTTTGTATAATTTCCTGCCTTCCCTGTATCTCTCTTAACCATCCTCAGTACTTTCCCCAGCCCTACCTGCATCTCCTCTGGGAAAAGATAAAACAGTTATGTTATCACTGACAAAGTATCTTGTCACTGCCACTGAAAACTGGGCTACAATGTGTTGAGTTAACTTATAATTAAGAATGTAAGGGTTAATCGGATAGCAGAGTGTCTCTTGTTTAAAGTATTTGCAATGTATAATAATAAAACTGAGATATATTCAAAAATAATATATTATATGTGAATTTAACTTCAACCAGTGACTGGATATGTATCACACATTGCCCAAATACTGTACATCTACTGGAAATATACATTTTCTTGGCACACATAGAAAGCTGCACCTAAGTCTTATTTCTGGAAGCCCATTAGCCCTAATATATTCTCCCAACGGGAAAACCCGTAGCCCGTAATGGAGCCCACTAGACTTACGGCTATTAAATTGGCCTTGTACAGCAACCCGCAAACTATCTGCAGGTTACATGCGGAAAAACCCTACAGGCTGTCGAAATCTGAACTCCGTTGCTGCAAAGCCTTTGATCTGTCAAGCCCGTAAATGTTATGTTTGCAAATCGCTATTAAACTGCTACGAATCCACAGGCGTTCAAACCCGTAACCCACAAATGGAGCTAAAAAACCTACGGGTACTATCCGTAGCACTGTAAAATCAAATATCAACACACTACTGTGTTTTGAATTAAAGGTAATGTGATGTTAGGTATTAAAATTAATAGCACAACATTCTCAAGCTCGCAAATTTGCAATCTAAAATACGTTTTTTAATGTTTAATTTCCATGTTATATCGATCCCAGCAATCAATGTGTTAATACATATAATGGAATTCGCATGGACTAGAATATAATATTTACTGATTTATTAATATTGCATTATTTCTGGAATCGTAACTCGTAATTGAAACCCGTAAGGCTTTGTAAATCTAAGAACCAATTTTTCAGTGACGTAAAGATGACAATCTCTTTTACCATTGGCTCAGTCTAAACCCGTATCTACGGGTTTGATTAATTGATCATGTTCACGCTGCACATGAAAAGTGCGCTAGAATGGTTTACAAGTTTGCGTCTCTGGCCCGTTGGTCGCTGCATGGTTGAATGTAATAGCTCTGTAACTCCTGCAAATTTCAAGCCCGCAGGCTTTGCGGGTGTACTGGTGCTGCTACGGCTTCAAATTTAATATGGCCCTTAGACTGTTATTTGAATCCTCAAAGTGTAGTTACTTAATGTTTCACAAAATGAACTTACAAGAGTCTCTTTCATTACCACCATGTGGCCATTAAAATATTAGATACATATTTTACTGTAAGAAATATTACTAATATTTTTTCTAAATCTGTGCCAGCTTGCCTTCCATGAGAAGGAATAATCTGGCATAGGAAGCCACACTTTGCCAAACATTCACTTTCAGATTAATTTTATTTACTCTTAATTGTGATCTATCATTGAAAGTTAAATTGGCTTTTAATTTGCTTGTTTTATAAATGTATCCAATGCATTGTACTGCTCTTGGCATCATGCATTTGGAAGTAACTATACAAGCTGTAATGTCTTAACATGATGATTTTGGATATCTAATTTAAAAATCTGACAAAGTTTTGTAATCAGGGAGCATATCATTATAAAAAATAATGCTAGCATGAGCGTATATTATCTAACCTTACAATGCTTCTAGCTATTTATATTCCGCTGCAATGAGGAGGTATAGATGCACATTTTAGTGAACAAACTATAAATTGAGTTATAATGTTTCACATATTTCTGCTAGTTATGTTTTAAATTAAAATCAGAACTAGTAAAATCACTATAGACAACATTTCAATTATTACAAACATCTCAATATCGTAAAAACAAATAGATTTTTTCACAGAGAAAACTTCTTAAATACATAGGGGCCTCATTCTATTAATGACAGTAAAATGGCCGCAGCACACCTCTTCCTAGGGCCGATCGCAAGCCATGCAATCGACCGTTAAGTTTGGCGGGCTTGGACCTGATCGCAGGCGTTAGCCCGTGGATCAGAGTGCAAGTCTGCCAAATGAAAAACTCAAATATAAATTCAATGCACCACTGTACAGCGCTGTAATTGATAGGGGACACATTGGGGGACATGGGTATGACATGTAGTACATTGGCTAGCTGGCCGCTAGCCAATACTGTCATTTGTGGCCGCAGTCCGCCGGGCTTGGAGATCGAGTTGCTGCCTTGGAGGTCATCTAAGCCCGGGACAGGGGGCTTGGATGACCCCCAAGGCAGTAACCCATTCTCCAAGCTCGGTGGACTTGTGGCCACAAATGACAGTATTGGCTAGCGGCGATGTGCCAGCTAGCCAATGTACTACATGTCATCCTCATGTCCCCCAATGTGTCCACTATCAATTACAGAGCTGTACAGTGCTGCATTGAATGTCTATTGTCTCCTAAAGATATCCAAGCCCGTCCCAGAAGGAACTGCGGCACACTAATGAAATCCCCAAGCCGCGGGGGTACTGCAACTAACATTAACCCCCCCATTCTGCGGGGTCCCCATCGGGACCCCCGGAGGGTTACCACATTGACCTTTGCAGCAGGGGGTCCCATTGGGATCCCCGCTGTATTAAAAATTCTAGTTTCCTGCCCGGGTCCTGAAAGGACCTTAAAGGTCCTTAAAGGACACGCGAAAAAAAGAAGAATTAACCCCGGCACTTAAAAAAACCTCCAGCAATCATGGGGGTCAGTATAGACCCCCATGAGACCAAAATGAACCCCCTCAGTCCAATAGGGGTCTACATAGACCCCTAAAGGACCCTACTTAACCCCATAAGTGCCATGAGGGTCCTAACTATACCCCAACTATACAGATCCCCATAAGCCCCCATCTAAGCCCATTACCTGTTGGGGTCTATAAAGACCCCTGTAAGCCTCCATCTAACCCCATCACTAATGGAGGTCAATACAGACTCCCATAAGCCTCCATCTAAGCCCATCCCTTATGGGGTCTTTACAGACCCCCATAATCCTCCATCTAACCCATCACTTATGGGGGTTTATACAGACCCCTAAAGAACACTACTAACCACTAGGTTAACCCCATAAGTGCCATGAGGGTCCTAACTATACTCCAACTATACAGATCCCCATAAGCCCCCATCTAAGCCCATCACCTGTGGGGGTCTATACAGACCCCTGTAAGCCTCCATATAACCACATCACTTATGGAGGTCAATACAGACCCCCATAAGCCTCCATCTAAGCCTATCACATATTGGGGTCTATACAGACCCCCTTAAGCCTCCATCTAACCCCATCACCTATGGGAGTCTATACAGACCCCATACATCTCCATCTAAGCCCATCACTTATTGGGGTCTACACAGACCCCCATAGGCCTCCATCTAACCCCATCACTTATGGGAGTCTATACAGACCCCCAAAAGTCTCCATCTAAGCCCATCACCATGTCACCAAAAATAAAAAAACTATGTTAACAAAATAAAAAAAGTACATTACAACCCCCCCACTACAAAAAATAAAAAAGGACATTACAAACCCCACCCCAATAAAAAAATAAAAAACAACATTACAAGGCCCACCCACAAAATAAAAAAAATTACACACCTGCAAAGAAAAGGTATACACAAATATACATAACATTACAGTAAAAGAACACATTATAAATATACCCCTAACTACAATACATTACCGCTATCTATATATGACCCCCTATCTATATATAACCCCCTATCTATAATAACCCCCTACCTATAAATTCCCCCCTACCTATACATAACCCCCTATCTATACATAACCCCCTATTTAGAATATATTGAACCCTAAATCTAAGCTAAAATGGAATAATTTAGACCACTTGCCTTTGCAGATGTCCCTACAGGAAAAAAGGAAACCCTAGGAAAATTAGTCCAAAACACTACATATAACAAATACACATTGTAATAACAGTATTAAATTCACCTTTCCAGCATGTCCCCGCCCATCTTCTTCTGTTCCCTGGATCGGCCCCTGGAAAAAAGATACATAACATTAGTCACACACATACACAAATACACACAAAACAGGATGAACATTACACATAAAATACATTAAACTTACCTGTCCCTGGCCTTGCCATCTTCTGCCCCAGCTGGGCCCTTCAAAAACCTGCACTCTAAAAAAACACAAAAATGTAACGGAGCTCCTCCCTGGAGGCGCTCCTCCATGCTAATGAGGCTTCTAGGCTTTTTCCGGTAAAAGAAACCCAGAGTGACGCCTTCTGATTGGCTGAAATGGCTCTCATTAAAATGTAAGCCAATCAGAAGGCGCCAAGGTGTGAGCCAATCAGAATGGGATACACCCCTATATTCCATCCTGATTGGTTTACAGAGCTTTCAATAATTTTTGTACCTTTTTTGTACTATTGCCTTCAGCCAATTAGAGTGGAATACACCCCCACGGAGTGATTGGCTGAAGGCATCTGTGCCTTCTGAAGGACTGCTATCTGATTAACAGTGACAACATCCTGATCTTATCCTGATTGGCTGAAGGGAATAGTGCCTTCTGATTGGCTGTTGTCACTGTCAATCAGATAGTAGCCAATCAGAAGGCGCAGATGCCTTTAGCCAATCACCCCATGAGGGTGAATCTCATTCTGATTGTCTGAAGGCAATAGTGCCTTCTGATTGGTTCAAAAATGACTGACAGCTCCGTAAGCCAATGAGAGTGGAATATAGGGTTAATATTAGGTGCCGTGGGGGTACTTATAGTAACCCCGCGGCTTGGGGGTAACCATTAGTGTGCAGAGGGCCCTTTAAGGACCCGCAGCGGGAAATTCAAACCCCGCAATTACCTGGCATTGACTTTTGAATTCAAGCCTGCATCGGGCAATTTGACGGTGACGATCGAGACCTTTGCAGTAAGGTTTAATATGTGCACTTTTCAGGGGGCCCAGTGGGGTCCCCTGCATTATAGGGTAATGTGTGCACCCTGCAGGGGTTCTGTTAGGACCCCTGCATTATAGGGGTGATGTGGGGACACTGTGGGGTCATGATCGGGTCACTATCGGGTACCCTGCAGCCAGCGGGGGGCTTAATTGAAGCAGCCGAAAGGGCTTCACAGCCCTTGCGGCTGCTTCAGGGTACAAATAAGCTGCGGCCCTTTTGGGCCATTTTGTGGTCTTGTCAGAGGGCTGGCAGGAGCATTTGAATACGGTCGGGTACTTCCATGCGGCCATGCATCTCCTACGGCCATTAATAAAATGAGGCCCATATTTTCTACCATCTTTCATTTGCTGCACAGCTTTGATGGCATGTTGTAGGAAACTAGCTGAATATTCCTTAACTGTTTAAAAAAGTAGGCAGAGATTCATTTTAAAGATGGTGGGATAAATCAGCTACAGTATTTCAATGTACATTTTCTCTAAAAGGTCATTTTTTTAAGTCACAATATATTGAAAAGTTTGTCTATGCTGTTCTTTACTACTTAAAAGTTATGGAAAGTGGCGCTAAAAGTGTAACTATTTCAGAACTTTAGATTCAACTATCATCGAGTTATAGATAAATAAATATTACAGACTTTATTTACAAATTTTACCAGAAAAAATGTAATTTGATAAATTTTTTACTGGCTTGTAAATGTGTGGTATAATAAACAACATCACTTAATTAGTCTTAGCTGATGTCTGAGGTAAGACTGAACTACTAGCTATTCATAAAATGTGTGATCTAACTCTTATTATAGTCTGTGTTTTACTGTAGAAAATGTCAGCAAATTATGAGCAAAGAAACAAAAATTAATTCACAAATGAATACTTTGACATCCTGTGAGCAACATTTATCAAAAGGTTGTAATCTGTTAATGATAAAATACCAAAGGATTAGAACCTTCATTAAACTGCCACACATAGGAAATGATAGTGGAATTGTAAATGTGTCAAAATGTTACAAAGACTTGGGCCCCCATGCAATTCCAAACCCGTAATTACCTTCATACAGGGAGCATGTCTTCGGGTTAGAAATTTGTAACAATTCTAGCTGTATTTAACTGATTCAAGCCCGCAAATTACAGGAATAAAGCCTAAAACTGTAAACCCTTCCTGCCGCAGCAATTTGTTAGTAAGCTGGAATACATGGGGTCCGCAGTTACAATCCAATCCCGTAATTACTGTGTGCGCCACAACCCTGTGAGCCAATAGAAAGTGAGTTATCAGATTATGATTGACAAGGATAGATAATGAAGCTGTGTTCTACTTCATATTCTCTCACAAAGTAGAACGCAGGTCCTGGAGTTGGTGGTTGGTGCATTGAGAGGGAGAGAGTAGGCATTTTGACAAAGCAGGTTCTTACGTTTTTATTGATTTCTAATTTATTGATTTCTATTTCTTAAATACATATTTTACACTTAATCCTTGACAATACATATCAAATGATAACACATAATATACAGATACACATAGAGTAAATATCAATCATAGATACACATACAGATAGGTCACTACATACACACACACCCACCCTATATCCCAGCACTGATTTGATGACATCAGAGCCAGGGTGAGGAGTATGATGGCCAAGGAGGACAGTGCAGCCACAGCACCAAGTGGTGGTCACCAAGTGACTGTCAGATACAACGAGTGGGAGAGGGTGCTCAAGGAGTTGCTGACCCAGGTGCCCGCCGCTGGAGCTCCAGGCCCAACAGGGTCTAGCCTCCATGTCAGATGAATAACAGATACACCAACATGCCACCACATGTACATCACACACATACAAAACACACAACACTTGTAATGGTTGACCAACAATGACACTGACATGTCTGTTCTCTGGATTTTAGGGATAGATGGATCAGCCTTGCATCACTAAATCCATGAAGCTGCCAAATCTTTGTCATTAATGAGCACAACACGAGGATTCATCCAATAGGGAGTCCATCTATGGGTGTGGCCACTGCAGCATATGCAGATAAAGGACACACCTGGAATCAAGATAATGTGAGGAGCCAATAATAATTAAGTTCATGATCCAAAGAATGATCATCAGGCGTGAGCTGGTGGTGATCAATAGGGGATCCAGGCCAGTATCTCCTCCAACCACGTGGAGCTAATGGGGATCCTGCAGAGGCAGCATAAGGAGTTGAGGAGACACCAACTCATGATGGAGTCATACCAGGCCAGGCTGCTCCAGAGCGGTGAACCAGAGCGAGCTATTCCAGGTGAACATTGATGCTCAAAAGCGCGCTCTGGTGCCAAGCACCGCCTTCTTCAACCCAGAGGCCACCCCCGCCCATCCGCAGCCTCACCTTCCGCAAGACCTCCGCAGCCTCCGGTGCCGCTGCCTCCTGGGGGGATGCCTCCACCTGCAACCCCTTCTACTAGGGCACCCACGGGGGTTTGGGCCCTATGGCAAGGCAGAGCAGCATGTAGGGCCTGCACATTTATTGGACCTTCTCAACAGCATTCATCAGTGACAATATGTTGGTCCAAATGTTAACCTAATCTAAGCCTAATCTAGGACCATGGACTAAGTGATGGTGAAATATTGTACTCAGATGGCTACCTCCCATCGCATGGTCCATGATCTTCTTCTCTGTGGACACGTAGGGTTCTGTTTAACATTTCACCAATTGATGGTCACTGAGGAATGCAGTTGAGAAGAGATGCTGCAGTTCCTATCTTTTTTAAGGCCTTATTCCATTTTACATTTATGTTTTATTTTGATTTCTAGGCACAATTCAGGTCCATGAAGGTATCATCTTTATCTGCAAGAATAGTTCAAAGTATGAAGTAAATGTAATATATTCACACTGGCTCTGAGATAGGAATTCCTTCAATGACAGCCCATCCTAAACATGTTGCTCAGACTTTTTTAATTCAATCATATATCATGATTTATAAGACAAGATTTTTGTTAGCTTATATTCAGACAAATACAGCTACGCATGTGGACCTGCTAAGTCTCACAATGGCATGTTAATAAAAGGCAGAATTAATACGTGCACTAATGAAGGATGTCATCCTCTCCACAGTATCAGTATGAGAATAGATACTTGTGTCTGATGTAAGTAACACTGAATATGGCTGCTGACCTTTGTGTCCTCTCCACATTAATGGGTAGGTGTGCTGAACTTATGATATCATAAGTATCCTTTATAATATGCTAACACATGTATAGCAGATACATGTGATATCAATGTTTCTAAACAATATCAGATGGTGAAGGTGATAGTACACCTGGACCACTGACCGTGGTTACAGCTAAGCAGTTATTGTGAGATGACACATCATTATTAATGGCCATGTCTAGTGATATATCATGACAACTACCTAATGGTCAGTTATGCTTGCAGATGAAGATCAGGTAAGTTGGTATAGTGTTACAATTACAGTATTTAGCACTGTACTGTACATGCAAGTTTTTTATCCTCCTCTGCCTTTTTTTTTTTTTCGATTTTTGATTTAAGAACAACTTTATTTGTTTAACTGGATTAGATTACATAGTCCAGAAGATTATGCATCTGTTTAATTGAGCAGATGAAGACCTGTTGTATGTGATATGCGCTTTTCTGGTTACTTCGATTAGATGGAGTGATTTATGTGACAACACTGAAGAAATGACACTCTGCTACAATGTAAAGTAGACAGTGTAAATGTGCTGTCCCCTCAAAATAACTCAACACACAGCCATTACTGTCTAAACTGTTTGCAACAAAAGAAAGTACACCCCTAAGTGGAAATGTCCAAATTGGGCCCAAAGGGTCAATATTTTGTGTGGCCACCATTATTTTCCAGCACTGCCTTAACCCTCATGGCCATGGAGTTCACCAGAACTTCCCAGGTTGCCACTGGAGTCCTCTTCCACTCCTCCATGATGACATCACGGAGCTGGTGGATGTTAAAGACCTTGCACTCCTCTACTTTCCATTTGAGGATGCCCCACAGATGCTCAATAGGGTCTAGGTCGTGTGACATGCTTGGCCAGTCCATCACCTTTACCGTCAGCTTCTTTATCAAGGCTATGGTCGTCTTAGAGGTGTGTTTGGGGCCATTAGCATGTTGGAATACTGCTCTGCGGCCCAGTCTTCGAAGGGAGGGGATCATGCTCTGCTTTAGTATGTCACAGTACATGTTGGCATTCATGGTTCCCTCAATGAACTGTAGCTCCCCAGTGCTACAGTACAGTACTCCCCAGTGTTAAAGTACTGTACTCCCCAGTGTTATAGTTCATTCATGTGTTTATATTTGCTTTTGCAGTGTTAATAACAGGTGTTTAATCCACTTGCAAGTCATATTTGGAACCCGTAATATGCTTTGCTACTTTTTACGCCATTTACGGGTCGGAAAGCAATTACGGCCTTGTGGAATTCTTGAAATTGAATCACAATTTGCGATTTTAGCAATTGTAACATTTGTTGGCTTGAAAGATCAAAGGCGGAGATGGGTCGGAGTGACACTTTTGACAACCCGCAGTAATTTTCAGCCATAAGCATCAGAGTGTTCTGTAGGGAATCCTGTTTACTCATGATATGCTCGACTTCCGGATTTGTAACGCACATGCACATGCCTTGCGTAATGACGTACGCAGCATCGTTGCTGGGAGCCTGACGCATTTCTACGTGTGACGTCTTTCTCAAAGGGGAGTTGAGAAAGACGTCACACGTCAAAACGCGTCAGGCTCCTAGCAACGACGCTGCGTACGTCATTACTCAAGGTGTGCGCATGCGCGTTGCAAATCCGGAAGTCGAGCCGAATTGAGCCCGCGAACTCTATGTAGTTACGGCCTAGTTTAATGCCCCATGCATCCCTGTTTAAGATACCATGTCTGCCTGATATCCAGTATACCTGAAATAACTTTTGCTACAATCAATAGAACCTATAAAGGACCTTTAGACACAGTGATTTATGTGCTTTATAAAGGCTCCTAAATGTGATATCTACCAGAAATAGCCTTTGCTGCAATCAGTAGAATCTATAAAGAACCTGTAGACACAGAGGTTTACGTGTTTTCATATAGGCCTCTAAAATGAGACATCTACCGGAATAAATTATAATTAGAACTATTACAGCCTGCCTTGTATGACACAAGTCACCATTTGCGACTGTGGCCAAAAAGGGTCTCAGTAGTGGTCTGCCATATATTTATATATAAACAACTGGTAAATAACTGGTATCTTATTAAAGGCCTTCCCTCTACTATTGGCATGAAGTTTTAAGCACAATATACCAATATACTGTACTTAACTTTAAGCATGGTATACTACTACATTTAAAGAAGTATTACCCTCTAGATATTTTGAAGGGTGATATCCAAATGCATAAAGGCATCATATAAATGCAAAAGTATATTTATACAAACTCCAAGTTCTACTAGTGTATCTGGCTCGACTGAAGGTGGGAATAAAAATACTCACTCACTAAGAGGTATATATTGCACAATTTAAGTGTTACTGGGATTGTTCTTTTCCACACATTTGCCCCCTTTTTAATCTCCTTGTGTCCTATTTTAAATTCCCCTTTTTAAATCGCCGCTGTCATTAAATACATTTACTTTTACTAGTCCCATTATCTATATACTCCTTTTCCCTTTAACATAGAATAAAAATACAAAGTAGAGTTACTATGTCTTAGTATACCAAGCAAGCTCAACTATTTTTTACTTTTATAATTCATTTTTGACTATGCTGGAAGATAACATACCAGACCAAAAACAATATTTGTTAGTATCTCCTCTTTTAGTTTTTAAGATTTTCATGGTTAAAAAGTGGTTTGTCAAAACAGAATATTATAAGGGAAACTGAACTATATGTTATATTATTTTTATTTTTTACGTTTTTAAATATAGCTAATCAATTCTAATGGAAATTGAATACCCCCCAAAAAATCACAGCATCCCAATAGGTGTTTACTTTTTGTATGTATAATATCAGTTATATCTATATCAAATATTATGTGGTTTTGGACTGTAATATAATATTTTATTTTTAAACAGCCTTCAGTAAGTAAGAATAATTGTACTGCTTAGCTTGTTTTATGTCTTAATTATTATAATCTATATCAGTTGGAACTTTGGTGACAAAATATTTCCAATATTTTGTTGTGTCATATGTTAAAAGACAAGGGTGGAATTCAATTTGTCTTCGGCATTGGTGCAATTATACTTTTTCCACTTTTCTTGAGCATGTCCTTATTTTCCTAATGGAAAAGGTGAAGTCCTTAGTTTTGTTTAGAAGCCAGTAATAATTTTTATATGCCTACAAAAATAACATGGCAAATTGTAATAAAATTAAATTTAACCTCTAGAGCCAACATCATAAAATCCTTCAACGGAGAAAACACCTCATGGAAAATTTATGGTAAGATGAAAAATGATCTATCAATTAGAAACTGAAGAAAGGGGAAAATCCTGGTTCTTGTAGATGCATCAAAAGCTCAGCTTGCAAAACAGATGTTAGAAGAAAATGATCATCAGGAAAAAGTGAGCTTGATAGCATTTTGCTTTACAAAGAGAGCAAGTAAGAAAAAAAAAAAAAGAAAATTATCAGTTAACACATGTACTAAGCATTATTCCTGTACATCTATGGTTGCTGTCGCTCATTATAATCCTCATTATGATTCTCTTTTCTTATAGGATCACTGTAATGTCCTAATAACAGGAGCTAGGTGTTTTATTTAAGTGTTTATCTTTAATGAAAATCCTTTTCAGTTAATTAGAAAATAATATTCAAGCCTATTTTCAAACTTCAACTTCCAAACCTCCAGCTAAGCTGCTTTTTTCTTATGGGACCATCAAGGTTTTTGAGTAAGTTCACTGGAAGGCACTCCTAAACAGTCAGACATAAGCTTATGTACTTGGAAAGTAAACCAATTTAAAACACCAGGGGCCTCATTCAATTCCAAGCCTGTAGTTACCAGTAACCCGATATTTTATCTGGAAGTTACGTTTTTTAGATACATTTAGATGTATTTAATTGTCACTAACCCTTAATTACAGGCTCACAGCCTCCACACGCAAACTATGAACCAGTAAGTAGCATTTCAGGGCATGATCATGATCAATTAAGCAAGCCCGAATGTTACTTTTTAGACAGAGCCAATAGTAAATGAGACCGTCATCAGGATGTCAGTAAAACTACAATTAATTAGTGTTTAGAAGTACAATTTGTAGGCCTTTTTTAGCCAGCTCTCGATCCATGAGCAGTTATTTACTGCAATTCCTGTATTCCTTAGTTTGCACAATAGTCTTCCATGTGGCACTGTATCAAAAGCATTTGCAAAATCTAAAAAGATTACATCCACTGAGTTGCCTTGATCCAGGTTCCTACTAACCCCCTAATCAAAACTAATTAGATTTGTTTGACATGACCTATCCCTCATAAAGCCATGTTGGCTCCTACTAATGATCCTGTATAATGGTTTGGCTATTACAGAACCATTTCCCTCAGTACCCTTGAATGTATTCCACCAGGATCTGGGGCTTTATTAACATTTATTTTTTCCAACTTTTTTTTTATTTCTTTTTGCATTAACCAATTATTTGGTGAAGGTAGTATAGCCCCATTATGTTGCAATGTCCAAACCCCTGGAACCTCCCTTGTGTATACCGAAGAAAATAACTTATGTAGCTCATCTGCCTTTTCCTGGACACTAATTATCAGACTGCCTGTTTCACATTATAATGTACCTATAGTTTGCTTCCTGGCCTTCTTCCCATTAATATATTTAAAAAGATATTTTAGGCTTAGACTTACTCTCCTTTGCAAGCCTTGTTGATTTCCTTGTACTTATGCAAAGCAGTCTGTGTCCCCTCTTGTTTGTATAATTTAAAAGCCTGTTTTTTACTCTGTATCTTGATCATTAAATCATTGTTAGGCCACATTGGATGTGATTTACTCCTTTGACTTTTATTCCCACACGGTATATGGTAAGTATTTAAATTTAGTAAGGATTTAAATGTTGTCCATTTATGTTTAGTATTTTTATCCATCAGTTATTTGTCCTAGTCTATACTTTGTATTGCTGCCCTTAGACCGTTAAAATCTGCCCTTTTAAAATTAAGAGTTTCTGTTGGCCCGTTACAGTTTTGTTTTTTTAATTAAATCTTAAATGAGACTGTTGTGATCACTGTTTCCCAAAGGTTGCCCTATTTCAACGTTTGATAACATATCAATATTATTTGTGATAACTAAATCCAAGATAGACTAATTTATAGTAGGTTCTTTTATTACCTGGGCTAGACCTGGGCTAGACATTCAACATTACTGCTAGTTCCAGCATAAATATCTTCTTTGACTATAGGCTTATATTCAGGCTTAACATATAGACAAATCCCTCCTCCTCTTTTACCATTACCCTATCTTTACTAAATAGGTTATAACCATACAGATGAACAGTCCAGTCATGAGATTCATCCCACCATGTTTCAGTAATGCCTATTAAATCCCATTTTTCATTAATTGCCAATAATTCTAACTCGCCCATTTTTCCTGGCAAGCTTCTGGCATACACCTTATGTTCTGAGTTTGTAATTTTGAAGTGCCTACCTCTGTACTTGAGGTACTACGTAATACCTCCCTATTGACTATACTAACACTCCCCATCTCCTCCCTCATGAGTAGTTCATTCATCCCTTATCCCCTCTACACTTTCTACACTATTACATTCATCTAGTCCCTCTCCCCTCCTATATCATTGGGTAAATACATATAGGGAGAATCAACCAACTCAAACAAATACTTTTCCTAAAAGCTATATAGAACACACAGGAATTATAAATCTCTCATGCTCCCATCTATCCCAAGCAGAGGTCTCTGTGCTCTCAAAAGGATTGTCTTTTTGTACAGACATAAAACTATATAAAATATAACTATACTTGGACATAGGAAAATTATTCAGGAGATTGAGACTGGCAGAATTTTTCCACAGCAAGGGACATACCACAACATCATTTTAACCCATCACCTGGTTGTAACACAAAACTGGACAGTTATATAGAAAGCTTTTGCCTGAGAACTGCATCCGTCATAACAACGCAATATGAAAGAGACTTACATTACATAATCTCACTCTATCAAAAATAACTGCCATAAAGAGTTTAATAAAACAACCTCGACATCACCATCAAACTGGCAGATAAAAGAGATGCAGTTGTTATTATGAATACTCAGGACAACATACAAGAAGATAACAGACACCTGTCAAACTACACCTACTACAAGAAACTGAACCAGGACTCTACAGAAAAATATGCTCTTCAACTTAAGAAACTCATCAAAACATTCCCTATAAATGTACATCAAGAATTAGAAGAACTCATGCCCACCAATCCTACAACTGGGACATGCTGCCAAAAATCCACAAACCAAGCAACCCAGGGAGACTAAATGTTATAGGTATGGCCATGCTGACTGAACAGATATCTTTCAAGACCGTATGTTACAATGTTACAATTGCAAATCGCTATTCAATTGCTACAATTCCACAAAACCGCAAATGTTTTCACACCTGTAAATGGCAAATGTAGAAGAAAATCCTACGAGTACCAGATAGGACTCGCAGGGCTTAAACACCTGATTGTAGCACTGTAAATGCAAATAAAAAATCAATACTGCACTTTAAAAGATGGGGAAAGCAATGAAAGACATTAGAATTAATTGCACAACAGTCTCAAGCTCGCAAATCAGCAATACATTTTTTCTTTTTTGCATTTCATTTCCGTGTTATATCAATCTTGGTAATCAAGTAGTTAATACATATCAGGCCACCCACATGGACTAGAACATTTCCTTCATTCATTTTAATGATTTTGTACATTGCTTGATTGCGAGTCTGATCGCATATTGGACTTCTAAATCCTAATTGATTGATGTTTAACCTCATGTCTTATTTGCTATTGGCTGTTTCTAAATCGCTAGTTACGGCCTTGCTTAATTGATCATGATCATGACCTGAAATGCTACTTACGGGTGCATGGTTTACGGTTTAGGCTTTCATCCAGGTAATTGCGGTCTTGTTCAATTGAATTGCTCTGTAACTGTTCCAAAGTTTAATATAAAGGCAACTGTGGGCTTGAAATTGATTAGGGGCCACATTAATTCTGTTCCTTTTGTAACTACAGTCTTTATATTGTGTATAAATATGTATGTGTATATATATATATATATATATATATATATATATATATATATATATATATACTATATATATATATATATATATATATATTTATTTATTTATATTCATTATTTTAGTTGATTTTTTTGCTTTAATTTATAGTGTGAGCTAATATAGATATTTAACATCAGTGGAGATTTCTTTTGAGGCTAAAGAGGAACTTTCTTAATCAAACACTTTCAGCAGTGACCTTTTGCAATCTTGAGAAATCAAACCTTGGAAAAAGAGGTTTCATCAGCTCTACTGACAGATGATGAGGATCTCTTTGCATGCATTTGTACATCTGGAGCCAAATCCAGAGCTGATAACCATTTAAGAAAACTGAGCCCTGCTAACATTTAAGTTTAGTAAATTCTTCCATCATAAAAAGAGACCAAGTTCAGGACCAATAGGTGGAAAAACACAGTTGCTTTCATAAATCATGGGAAAAATTACTAAGCCTTTTTAAAACTCATAATTCTCCAAAGTTTTCAAAAACTCTGATAAAAAAAGAAGCTATGAAATAATTTATTTTTTCTTTTATAATCAAAATGCTGTTCATAGCTGTTATCACTTGGATTAAATTTAAGTTTAGTAAATTTTTCAATCATAAAAAGAGACCAAGTTCAATATTCAGGACTTATTGATGGAAAAAAAACACTGTTGCATTCCTAAATTATGGGAAACATTCATAAGCCTTTTTAAATCTCATAATTCTCCAATGTTTTCAAAAACTCTGATAAAAAAAGAACCTATGAAATAATTTATTTTTCCTTTTATAATCAAAATGGTGTTCATAGCTGTGATCACTTGGGTTATCACTGAGATTTAAACGCCATCATTCTTTAAAGCAAATCATCATCACAAAACAAAAGTTTGTATGCAATGAAAGGTAAAAGCTCATATTCTGCTCTGTATATGTGTAAACTCTGTCCTACATTGATGAGCATTATTATTATTCTTTTATTCAAACAGTACATACATTCATAGAGGACTAATTCACAGAAGAAGAATCCAGTGTAAAAAGAGGAATGTCCTTCATTACTGATGCACTAACAATTAAGCATTACAATTATAGCACCTTCACAGCCTTCTATTTGGCATTCCATCCTGTACTTTTGTATTCATTATAAGTAAGCAGGCAAAGGTGGAAGATGAATCCCTCTTTTCCAAGCAGAAAACTATGCTCCTCATTCAATTGAGAAATTGTTGCTTACGGGAGACCGTAATGTAGCCCATAAACGAATTTCTATTCAATTAGCATCTTTTTGTGATCCACAAATGATCTACGGGCTAAAAATCCCTGCGATTGTTACAACCTTGACTTACAATCCATCTAATCCTTTGATCTTTCAAGACCGCAAGAGTTACAATCGCAAATTGCTATTCAATTGCTACAATTCCTCAAGCCTGCAAATATTTTCACACCCTTAAATGGCAAATGTAGAAGAAAATCCTACGGGTACCAGAAAGGACTCGAAAGTGGGGTTTAACCCCTGTTTGTAGCACTGTAAATGCAATTAAAAAGTAAATACTGCACATTAAAAGACAGGGAAAACGATGAAAGACATTAGAATTAATTGCAACAGCCTCAAGCTCGTAAATCTGCAATCAAAACTATTTTTTTGTTATGTGTCATTTCAGTGTTATATCACTCTCGAGAATTAATGAGTTAATACATATCATGGCCACCCACATGGACTAGAACACTTATTTTATTCCTTTTTATTATTTTGTACAGTGCACAAATTGATTGACATGTAACCTCCATGTTTTACTGACCTAATTATGACGGTCTCATTTTCTATTGGTTGTTTCTAAATGGGTAGCTACAGCCTCGTTTAATTGATCATGTTCACGCTCTGAAACGCTACATATGATTGCATGGTTTACAGTTTCATCTTTCTGGCTGTAACATATGAATGAATGAGGCCCTATGACTGTTCATCCAGTTTATTAGGCTGCTTAAGTTTAAATGGCATGTTCTAGTTTCATGACCTTCCAACAATGTTTCTATTTCTTATTGAGAAAAAGGTTACCATAAATATATAAGGATTATAACTATTTTTTATCCTTTCTGTGGCTGATTTAGGTTTGTATTTGTGCCTAAAAATGTTGATGACATTAAGAACAAACAAGCTTGCAAGACACAAACAGCTTCAGGGTCAATGGCTTATGGTTTGATGATTTCACTGAGGTAGTTTGCCAGTGGTTCTTATATTGTTGTCTGAGAGCTAAATGAATACATGCTGATTTCCATCCTTCCTGGGGGATGGAGGGGGACTCTGTAATTGGATGTAACTTTGCAAAGAAGGTTAAACATGTTGGGCCTCATTCAAGTGCGATTTATCTCGATAAGCACATAGCATGTTTTTTTTCAGAAGTTTTTAGTTAGTGAACTTCTATCTAAAAGCAAGGTCTTCACTAACACCACAAAAAAAAAATGCTATGTGCTTATATAGAGCACTATTCAATTTGCCAAATCGCAATTGAATGAGGCCCGTTGGCCGTAAAGAAACCAGAAAACTAATAGATAGCTGCCTTAATGAGTGCAGGTTATAAGATGGGCATTTTATAGGTCTGATGGGTCAAATGTTGATCTAAGATCTGAGACAGTTAGTGGATCTCAGGGTTCACTCATCTTCTTTTGTCAGAGTGAAAATTTCACAATCCAGTAGTATTTAATTAGTTTAATGAATATTGTGTGAATTGTGTTAATAGGTGTTTATTACATATTCTAAACATTAGGTTAAGCTAGTGAATGGATGTATATAAACATTTACTCGCTTTATTTAATGGGATATTGGCAGGGTCATTTGGCTTTACGACACTTTGCCAATTCTTATAATACCACTGCACCCACCCCTGTACAATGTCATCTTCCAGCACTAGACCGCACTGATAATGACCCTTGTGTGATCTACGTTTCAGTGGGAGAATAGGGCAATACATGAAAATGTATGACCACCAAACAGATATATAACTTCAATTGTTTCACCTATTTGATGTTGTATGATGCCATCAGTGATGCTATATATGATGTTATTAGACATGTCAAATAGGATGCCATATTGCACATTCAGCTGCGTGCTACTTTAACTGCAAAACATCTTTTTTCCTTTCATTATAACAATAACTGTCATTTATTGTAGCTTTGCTAACACATTTTTCATTTTCGAGTTTTGAAAGGCAACGTAGAAAAGGAAATAATAAAAACTGAAGGGGTAAAAAATGGTTTCCATAATAGAAAATGTAAGTGGCATTTAACAAAGTTTTTCAAATGAATATGTATTATCTGTTTACTTGCATATAAACCTGGCTCCAAAGACATAAAGATGAACACAAATGTGGTACTTAGATCTTTGAATATGCGTAATGTGCTCTTAGGGCCTCATTCAATTCTATAGGGCTCTATATAAGCAGAGAACATATTTTTTTACAGATGTTTTTGGTTAGTGAAGACCTTGCTTTTGGATAGAAGTTCACTAACTAAAAACTTCTGTAAAAAATATGCTCAGTGCTTATATAGAGCCCTATTCAATTGGCCAAATCAAAATTGAATGAGGCCCTTAGTCCTTTCCCTCACTAAGGGCCCTATTCTATTAATGGCCGTGACATGGCCGCAAAGCTGCGATTCCTTGCAAGGGTGCTGCGGCGCATCGTAGCCCTACGTCTACATTGCTATTCAAATGAAAGGAGCCGCAGCACACTATTTCCTATGGCCGATCGCAAGCCATGCAATCGGCCGTTAAGTTTTGTGGGCTTGGACCTGATCGCTGGCGTTAGAGGATGAATTGGGGATTGGCTGTTGTCGCTGTCAATCAGATAGCAGCCAATGATTGGCTGAAAGCAATAGTGCCTTCTGATTGGTTCAGAAATGATTGACAGCTCCGTAAGCCAATCAGGATGGAATAAAGGGGTGTATCCCATTCTGATTGGCTCACACCTTTGTGCCTTCTAATTGGCTGAAATTTGATTTGACAGCCAATTCCGCCAATAAGAAGGCGTCATCCTGTTTTTGTTTACCGGAAAAAGCCTAAAAGCCTTATTAGCGTCGCCCAGCTGGGGCAAAAGATGACAAGGCCGGGGACATCACAGACAGGTACGTTTTATGTATTTTATGTGTAATGTTCATCATGTTTTTTGTGTCTTTGTGTATGTGTTGTACTAATGTTATGTATCTTTTTTCCAGGGGCCGATCCAGGGAACAGAAGAAGATCGACGGGGACATGCGGGAAAGGTGAGTATAATACTGTAAATACAATATTTGTTATATGTAGTGTTTTGTACTAAATAGATGTTTCTTTTTTCCTAGGGGATTCCTTTTTTCCTGAACGGACATCTGCAAAGGTAAGTGGTCTAATTTATTCTATTTTAGCTTAGATTTAGGGTTTAATGTATTCTAGATAGGGGGGAATGTATAGATAGGGGGTTATGTATAGATAGGGGTAATGTATTGTAGTTAGGGGTATATTTATAATATATTTGTTACTGTAATGTTATGTATATTTGTGTATGCCTTTTCTTTGCATGTGTGTATTTTTTTATTTATTTTTTGTAGTGGGGGGTTTGTGATGTTTTTTTTTATTTTTTGTATTGGGGTGGGCTTTTTAACGTATTTTTTTGTATTGGGATGGAGTTTGCAATGTACTTTTTATTTTTTGTAGTGGGCGGTTGTAATGTACTCTTTTTTATTTTTGGTGACATTATTGGGGGGGAATAGTCTAGTGTAGTGTTTGTACTTAATGTCATGAGGGTCCTGGAGGACCCTCATGGCACTTATGGGGTTAATTATAAGGTTCTCATTGTCCAATGAGGGTCTTCATAGACCCTTATGCGACTGATTTGTTTAAATAGAGGCTTACGAGGGACTGTATGGACCCCTATAAGTGATGCGCCTAGATGGAGGCTTCTGGGGGTCTGTATGGACCCCCATACGTGATGGGCCTAGATGGAGGCTTATGGGGTCTGTATGGACCCCCATAAGTGATGGGGGTAGATGAAGGCTTATGGGGGACTGTATAGACCCCCATAAGTGATGGGCTTAGATGGAGGCTTATGGGGGTCTGTATAGACCCCGATAAGTGATGGGCGTAGATGGAAGCATATGGGGGTCTGTATGGACCCCCATAAGTGATGGGGTTAGATGGAGGCTTATGGGGGTCTGCATGACCCCTATAAGTGATGGGGTTAGATGGAGGCTTATGGGTGTCTGTATGGACCCCCATAAGTGATGGGGTTAGATGGAGGCTTATGGGGGGTCTGTATAGACCCCCATAAGTGATGGGCTTAGATGGAAGCATATGGGGTCTGTATGGACACCCATAAGTGATGGGGTTAGATGGAGGCTTTTGAGGGTCTGTATGACCCCCATAAGTGATGGGGTTAGATGGAGGCTTATGGGGGTCTGTATGGACCCCCATAAGTGTTGGGGTTAAATGGAGGCTTATGGGGGTCTGTATAGACCCACATAAGTGATAGGGTTAAATAGGGCTAGAAGGGATTAAATAGGCCCAGTTAGGTTACATAGGTACAGTTAGGGTTAAATAGGGTATAGTTAGGGTTAAGGGGTTAATAGAGTATAGTTTGGGTTAAAAGTGTAGTGTTTAGACTTTGTCATGAGGGTCCTGGATGACCCTCATGGCACTTGTAGGGTTAACCTAGGGGTTAATAGTGTCCTATAGGGGTCTATATAGACCCCTATTAGACTGAGGGGGTTAATTTTAGTCTCATGGGGGTCTACATTGACCCCCATGAGTGATGGAATTAATTTTAGATGCTGGGGGGTACTTATAGTACACCCGCGGCTTGGGGGTAACCATTAGTGTGCCGCAGGCCCTTTAAGGACCTGTGGTGGGAAATTCAAACCCCGCAATTCCCTGGGCTTGAATTTTGAATTCCAGGCCGTGGAGGTAAATTTGAAATCTCGTAGATGCTGTGAGGGTCGCGATCAGTGACGATTGGGACTTTCAGCAGCAAGGGGTTAATGCGGGGAGCCTGCAGAGGTCCCTATTGAGATCCCTGCAGCAAGGGGTTAATGTGGGGAGCCTGCAGGGGTGCCAATGGGACCCCTGCAGCAAAGATTAATATGTGCACATTGCAGGGGTCCCAATGGGGACCCCTGCATTATAGGGTTAATGTGTGCACCCTACAGGGGTCCCAATTGAACACCTGTATTATAGGGTATTTAAGCAAGCAATTTTGAAATGTAATACTTATAATCCATTTCTTAATAACGTTTCACAATTGTACCTTATAAATTTGGATACTCATATGTTGTAAGAATCATAAAACCCCAGTTATGTAAGAGACTAGAGTATTTTTATTATAAAAATGGATGTGTGACCACTTTTCTTTTGACAAAATGTCTATTTACAGAGACCCTCTGTTAGTATGCCAAAAATGAACTATTATTGACTATTTGTTAAACTCAGTTGCCGAAAACTCATGAGAAATACAGTGCTTTAAAATGAATAAATGTACTGTGCATATGTAATTTTTATGGATTTTACTAGATATACAATATACCTGATTATCTATTTTCTTGTATTTTATTTTATTAAAGGCATATTAAAGTGAGGTGGGTTATTAATGCCTCTGATAGAAGAGAATGTATAGTGCCTGAAAAAAATTGTTTGGATGAAAAAATTCCAAAGTAGACAGTTAAACCGTTAGCCTGAGATTTGCTGAATTTCTTGCTTTTGCAAACAGTTTTCTCTCAATTTTGACACCCCCTGAAATTCCCAGGGATAATTAGCATAACTTATATATTGTCCTCCCTCAGCCTCAGAGAATTGCCCCCCAGCCCCATAGAATTGCCCCATGACCTCCCCCAACCCCAGTAAATGACCAACCAGCCCCAGAGAATTGCCCCCTAGCTCCAGAGATTTGCTCTGTGACCTCTCCCAACCCCAGTGAATTGCCCCAGCCCCAGATAATTGCCACCCAGCCTGAGAATTGCCCTGTGACCTCCCACCAACCCAAGTTTTGTGCCCCCCAGCCCCAGAGAATGGCCCCTCAGCCCCAGAGAATTATCCCGTGACCTCCCCCAACCCCAGTGAAGTGCCCACCAGCCCCAGAGAATCACCCTATGGCCTCCCCCAACCCTAGTGAATTGCTCCCCAGCCCAGGGAATTGCCCCATTACCTCAACCAACCCCAGTGAATTGCCCCTCTCCCCCAGAGAATTGCACCCAGCCCCAGAGAATTGCCCCATAACCTCCCCCAACCCCAGTGAATTGCCCCCAGCACCATAGAATTGCCTCATCACCTCCCACAGCCCCAGTGAATTGCCCCTGCGCCCCAGTGAATTGCAGCATCAACTCCCCAGCCCCAGATAATTGCCTGTGACTTCCCCCAGCCTTAGTGATTTGCCCCCAGCCCCAGATAATTGCCCTGTGACCTCCCCTGACCCTAGTTTTTTGCCCCACCAGTCCCAGAGAATTGCCCCTCTGCCCCAGAGAATTGCTTTGTGACCTCCCCAACCCCAGTGAATTGCCCCATCACCTGCCCCAGTCTCAGTGAATTGCCCCATCACCTGCCCCAGTCCCAATGAATTGCCCTGTGACTTCCCCCAACCCAAGTGAATTGCCCCCCAGCCCCATAGAATTGCCTCATCGCTTCCCCCAGCCCCTGTCAATTGCTACCAAGCCCCAGTGAATTGCCCCACCACCTCCCCAGAGAATTGCCCTGTGACCTCCCCCAGTCTTAGTGAATTGCTCCCCAGCCCCAGAAAATTGACCTGTGATCTCCCCCAACCCTAGTTTTTGACCCCCAGCCCAAGAGAATTTCCACAGCCACAGAGCATTGCCCTGTGACCTCCCCCAGCCCCAGTGAATTGCATAATCATATGCCCCAGGCCCAGTTAATTGCCCCATCACATGCCCCAGGCAAAGTTAATTGCCCCATCACCTCCCCCAGTCCCAGTGAATTGCCCCATTACCTGCCCCAGTACTAGTGAATTGCACCATCACCTGCCACAGCCCCACTGAATAGCTCCGTGACCTCCCCAAGCCCCAGTGAATTGCCTCACCACCTGCCCCAGCGAATTGCCCCTCAGCTCCACATAATTGCCCCATCACCTCCCTTAGCCCCAGTGAATTACCCCATCCCCTGCCCCAGCCCCAGTGATTTGCCCCTCAGCCCCAGAGAATTGCCTCGTGACCACCCCCAGCCCCAGTAAATTGCCCCATCACCTGCCCCAGTCCCAGTTATTGTCCCATCACCTGCACCAGCCCCAGTTAATTGCGTCATCACCTCCCCCAGCCCCAGTGAATTCCCCCACCACCTGCCTCAGCGAATTGCCCCTCAGCCCCAGATAATTGCCCCATGACCTCCCCCAGCCCCAGGTTATTGCCCCTTCACCTCCCCCTGGTCCAGTGAATTGCCCCGTGACCTGCCTCAGCCCCAGAGAATTGCTCCGTGACCTACCCCTTCCCCAGGTAATTTCCCCTTTACCTCCCGCTACCCCAGGTAATTGCCATGTGACCTGACTTAGCCTCAGTGAATTGCCCTTTGACCTCCCCCAGCCCCAGTGCCCGCCAGCCACACACACACAGACTCACTCTCACACACACACAGAATCACTCTCACTCACACAGACATACAGACACACACACTTACTCACACAGACACACCCACTCACTCAGTCACTCACTCACTCACACAGACACACACACTCACACAGACACTCACTCACACAGACACACACTAACACAGACACACACTCACTCACAGACACTCACACAGACAAACTCACTCACACACACAGACAAACACACACACACAGTGGCATAGCTAGAGCTTTTGCTTCCCGGGGCTTTTGCTGAGTTTGACGCCTCTCCCAGGGAAATTACATATATATATATATATATATATATAAACACTATATATACACTCTCCCCCTATGACCCCCCCTCCATGTCTCCCTCTTACCTCTATGTCCCTCCATGTGTCTCCCTCTTTCCCATTGCCTCTCTCCCCATGCCTCTCCTTCTCCCCATGCCTCTCCCTTTCCATCCATGTCTCCCTCGACCCCATGTCTCACCCTTTCCACCCATGCCTCCCTCTCCCCCATACCTCACCCTCTGCATTGTATATTGGGTATCTAATTAAAAATGTGGAACCCAATATGCAAAACGCAGTTGCTGGGGGTGTCTACATCACACCCAGCACATTTTTTTTGTTTGCAAAAAATGTTGCACTCTTTCATGCAAAATGTTTTCCTTGGTAGGTTATGATGCAATCTACAGGATGGATTCATAACCCACCTCACTTGTATATACCTTTAAGAAGTGCTTATAAGCCCTGTTTTTACATGGGCTAATTTATTTCTATTAATCACAAGCAAATGTCTGATGTTTAGTCCTATGCAAGAGACTCAGTAACTGTTAATTAGCTATCATGTGCACTTGCTTATTAAAACAGTTTTTACTTTGCTCTAATTTATTAACTGCTTGGAAATTTCCCGTAAAAAATGACGGGAATAAAATTGTAAGCCTGGCAATGCTGTTTGCCACACAATGCGAGGCTATGGCCCCTCTGAGTGCCTTCGGCCTCTCCCCCCGTGTACATTAGAGGCCCTGCGATGAGCTCCAGAGGCGCACATCGCGAGCCCAGCAATGAGCGGCTTTGCAGCTCATTGCCCTTTTTGGCAAGCCGCAACTTTCCTGCTTTGCAATGATCACATTTGGCGCTCATTGTAAGCCTCTCCCCCTGTGTACTTTATAGGCCTTGCACATGAGCACCTTCAGCGCTAATCGCGAGCCCTAAGATGATCGCCTTCAGTGCTCATCACGTGGCTTACAATGAGCGCCTTGTAGTTTAGGGGCATCACAATGAGTGTGCTCATTGCGATCCTCTCCTCCCATCTACTGTACGGACCTCGCCGCTCAATGGAGGTCTTGTCAACCCACAACTTTTGTGCTTTGCAATGGAATTGCCCGTCAAAAATGACGGCAATAACATTTTAAGACTGGCAATGCTGTTTGCCACACAATGCGAGTTTCTGCCCCCTCTTAACACCTTCGGTGCTCATTGCGAGCCCCACACTGAGCGCCTTTGGCGTTCATTGCAAGCCTCTCCTCCCGTCTACTTTACGGGCTTCACGATGAGCACCTTTGGCGCTCATCACAAGCCCATCAATTAGCGGCTTCCCGATCATTGCAGACCTCCTTAACCTGCAACTTTTGTGCTTGGGAATGCAATGTGTCTCTTTCTACCATATCCCCCTTGTGTCTTTCTCCTCTGTGTGTCTGCTGAATATTTGCGTGGCGCGCGCTGACTGCCATTGGTCTTATTTTCAAAGTCCCGCGTGCCTGGCGTTATTCATATGTGTTACTGTCTTCGCCGTTGTGTATTTTCTAAGTCCTGTGGCCTGGCATTGTTCAACCTCGTTTTGATCCTGTTTGAGAATTTTTACGTTTTGCCGATTTCCTCGCTTAGCCGATTTTCGATCAACGAAAAATGCCAAAAATGGCTCAAACTCACTTACAACCTCACTGTCATGGCTGAAGCATGCCAAGTCACCAGCTTATAAGATAGGCTTATTGTGCCAGGGGAAAGGGGCCCACCGAGATGGGTTAACATTGGGGATGTTGTTATTTATGTGTTAGTCCTTGTTATGCCTGTTTAAGGTTGCCTGGGTGCCATTGGTCCCATACTATGGTACCCATGTTTAAAGTTGGGGTGTGCGTATGAACATGATGGGAGTGATGGAATGTATGTCTGTTATGTGCTTTTGGGGGTCGGGGGGAGCTAGCACTTACAAGGGAATATTGTATATGTTCAATATTTCAAAGTAATGGACTAGTCCCTTATTAACAAGATTAGGGAGATAATTGACCCCTAGCAGTCACATGACACCAGTATCTCTATCTATGTATCACAAGCCTCAGAACAGAAAGTTTTCAGAACTTAGAAAGATCCTTATGCTACACAAGACCACAGACATCTCTCAGTCTAAACCAAGGGCTGAAAGTTCTTCCTGCCGTGCAGAGGTAAAATGAACCGGGCACACCTGTGGGGAGAGGTTTGGGCAATAGGCTCTTATCATACCCCCTTCAACATACAGGTTGTGACACTCACTCGCAGGCTGGCTCTCCCCCTGTGCTGTGTGTGTGTGCTGTTATTTTTTTTCTTCATTATTTGGCTTTTTGGGATGGGTCTTTCGAGTTATGCGCTTAAAACTATTTTGGCCATTAAAATAGTAAACTGCGTGCCTCGCGATCAGAAGCAGAGTGCTCAGTTTTTCTCCGGCTATCGCTGCCATCGACATGAGCGCCGCCTACCTAACTGTTTTAAAATCCAGCGGGCCTCGTGAGCGCCTGTGAGGGCTTAGCGAGGGCCGCAAGTCCAGGACCAACATCGAAAACGTGACCAACATTCGTAAGATCCACAACTATATATGTGATAGATTTGTGGCTGTTTCATTCCAAATGACTGGCACAATAGACTCAATTAGTAGACTTGCTTATAATAGGATTTCTTTCTTAACTCTAAATGAATTCACTAATGAGCAATATTTATTTATTTCCAAATAACTAGTTTAATGCCTTAGCTAGTTACAATGTCACATGGCTAGTTACAATGTCACATGGAATGTATATTGCTTTATTGTAACATAATTATACTATTGTACTAAAACATTAATTAATTATCTCCTGATAACCAGAAACTTCTTGCAATGAGTTTTGTAATAAATCTGTTGAAAGCAGAGATCTAATTTTATAAAATGGCTGTCATCCTGACTTACAGATACTCTTCCTCTGAGTTAGCCTTTTGAAGGGTGCCCAAAACTAAGACCATTTTCCTTTGCTAGCTAAGAGAGGAGCAGTAAATACATAAATAAAAACATAAAGGATTAGAGGTTCTCTTTATAAATCTTGATAGACTAAATCAGGGTGGTGATGGTATCGTTGATGGCTCATCATGTAAGTTGAGACTTTAAGAGACTACAAAGATTTAAGGGCAATAGGCCTATGGGCTATAATACATATATTAAGTATTCTGACTAAAAATAAACTAAAAGTGATTGATTTAATATTACAAACAATGGGCCATATTCAACTGAGCTTTCGGGAGATAGGGGAGCCCATTAAGTGAGGTTGCAAGCTAATTTGCTCAGAATTTGCGGCTCAGAACGGCTTACGAGTTACGGGCTTGAAACAATGGCGATGGTTAAACTCATATCTTACAGCCTCCAGAAGCCTTTGATCTCTCACATTCGCAAGGCTAAAATCGCAAATCGCTATTCAATTGCTCAATTTCCCCAAGCCCGCAAATATTTTCACACCCGTAAACGGCAAATGAAGCAGAAAACGCTAAGAGTGCTAGAGAGGACCTGCAAGGGGGTTAAAAACCTATTCAAAGCACTATAAATGCAAAAAAAAATCAATACTGCCCTGTAAATAACGAGGAAAGCAATGACAGACATTAGAATTATTTGCTTAAGCTCACAAATTGGCAGGAAATTACAATCATATTTATGTGTCATTTTGGGGTTAAATCGATCTTGGGTATCAATGAGTTAATATATACCAGGCCACCCATATGGACTAGAACAGTATTGGCATTCATTTTCATAATTCTTTATTTTGCGGGTTTGCTAGTCTGATCGCATATCGGACTCCCGAACCTAATTAATTGACATGTAACCTCCATGTTTTACTGCCGTAATGTCACCGGCCTCATAGCATCCACCTGAGTAAAAGCACTCCTCATTCTCTATTTAACATCAGGAATGAGCAGTCATTTTTGCAGGGGCTCAGCCAATGTCACTGGGCCTAATACCACCCACCTGAGCAAAGCACTCACCAACTGACATTTTTCTCTTTTCCATTCACTTAGAAAGGAGCCACACACACCATAACTCTTCTTCCTCTAAAATCATATAAAATGCCCTCACACCAACACTGTCTGCACCCACCTACCTATGATTTGTTTTAACTTTCACCGCTGATACACCCACAGACTTGGAGCCTGATTCACTTGAGCTACCGTACTGGGGCCCGTAAGTGAGGCCGCAAGTTAATTTGCTATTCTATGGACGTTTTGGGGGCGATCCAAACGGGTTACGGGTTACGGCCTTGAAAACTTTTGGATGGTTAAACCCGGAACTTACAGCCTCCCGTAGCCTTTGCTCTTTCACGTCTGCAAGACTTATGATCACTAAAATTGCTAATTGTTATTCAATAGCTCCAATTCGCCAAGGCCGCAAATGTTTTCATACCCGTAAAAGGCAAATGTAGGAGAAAATCCAACGAGTGCTAGAGAGGGGAAAGTGATGAAAGACATTAGAATTAATTGCACAACAGTCTCAAGCTCGCAAAACTGCAGTAAAAGAAAATGCATTTCTATGTTTAATTTCGGGTTATATCAATCTTGGGAATCAATGAGTAAATATATATCAGGCCACCCATACGGACTAGAACAGTATTGGCATTAATTGTTATTATTTTGTATTTTGAGGGTTTGCAAATCCCATCGCAGATCGGACCCCTGAACCTAATTGATTGACATGTAACTTCCATGTTTTACTGCCGTAATGATGGCAGCCTCTTTTTCTATTGGCTGTTTAAAATTGGGAGGTTATTTAAATTAAATTCTTCTTACACTGATTAAAATTGTATGTTGAATTAGTCATGTAAAGAGCAAATATGAGGATTGGGCTTCAAATTACTTTGAGAAAGACGTCATAGCACGTTGAAACGCGTCAGGCAGAGGCGTTTACACGCATACGTGCGTCATCATGCACGACGCCGTCCACGCTGTACTAGGAAGTGAAGCCATGCAGTATTAGCGTTCCGAATAAGAAGCATGGCACTAGTTAGGCAACTCTATTACAGTTTAGTATGGTTCCCTCAGAATAATCAAGGAATATTATATAGGCCACTAGATGCAGAAATAAGCGAGTACAAGTAACTGTACATACGAAGTTTAATCTGTTGGATGCCTTCACCTTAAAAAGGGATTAAATAAGGACATATCTTCCCAGAACAGGGGGAATCCCATTAAACAAGGATAGTGTTATTAAAGGTATAGAACACAGATCACAATGTGGGTTAAAGAAGTCCTAGTAAATTAAGTTTTGCATGTTATAATTCCACAGATTATAGACAGGAGATATTCCAAAGATTTAGTCTCCTACAGCAAGCTCTTATATAGAGAAATCAAACTTGTCCGGTCTCTTATCTACATCTAAGGTAGTGCCTACTTCCTATTTACCATACTATTTCCAACAACTCACATAAAAGAAAGTCTGCACTAAATCTTCAATTGGAAGGACAAAGAATACTTGAGTAATAGACTTTGTGATATTGTGGAACAAAGTTACCTTTAGTGGAACACTCTAAATCCTCTTCTAATATTAAAGAGATAGTTTATATCTCTACAGATTATTTACAAGTGAACTATATCACAATTCCTCAGAGGAGAATTTTCTTTTCAATGATTTTAGATTGTTTTTAAATCTTCCTTTTTTTTAATTTCGTCACCATTCAATTAAAGAATACAATTTAATAAACTTGTTGGCCAAATTGTAAATAAACCCATATGATATTTATTTTCAAATTACTTTAAATTAAAAAATAGACAATATCAACATGATTATGACAATAAAATCAAATTTATACACATCGTATTCATATCTACAAACAATATGAGATCAACATTTCCATTTATATCAAAATAGTGACATGTTTCCAATTCTCAAATTTGCCTCTTTTCTAAAAAAAAAACACATGCATTAGGTGATGTCCTGTTTCATTAGTGCAAAATGAGATGGAGGCATTATAAATATTTTGAATAGTAATTTCATACTGTGAAATCCAATCTTGTACAGTTAGTGTAGTTTCACAGTTTCATAGGTAAAGTGAACTGAAATAGCCTGATTGCTTTAAGGAGTGGTAAAATGTGTCACAATCAAAATATTAGCACACTGGTGGTAATCAGGACATGAATACTTTCCTTTCTTGGAATGCGCTAAAAATCTGGTATTATCAATTTTCATATTGCTTACACAAGTCTTAACTAATTTTGATCACAAAGCTTTAACATTTTAGCAAAAAAACAACCAAAAGTGTATGAAACCATTCAGCAGCAGGGCAGCCATTTTTCTCAAGTTCTCACAAAGGTAATATTTTGATCTAGTTTATTAGCAATGCCTTCCTACCCACAGAGCTCAGATATATTGCTGTGTTCCAATTTAAGACTCACACACAAGCACACTATTACTACTATTGAGATGCATCTTATTTTAGATTTAATATAATTTATTTTAAATTCAGATAGGAGGTGTCCTTCCTACTCCAAGAGTGTAAAGCTTTTCTGAAAGTGAATACATTATGGCACATATTAAATTAAAATAATCAGTTGTTTAACAAGTTACTCTTACTAATTACTAGTAATTGCATTTTAACACATTGGGCCCTGTTTCATTGACCAATTTGTAAAATTATATAAACCTAGAACTGGCACTGATTCTATTAGCTACTGGCAATCTGATTACGAGTTCCCTGCCCACCATCACTACGTACCAGCCAAACCTGCAAACCCAGACTTAAAACTCCATTGATTTTAGCACAGCTCGAATATTATGAGCTCTAACTAATTAAAGTTACCTAAAATCAATATTCTATTAGACAAGTATCGCTAGTTAGCAAATAAAGACTAACCTGCAATTGAAAAGGGTATCACCTTTCTGTCAAAAATATTGCAAGTACTAAATAGGACACGCAAGGCATTTTTCAAACACTTATTAAAACTGTAGCAGCAACTAAAAACACAATACTGTGTGTTAAAATCATGGGAAGGCAGGAAAACACATTAAAATGAATTGCCCAACAGTTTGAAAAAACACACAAATATGCAATTATAAAAAAAAATGTGTTTTCTTCACCAAACATTTTTATTGAGAACACAAAATGAAGGATATCAATACATAGTTACAGGGGGGAAAGCATACAATGCAATATTGGTCTTATTTATCAACAGAGCTTAACCTCACATCTTACTATTTACCCTGGTTAAACAAGAGGCTTTTATGGAGAAAAAAACTCCCACAGCTGTGATAGCAGGTGTTAACCCTCCCTCTGCATTTGTTACCCTTCTCTGTAGTACTCCAAATCCACCTTTACTCTTTTTCTGTGCTTAAAATAGCCCCATTCTCATGGATCTCTGCTTATAAAATTCCAACTCTTCCTCACGAGGAAGTTCGGATTTTGGTGTGGGATATATTACCTCCACGAGTAAGGCCTCTTACACCTGTCACTCATTATAGTCCAACAGTTTATATTATATTATGCTTAAAAATTGAAATGCTAAGTAAGCATTTAGATCAAAAGAAAAAATTAAGAAAAAAGAACATAAAAAAAAGAACCAGATTCTAGCATTCTTCACAAGTTGCTCCATTCTCCTTGATAATTCTCCTCTGCATGTAAGGCAGTCTTTGTCTCAATAAAAGCACCTCATGGTCTCCTCCCTGTCTCCTGTCTCTCCCCAGGCCCTTACATCCCCCTCACCTATTGGGCAATGGTCCTTTATAAATTATTACAATGAGTATTTTCTTGCAGTACTAGCCATGGGTTCCAAATTTGTGTAAAAGTTTCAAACATGTCATTGAGAGTGTGCTTGATTCATTCAAATACTAGGATGCAAGCGTTATGAATTGTGTTAATTTTTTTTGTCTGAGAGACAACTTTTCCAAGGGAATTCCCAATAGGCAAGTCTCCAGACTCCATTCTAATTGGACCTGAAAAAGATTTGAGATAAGGTGAAATCCTTCCTGCCATACTCGCTGGACTATTTGACATTTGCACCATGATATAAAAATGTGCCTCTTCCACCACAGTTTCTAGAACAATTGAGGCTTTCTGTGACTTTTCACTTGGAAAGACAGTCAGGGGTATTTTAATGGACCACTTTGAAAGGATGGCCCAAGATTTTCTCCATTTGGAGATATGCCTTTCTCCCATTCCAACGTGCACCTGTCCTTATTTTCCCTCACTGGTTCATTAAAAAAGTTATAAAGCATTCCTAGGACCCCTATAGTTAAGGGTGCATTACTACAAATTTTTGAAGGCTCCCCTGTCAGTTTTGTAATTGAGTATGCAAGATTTCTTAGCCTACAAAAGTGTTCTTCAATAGGAATGTTATGTGTGTCTCGCATGTAACTAAAGGAAATATTTTTTTCCTTCTGAAACCAGCTACTCAGCCTATTAAAATTCCTTGAAGTCCACCAGATTTTAGAGGACGTTGAAAGATCCACTGGAAAGCTAGGGTGTGGGGTTAAGGTTGTCAAGGGAAAAGGAGTTAAAACTAAGTTATATCGGGAGTGTGTCCATTCACAGCAGGACAGTGTATGCGTAATTATTGTTTTTTTTTCCAAAATTTAATAGGGTGGTTTACCTAAATTATTTGGTCCCAGGAGTAGAAATGCATAGCATAGTTCTCTATAAAGACCCAAGCTGGCTGATGAATGACTGAGTGTGCTGCCGGGATGAAAGCTAGCTGGACCGCTCTATAGTAGAGAAGCAAGTTGGGACAGGAAAGACCTCCCCAGCTTTTATGTCTCAACATAATCTATGGGGTTTGTGTGCCCAGATACATTGGAAGATGGCCTTTTGTAAGTTCAACAGGTCTTTCTTAGGGTTAGAGATTGTCAGGTTTATCTTAATTGCGTTAATCCTACCTGACCAGGAGATTTTAAATTTGGATCAGGTATGGAACTCAGATTTAAATTGTGATATTTACGAGATGTAGTTTGCTCTGTACATTTCCTCTGGTTTCTGGGTGAGATTAATTCCCAGATATCTAATATAGGATTTAGGCCACATAAACTTGCAATTCTTTTTTATCCTCTGAGGAGAGGTTGACCAATAAAGCTTCAGTTTTGTCCGAGTTAAGTCTGAGTCCTGAAAGGTTACCAAAGAACTCTAATAAGGACAAAAGTGCTGGGACTGATTCCTGGGGATCGGTAAGGGTACAGAGCAAATTGTCAGTAAATAAGTTACATTTAAATTGGTGAAGACTTACTTGGACCCATTTAATATGCGGCATAGTCCTGATTCTCTGAGCTAAAAGCTCCATGGCTAGGGCAAACAACATGGGGAATTAATGGGCAGCCCTGTCTGGTTCCTCTCTGAATTTCAATGTGTGATTTTTTTTTGGCCAGGTAATTTTAAATACCCCCTGGGTTAATTATAATATGTTTTAATTAAATCCACAAAGGACCCTGTAATGCCAAATATTTCTAGAACCGCATACAGATATTGCCATTCCACTGTATCAAAAGCTTTTTCGATATCTAAAGCCAGCATACATAAGGGGGTGTTCCTTCCTTTGGCAATATGGATTAAGTGTAAGACTTTCCTAATGTTGTCCCCCACCTGTCTTGAGGGGACATACCTGGTCTTTGTGACATTTTTCTCTAGAAATTAGATGTCATTATTTAAAAGCAACATAGGGCGGTAATTTCTTACCTCTAGGGGATCTCTATTTTCTTGGAAAGAAGACCAGGTCTGCCTGGTGAAAATCAGGGGGAACCCATTCACCCCTCAGAATATGTTTAAACAAAGTGACTTGGTGTGGGGTAAGCAGGGACATATATTTTTTATAATATAGAGATAAAAACCCATCTGGGCCAGGCGACTTGCCTACTTTTGCTTTGGTTAGGACATCCTGTACCTCCTCCAGAGAAATATAAGCATTTAGACGGGACAGATCGTCCTCTCCTATATTAGGGTGGTCGCAAGAGTTCAAGAAGGTCTGAATCTCTTTCCGACTAGCTAATTTTTGGGATGATTAAATATTGTGGAAGAAGTCCAGGAATGTATCTTGTATCTTTGAAGGACTATTAGTCACCTGGCCCAATGGAGTCCCATCTGGTGTACTCTAGATTGGGCCCAATTTTTTATTTTTTTTGGCCAGCATGGAATCCAACTTATTAGCTTTAGTAAAGTACCTATGCCCTGTCCGCCTAAGGGCCTTTTCTGTTCTATCAGAAAGAGTCAAATCTAAATTTAGTTTTACCTTGTCTATTTTTTGGCGAAGCTCTCTGGTGGGGTTTTGTTGGTTTAATTTCTCTAGATTTTCTAGTTCTACTCTTAACTCTTCTTCCTTCTACCTTATTTGTCTTTTATTTTTAGAGGCTAGCCGTATACAAGTGCCTCTGATGTAGGCTGTATGAGCCATCCAAACCCAGTCTGGGCTAGATTCCTGATTGGCATTTAGTGAAAATAAAACTTCAATTAATTCAGCGATTTGATGGCCTATTTGGGGATTCATTAAGAGCATTTCATTAAGTTTCCAATTTGGCCTGAATTGAGAATTTTGTCCTAAGTGAAAGGTCAGGCACACATAGGAATGATCAGACCAAGCACATGGATGAATTTATATATATTCTGTTAAAGCTATTAAAGGGACCCTAGTCAGGAAGGTGTCAATCCTTAGGTAGTTGTTATGGGAATAATATGTATATTCTTTTTCCAATGGATGGAATTTGTTCCACAAATCCGTGAGATGTTGAGACTTAAACGGCATATGGATCTGTTTAGGTTTTTTAGAGAACCTCTCTTTGGAATATTCCTTAGAACGGTCCACTGAAGGATTTAAAGTCAAATTAAGGTCACCCCTATTATGACTAACCCTAGATATTGACTCCCTATGGTTCTCAAGAGGCTAAGCAGGCAGTTATGAGGATCTGTGGTAGCTAAGTATATTGAAATAAGGGTGATTTGTGACTTTAAAATCTTACCAGTCAGTAACACATAACTATCCTTTGGGTCTTTTTTTTTATTTTCCACTATTAGAGGAAAGTCTTTAAGGAGCAAAATCGCTGCTCCGGCTTTTTTGGTCCTTGAGTAGAAGCATATAGATGGGAAAAACTTTTATGCATGTATTTTGGGACCTTGCCTTGTGCGAAATGTGTTTCCTGCGGAAATAGGGCCACTGGGTGATGGGGTAAGTATGTCAGAAAGGGTTTTCTTCTTTTGAATGGGAAATTAAATCCTGTAACATTGTGAGATATAAATGTGGAATTAGTGTTAGCCATCAGTTATGTGGAGACAGGAGGGGCAAGTTTATCTTACTTACTCTTGGAGGGGATCTGCCGGGGGACGAGGAGAGACCCAGGAGAGCAGGGGATTGTGAACCATAGTCTTGGAAGGTGCAAAGTTTCTGTTGAGAAGCTGCTTGTGCAGAATCTAAAATAAATAAAATAACATTACATTCGTGAATAAAAACAGTAAACATTTTTCTGCCTTCAGATGCAGAAGTACAAATACTCCTCAAGAAGCACGAAAGTTCCATAAACAGCCTAGGCCCTGGGTGAAAGACCTCCATCTCTCAGCCTCACCTAGGATGAGGAGGGTACTTATAGTGGGGGGTAAAGGTGGAACTGATCCCTTAGAAGGCAATCAAACCCCAACATATTAACTGAAAGCTTAATTTTGCTAGAGAGTGGTAATACAAAATTCCATAAACATAAATATAGCATAATAAGAAAGTGCAATAATTTGAATAGATAGAATGCTGACAATTATTATACTCTACATTCTGGAATTGCTCCTGTACTAAAGTTCGGGTACTTTTCCCCCATTCCATCTTGTCTAAGGAATGGGGGGAGTTGCTCCCTTTTGACAGAGTGCTTCACTAGAACGAGGCCAGAACTCCCAGTTCCCAAACAAAGTTTGTCTGTAGGGAACATGAATGTTTAAGGGAGTCTTTGCCCTGTCAGTGGGAAGAGGAATCACAGAGGATGGCCGTTTCTGATGTTTGCTCACTGGGGTTTCCTGCCATTCTCTTCTTTGCCTGGCTTCTTGTGTCCACCCCGGTGGCCTCCCTCAACCTCCGTGATAAGATTCAAGTGATGAAGAATCTGGTTGCAATCCCTGAGGGTCTTGGCCACATATGAGGAACCTTTGTAGTTGAATAACAGCGCAAAGGGGAATCCCCAACGGTAAGAAATGTTGTTCTTCTGCAGGATCATTAGAGCTGGTTTTCAACTTCCTCTTACTCAGGGTTGTTGGGGATAGGTCTGCATAGAATTGTAGTGAAGCATTGTCAGGGCTTTTGATATAGGTACTTTTCCTTGATGCCGTCAAAATAGTTTCCCTCACGCTCTGCCTTAAAAGGCGGCTGATAACTTTTAGCAGCTAGTTGGGCCAATAGTCGTTTAGCCTAGCTCCGATCTCACAGTCTATCAGACCATTTTGGCCTTAAATATATCCTGTTCTTCTACACAGTGCGGTACGCAAGCCCCTCTATGCCTGAGCTTATCCTTCCTCACCTGACCCTGACTGAGGGCCTCATACTATTAACAGCCGTAGGAGATGCGTGGCAGCAAGGACCGGCCGCAGGCTATTTGCCTATTCTATTCCTTTGCGGCTGAGGGCTCTGGCAGGCTTGCGGCCGGCGCCCTGTTATCCCTTGCGGCCGCAGCAGGAAAGCCTTTGATCTTACATGGCCGCAAGAGTTTAGGCCGCAAGAAAGCCCCTGTTGCTATTCAATTGCTATGTAAACCCTCTCGTCATGACCGTAATTATCTAAAACCGAGCTGCAGCTTACTTGCACCAAAAAGGTCCCGCTAGCACCATATTAAGCACATAATAAAGCCATCCTGCACTTTGATGAGACGATAAAGTGATTGGAGGTGTTAGCATTCATAGCACAACGGAAAGTAAACCGTAAATGATATATCGGATTTGGGCGATGTGCAAGCTTGAGAGGGTGTTGCTATTAATCCTCATGTCCCCCATTATGATGCCTAGCATTTACGGAGCTTTACAGTGCCATCTTGAATTTATATTTGCATTTACAGTTTTCTGACTTTGCGGACGGAAAACAAGATTTACGGGTGCAGGAAAAACGCTTGCGGACGTTTGCATGATGTGCGGCCGGCCGTAAGGGGTATATCCTTGCGGCGCCATCCATTTCGATAGCAAGGTAGCAGTAGCTCTACACGGGGCCGGAAGATGGCCGCAAGGAATCACAGCTTTGCGGTCATTTTACGGCCGTTAATAGAATGAGGCCCTGACCGTTTACCAAAAATATAATTTTTAACTGTCATCAAATATAATAGTTGTGATAATGTGTAACGCTCCTGCCGTGCATGCCCATTGGCGGCAGGAGGTTACACAGTATCTGATGCGCATGTGCAATGCGCCGTGCTGCCCCGCACATGTGTAATGGGCTACTCTAGCTCACACATGCACAATGCATATGCACAGTGCGGCGTGCATGTACAGTGCGCCACGCATGTGCAATGCGCTGCACTGCACAGGGAGAGGGAGACGGGGGGTGAGAGAGACACAGGGGAGGGAGATGGGGAAGAGACACGCTAGGGAGAGGGGGGATATAGACACAGGGGAGGGGGGGGAGAGACACAGGGGAGGGAGAGGGGGGAAGGACGCAGGGGAAGGGAGACCGGGGGGAAAGAGACACAAGGGAGGGAGAGAGGGAGGGAAGAGACACAGGGGAGGGAGGGGAAAAGAGGGGGTGGGGAGAGACACAGAGGAGGGAGGGGGGACACGGGGGAGGAGGGGGAAGAGGCACATCTAATATTATCCCATCATTTTTGAGTTTTTAAATAATATTGATCCCGGGACTCAAAGAGTTAATGCTTACCATGAAATTCACATGGAGTAAAATAGATGATCTAAAGCATTTTCTAGAGTGCTAAATTGCTTGATTGTGAGCCCCCT
This sequence comes from Discoglossus pictus, assembly GCA_027410445.1. NCBI lineage: Eukaryota > Metazoa > Chordata > Amphibia > Anura > Alytidae > Discoglossus > Discoglossus pictus. The sequence continues at coordinate 80,574,188 of CM050166.1, read as the reverse complement.
GCAAATATTACTTACTGGCACTAGTTATTGCTCAACCTCCGAATGCAAATTATGCGTAACGTCCATGTTTTACTGACATCATGATGACAGTCTCATTATATACCAGACATTTAGTGATCAAATTGCCAATGTCTGCTGGATAATAGAGAATAGTGGTAAAGTGGCACTATACATATAAAATCATCCCTAACCTTGAATAAATATTCACAGTGGGTGCTGCCCAGATACTATTGACAATTATATGATATCAGGAAAGTGGAAATATCTTTTAATCCTCTCTGAAGAAGCATTTTTAGCAAAATGCATTAGAGGGCCTTCACTACAAACAGCTGTTTTAACAGTTTTCTTTTGCTTATTTGGTTCCTTTGGGAGACTTAAGGCATTTAAACATATACAACAATATTTAATCAATTTTGGTCATTAAAGACCTTCTTAGGAGAGTAAGAGATTAATGTTATGTCACGCCCGCCAATTTTTGGAGACTACACTCTCCCCAATTCCCTCTCTCTCGATATGGGTCGCAACTTTTTGTTTAGATCTCGACACCAGCAGACACTTCAGATGACAGCATGATTTCTGAACAGACAGGCACCATCAGACCCCTTTTCTTAGGCTCTAAGAATCACACACCATGTACCTTTGATTAGTACAAGCAGACTCCGACACCACCTTTGTTTAGTGTGTCCAAAATCAGACTGGCACTTATTTATTGTTACAGAGATATCTAAAAACACACAAAGATCTCACTCCCCCCACATGCCTAACCCCTCCTCTTGTGGGCAATAGCTTGTCACACTCTCACCACCTGGGAGATGTCTATCCCATGATACAGTTGCCAAATCTCAACTTACAGGTTTATAAAACTAAACTTCCCCCTTCCATACTAAAGCCAGAGGATTTGTGTGTGGCTGCCTCTCAAAGCCATATAAATTCTTATGCCCACTTTCCTATTTCTAACACAGATAGAGTATTCCAATGTTAAACAATGACAGCACCACATGCACCCACCACATCCATGATACAACTACATGTATGCACCACACCCATGATACAACTGCCAAGCAAGTCGCCAGCACCCTCCAACCCCACATAAAACAACTGATTAACCCCAAACAGTCCAGTGGGCCCTTCTGTTTATAACATGTTGTTACAGATTTTTCACTAACCATAAGCAAACTGAAATATATTTTATATTGTTTTCTTACGAGTGAGTTTATTGTTGTAAGGGAATATATTTTAATAGAAAGTGAATAAAGGTTATGTTTTAAGCATACTAGTGACGTCCTGTGAGTGCATCCTTTAAAAGATATTTCCACTTTCCTGATATCATATAATTGGATATTAGAGAAAGCAAAAAAAAACATTTACCTCTGCTTCATAGTCTATTCTAAAGCATTTGACCTGTGGATTACTTCAAAATGTGGCAAGTTCTTAAAGAGATAGTGGGGAACAGACGATCTCATTATCCTCCAGAGGAATCTGTATTTGGATTAAGAAGCCACAGTCACAACTGAACATGGAAGAACCAAACCATTCATTATGGTTCTTACACCCCACTTCACTGATGGCTGGAAGTGAGGATTTACTAAATAGTCTATTGATGAGAGTGAAAGAAGAGAGTTCAAAAGCTGGACTGCAGCTCAATGTTAAAAGGACAAAGATTATAACAAACAGCGATCTCAGTTTCTGACAAATATAATGGGAAAAGTGGAGGTGGTAACAAAATGTATTTTTCCTGAGCTCAGGGATCTGCAGATAGTTACTGCAGCCATGACATTAAAAGGGGCATGCCGACCTTTGCATGCTGTATACCAGCGCGCCGCCATCAGTGCGAAGAGAACTGCGCTCTGATGACGCTCTGCACTCCAGCCTGCCAAGAGGATGCCAAGGCTAAGGTAACACCCTTACCTTAGCCTTGGCAGTCTCCAGTAAATATGAGATGGGGGCTTCTGTAGCAGATGGGATACAGGCTGGCATTTTATTTATCCTAGTCCGAACTGCTGGCTGGAGCGCAGAGCGCCATCAGGATGCAGTTCTCTGATGACGGCGCACTAGTGTTGAGCGCCAAAGACGTGCCACCCATTAAAAGATGTTTGCTTTTGGGGTGATAAACTGTGCTAAGTCTGTACACGCTAGTAAAACGTAAAGATATTACACTATCAACAAATTGGTAGTTCCAATAGTAACATGCATATGAGAGCTGGACAATAAAGAAGCCTGAGTTCTATAGAATTTTCACCTTTGAATTGTGGTGTTAGAAAAAAATCTCCTTAGAGTCTTTTGGACTGCAAGAAGATCCAATCAGTCAATACTACAGGGAATCAAGCCAAACTATTTACTGAAAGGTTTGATAATGAGGCTAAACTTGAAATATTTTGGCCAAATCACGAGAAGGCAGGATTTCCTAAAAAGAGCCTGATACTGGAAAAGACTGAAGGCACATGAATATGGGGACGGCAGAGATGGAGATGGATAGATGAGGTCATTTAAGCAATGTGCTTGATGGAGCTCAGGGGAGCTGTGGCTGACAGATGTGTCTGGAGTGCGGAAGCCTATAGGATCAAGGAGAGTCAGATACTGCCTACAGACCACTTCATATCACCCCTCTCCCTTCTCTTTTCTAAACTATAAATATTCAGATTATGCTAAATGTCCTTATAAACTCTGTCTTTTTGACCATGCCCCATTTTATAAGCCCTCTTTTTAACTTTTTCTATTGACCATTGCAAGCTATGGTCTCCACAACTGCACACACTATTCTAGATGTATAGAGTTGTATTAGCCTACTACTAAATCTTATAATAAATATGAGCTTCTAAATATTCTTAGCTAACAAGAATACCTGAGTAATGCTTCCTACACACTTGTATGCCTTCAACGTTCTTCACAGCTACAGTTACATCGAAATGAAAAGGCTGGCGCTAATATGCTTTATGGTTAGGTCTGTGGGTAGGTTTCCTGGCTTGTACTTAATCCATCCTGGGCTTTGCTTAAAGCTGTGTAATACAGCAGGCATATCCTTAAAGGGAGCCATGTTTGAAATGGTTCCAGTGCAATAACTGTATTTCATGGAATTCTGAGCAGGAAACACGTTTTTTTTTTGTTTTAGACATTCATATGTGAACACAAATGTAGTATTTATTTACTGTACTTCTGAACGGTGGAGGGCTTCTATCGCTCTTTTGACCACAATAAATTAAATGAATGTTGTGGTAAACAACCTCCACACAAAATCTACTTCACAAGCTAGGAACCAGCCCTACACTGATGAGATGCATTAACCTGGAAACAGTGCTGTCTGTGGGTAGGTTTCCTAGCTTATACTTAATCCATCCTGGGCTTTGCTTAAAGTTTTATAATACAACAAATATATGCAAGTATATGTTTGAAATGGTATTTGGATTAAAGAGCGAAGCATTTGTGGGCACATTTGCATGTCCCTGCCCAGGTTCCCAGAATGCAGTTTAATAACTGTATTTCTCGGACATTAGAGCAGGAAACAATTTGTTTTAGACGTTCAAATGTGAACACAAATGTACTATTTATTTAATATATATTTACTATCAAGGTAAAAATTGGATGACTTACTAATGCAAAGTACCCCATAGTTTGTCTACACAGAGTATTTTACACCCTAAAGATAGTTTACTGTCCAGTGTTGGATCACCTAGAATGTTACTTAACATGTCTGTTGCCTTTATGTTTAAGCCATGTAAGGTATCTGTAATTTCTCTGTTGTCTGAAGACCAGCAGCCAAATGCTAGTCCATTATGAATAAGTACTAATTCTCAAACTTAATTAAAAATGTAGGTGTCTCTGATGAAGCAATAGTGAAATGTACGTAAGGCATTTTGTGTGTCACTTATTGTAAAGGTTTGGGAGCCCTGGTGGGGTGTGAACAAATGCAGTTATATTAGAGAGCTAAAAGCACTTGTAAACTGAAAAGTAATATGTATTTTAGCTAGGATTGGCTTATCAAGTTGTATGTTTATCATAGAAACGTGTAATAAATTCATGAAAACTAAGCAATCTCAAACATTACAGTTGTACTTAAATTTGTATCCAGCATGCCTTCTAAAAAAGGGGAGACATATTAAAATAATTTAAGTGTTAAATGCATTGATGAATCCTCACTGTGATAAACTAAAAATAGATTTGTAAAATATTTTATAAAAATGTTAAATTCATAAAATAAGTCCATGTATACCCACCTCTTCTCTGCCTGCTGTAGATGGTAGATACATAAATAGATACATTGTATTAAGGCAGGAATTAGCAAAATCAACAGCACACAGTCATTAAATAAATTCAGAACTGACAACCATACTTTAGTGTCTATGCAACTAGTAATGATGCTGTTTCTTTAGATCTCTTTTGACATCACTGCTGAGAGCACAGTTTTGTCTAGGCCCAAACATGAAGAAATTATGCCTAAAAAGCTCAACATGAAAATTAAATGATGATGACCATGCCCTTATCTACCATCACCATACCTTACATCTATTAAAGTAAAGTAGCCATCTATTTACTGTACAACATTTACACAGCCTATTAAAGTACTTTACCTCATGCTATATACTTCCAATAATCGGTAAAATCTAAGACCACCATCTCTAACCACCATCCCTTAAACCCTATGCCACCTTCCACACTATCATCGCAATCCATTCTACATGCTCAGGCAATCCAGCTAGGTAACTAGGCTTGCCATTTGTGGCTGCCTATTTTCTCTTGCCTCATGGGTATACTACATGTACTCTCCTATAGAGTCCTAGAAGCAGGATCTCACTTATATCAAATACTGTCCCCTAATTGCATTCAGCCATCACTCCCTCATTACAATCCACACAGTTATTTCTTCTAGTCCACAACAAACACCAAATCCAGCCCCCTTAAGGTTTTAATACCCTTATTCTAACCAGAGGATTCACTCTGTCCCATCTCTACAGCAGAGAACTTATCCAAACTGTTGAACATATTGGCTCATCTCCACCTCACCTAATTATTTCCTTTCAAAACTCTACGGTTCATCCTGCTTCAACAAGGAGACAAGCTTCTCACTCTGAATCCCATTAAACAGTCATTAGTCTCGATCATACTCTAGTCATGCTACCCAGGATAAGATAGACTTCTTAAGCTTCCTGTCAGCTGCCATTCTTGCAGGCCAATCAATTCCACTTCTCTACCGATTGTTCTGTACCACTTACTGTGACATGCATCAACAATGGTGTCTCATCACTATCCCCTTTCTGGTCCGTATACGCTTCCTTCTCCAATAGGCCTCCACTGGACATCCAGCCTAGGCGACTGACCTCCTGCCACCAATCAGACACCCCTACTTATACAACCCTTCATGTACCCAAAAAATGGTTTATCAGCCATATGTAGCTCCTGTTCCACACCTCATTTTATGCCTAATTAATGATAAGAATTCCTTCATCCTACTTGCCACTAGCAATCCAGTTATTTTTTCACCCATATGCCTTACACCCTATTCGGTCAGTCTAAGCACCAGCTTTCATTACCTCGACTAAGTGCAACAAATAGCTCTCTTTTCATTTTCTTAGGCCGATCATTTTATACTATGGCTAACCAAGCTGTTTAAAGCATCATCTCGCAGGCCCAATCGTCTCCAGGCCGGCCACCGCCCATGGCCGTAAGGCAATCACCAATCCAAGCTTGGACCATACTCAGAATGGCTTAAAGGCATCTTTAAGTTTCCTGGAACATGAATGCATCTGATAGAGGAGAACCAGCAGTGCATGAAAACATTGTTTTGCATGACAAAACACCAAAGTAAACATTAACAAACTCACCCTGATGTTTGCTAAATCATTTGAGTTTGGTAGGAGTTGTTTATGTGAGTTAACACCCCTTGATATCCCTGCTAAAATTAGCATAAAATTCATTAATCATTTTGACCAATTACATTCCACACAGTAATATATTTTAATACATTCTAGCAATCTGTGATAGCAGCTTGTGCAGGAAGGAATCATGGTATGTGTAGTCCTCTGCGGAAGGAAGCAGGAGGAGCCAAACACTGCTTTGTAAGATCTGTGCAATGGGCTGCTGCTGGATTGAATGTTAGTAAAAATCAGTTCAAATCAGTACCCAATTGTTGTTTCTATTGGGAGGTTCACTATGCCTATTGTGACAAAGTGCCCCCAGAGGTGAGAGCAAAAAACTAAGTTTTGAAGAATTCTCCCCAGTGAAGACAGAGTTATCTCCCCGGAGCAGTGCTGAGAGACTAATTGAAGCTGCAGGTGTGGTAAGCCTTTTAAAAGACATACACAGAGAGTGTGCAGGCTGTGAGGAGCCTGAAAGTTACAGCTAGAAGAGGAAGCTGTTTGATTTTTGACTGCTGCAGTTTACAAAACCAGTGGTGCAAGCTGAGTAGAAGTTTGCTCGCACAGATGCACAAGGTGTGTGCTGTTTTTGGAAAAGCTATTTTTCTACATGAGGAATTGTTGTTTGCTGAAGATGCAAGTTTTTGGATCTGTAGGATGCAGAAACCTGCCGAGAGATAAAGACACAGAGAAAATGAGCTGAGTTTGTCAGAGGAAGTACAGACGCACAACTTTTAAGCTTATTTCAAGAGGGATGCCAGAGAGAAAGTCTGTCTGCATGAGCTATAACCTTTGATGAATATTTTTGCCACAATGATTGCTGAATCTGAGTTTGGAGTGAAGTGGAAGCCAAACTGCCTGGAGATTGTTGCGAACTTTAACGTAACTGTACTGAGACTGTTAATATACCCCAGGTAGAAGTCTGTGATGTTAACAGATTCTAGCCATCACAAAGAGGGTGTTAAGGCTTCCTGGACGTTGTGGCATTTGGAGAGTAGGGCAGGCCAGTGCCCGACCCTTCTGTGTGAAAAGTAAAGACAACTGTCTGAGGAAAAAGTAAACTGTATATGTTTTACCTGAAGGCCGAGAAGCGTCTTCAGGGCAAGCTAGGGTGTTCCTGATATTAAACAAGAACGTTTATGCAGGTTTTTATTTTATGCCTGAGTAAGCTATTTTTGTTTATGTTTGGAAACTAAAAAAAAAACGAAAAAGTATATTGGACTCCCTGCTGTTTATACAGTATGTATCTCAAATGAGAAACCGGTTACCAAAGGCCACATTTCCACAACTGATGTCAGAGATGCGACAGCCCATGTTCTCAGCATGGAGGAGGCATTAAAGGCCTTATTGCAAGCCACAGTGGCACAGCAAGCATCCAATAAGCAACAGGAGAAATTGAATATGTTGCTGGTAAGCCAGAGAGAGATTAAAGAGAAATGGCTGAAACAAACAGAAAAAGTCCACGGAGAAATGGCAGAGACAATCGGAATAGTCCAATGATAAAGACACTTTAGAAGCACAGAAAGCACTGCTACAGCAACTGAGCTCTGCAAATAACATTTTGGCTTCAATATCAAGTGGAAGCATAAATTAAAATTGCTTCCTAAATAAGATGACAAGTAAGGATGATGTAGATCAATATCACTTAGTAGGTCATGGGATCCTTTTGGAATATCCATGTTAGGAGGAATTAACTTACCTCCGCTGATAACCAGGAAGTGCATGAAACAGCCAGCCTTCCTTCCTCCCCTGGGTTCCTGGTGTCTAATAGGATGTCAGATGGTAATTTCCCCTAAGTCACAGGCTTCCCAGGGATCTTTGATTAGCCCTGGAGAGGAGACACTTTGTCTGAGGGTGACTTCTCACCTGTCCTGTCATTTTAGGTACATGTCACAGGTTGTTATAGCAAACACAGATCAAAGAGATGCCAGTGACCTCCTCCCTGAGCTGTAGTTGCTGAGGTAATTACCTCCAAGTTCAATTAGGAGTTTGGACCCAGCCAGAAACTTATGGTGACAATTCTAGCAGAGATCAAACCCCCCACCTCCGTCATTAGATTACCACCTAATGGCACTAACCTTAAAGTGATCTCCCCCTTCCTGTGGATTTAGCACAAAAACAGAGACCCCAGGGCTTTTATTTTAGTCCCAGCTGAATATACATTTACCCCCTGAGCTTACTGTTAGCTCTCTCTCCTAGTAGCATGGCTTTTCAATTGTGCACCCCTGTGTCCCATGCCCAGGCAATCCCGGTATAACACTTTATTAATAATTCATAGGGAGAATTGTGCATTTTGGGACCAAACATACCTGGATTTCCTTGATACATCAAAAAATGAACATAAAAATTGCTTAACACATTTTAACATGGCCCACAGGGAACAACATGGCTGTCATCCCACACACAACCCCAAATGACCAACATGGCTTCCAGAGTCCCGACACTCCAGCTCAGAGGATATCTGCTAGAGAAAGGAGAAGAAATAGTGGCCCATTTGTTGTGGTTCAGTCCCCGTCAGTTCAAGAGTCCCATAAGTAGTTTTAGGGTCTTGCTGGGCATAACAACGGGAGCTGTATCTCCACCACACACTACATAAACATCCCACAGACTGATTCCTGAGGATCAGTAGATAAAGTCTCATGGATCAGCATCAACCCTAGACCTTGAGAAGTATTGTTATATATCATCCTTCCGAGAATATTATGTGCATTTACACCTGAGGACGACATCATGGTGATAAGTTAGAGCTCTGAAAATTAACACAGTAAACAAACCATGTTGTTTAAAGGGCTTCTGTAGGAACTTTGCACTTTCAATAACTAGGTGACTTTGACTCTGTTAGAATGAAGAACTTGAGAACACATATATCTTGTCGCTCTATGTTGTACAAAAGTACACTTGTATTTAAGTCACGTACCAGGTATTTGTATGCAGTGATACCAGTATTCCAAGATCTACTGCTCCAAAACAGAGCAAAATGTTACCTTATGTGAACTTAGAACATCCCGCCTCCACAGGAAGTAGATTCTAAATTATTTTAACTAATAATGTGTATGTACAGAATACTTTTGATTAATATTTTTGTGACTCTGCAAGATTCTTATACTCCCTATAGTATATGATTTTTATTAAAAAAAAATCACATCTGTTTTCTCAAACATGTCAGTCAAGCACTGCTTCAAAAATATATTGTAGCCAAACCAGAATGACCTTTTTGCATGTTCACCCATCAGCGCTTTCCTTTCTGATTGTTCTGTAGCCAAACAAGTTCTTGTCAAGGCCATAAAAATGTTCTCCCTCTCTACCCATGCTCAAGCCAGAAATAAGAAAAGAAAGCTATACTCAATCAAACATAATTAATAACTGGTTAGAAGCTATTTCCAAAAGATCATCTAACTATTCTATTGATACTGGCAAGGAATATGTATTATAAAACAGTGGAACCATGTAATATAACTAATTTCACCCCTATATGCAAAATAAAAATGTCATTAGGTTATAACTGCTGGTGTCACAATACTATCCCATACATTCAGTAAGCTTCGCAGAATTTTTGATGTACATTGGTGAAGTCTATTAAGATTTGCTGAAGATTTCAATACTGCAATTGCCATTGCTGCCAAAACAATAAAGTCACTCCAATCTTTATTTAATCTTGGGCTCTAAAACTTTCAGCAGTGTCAATGTTAGTCATATTCAATAACTAAGTAAAAATGCCACTCTTATTTAGTGAAATAACGGAACCAGCAAAAAAAATATTGAGTTTGCGTGTATCAGATGACCAGAGTGCTTAATTGATAACTAACACCCAGCCACAAAAAAATATTCATATTCATGGATTTATCTTTAAATGCACTGTAGTTGTATTACTGTAAATCATGCTATGCACTATATTCATCAGAACTGGAAAGCATAACTATTAGAAATGTACAGTGAAGTGCTTAGAAGGGAATTACGGTATATATTTTTAATGAAATTTTGACAGATGGATTCTACTAGTTCCAATATAATTGTTCAAAAGTCTGGGTGAAGTGAAGTGTCATATTAAAAATGTTCCAAAAAAGGAAATGCCTGACTGAGCATGGCAAAGAGTTTCACTTGTTTCACTGCTTTTTCATGGTGGCACTGCATATAGAAAGAATGATAACTAGGGATTATTTGGATATTTTAGCACTACAGAATATGGAGGCATTTTACAAATTAAAGATAAAAATATTTAGCAGATTTTATCTGCAGGTTTAATTGTAAGTTGGAACATAAGGCTTGTGGAGCTTGTACAGGTAGCTGGGATAGTGTAGAGCTTTGGTATGTCAGCAGATCAAGCTTGAAATGTAAACAGTATTTTTGAGCAAGTGTAAAGCAAAGAAACCAGGTGTTATGTGGCAGGATCAAAGTTGATTTGTTAATATACTTCTATCCTGGTTATATTCTTCTGATGGAAAAATAACGATTCCCTTACAAATAACAGCTAATGTTTTAGTAAAGTTCAAAATCAAGAACAGTGGCTGAGCTAGTGAATGGAGAGCCATTATGCAAAGTTATTTGTTGCCCCCTTGTGACTTCACTGTACATACAGTAGAGGTTAATAAAAAAACAAAACCATGTTGATGGTCTGGTCACACTCATGGTGCTCAGATGACCTTTCCATAATTGTCAGTACCTCACCTCTAATAAGCTGAGTCCCCCTATATTCCAGGCTAAATGCAGTAGCAGAGGGTCCCTACCTTATTCTCATAACTAACCCCACAGTTGCGCACATTTTCATATTTTACAAGTACAAGTTCCAGTGCAGAGTCCACTCTAACTCTGCATATCTTCTAGACGTGTAAATTAATTGCTGATTTTCTCATATTCTTAAGATTTTATAGATATTTCTATATTTTTAAAATGTGACTAACCATGCAGCACATTTTCACAGTGTCTGTCACTAAAGGAAGTCTGATGCATACTTTACAACAGTTTAACATGAAAGGAAGAACTAATTAAACCAACCTTAATTACTAACTATGGGCCTAATTCAATTCCACGCCCGTAACTCGATCGCAGGCGGCAACATGTCTGCAATCGAATTGTGGGCTCCCGTTGGTCTCTGTTTGCGAGGCTATTCAAATGCTCCAGGTCGCATGTTGCGATCCTGAAGCCAGCTCCTTAAACCATGCACTGGTTTGGAGCAGTTGTGGGCGGAACCGTATCAATTCACAGAGCCCGAAACCGCCCATTTCGGAACAGCCAATAGAAAATTTGTCATAAATACGGCAGTAAAACATGGAGGTTACGTGTTAATCAATCAGGTTCGGGGGTCCGAAATGTGATCAGATTTGTACAACTTGTAAAATAAAGAATTATTAAAATGAATGCTAATACTGTTCTAATCCATATGGGTGGCCTAACTCATTGATATCCAATATCATTTAACCCCGAAATGACACATAAAAATAAAACTAATTTCCTGCAGTTGTGCGAGATTGAGACTGTTGTGCAATTGGTTTTAATGTCTTTCATCGCTCTTCCCCGTAATTTACAGTGCAGGATTACTGTTTTATTTGCATTTACAGTGCTACAAATTGGTATTTAATCCCTTTGCGGGTCCTCTCGAGTACACATAGGATTTTCACCTCCATTTGCAGTTTACGAGTATGGATACGTTTGCGAGATTGGGGATTTGGATCAATTGAATAACCATTTGCGATTTTAGCCCTGCGAAAGTGACACATCAAAGTCTTCTGGATGGTGTAAGTTACAAATTGAACGGATGGCATTTTTTCAACCTCGTAACTCGTAACCCGATCAGAGCATGCAAAAAGACGCCAATTGAATAGCAAATTTGACTGCAATCTCGCTTACAGGGCCTCCATATCTCAAATTCGGACAATTGAATGAGGCTCAATGTAACTATGTAACTCTAGTCCAAAGATGATGGGGAAATATACTTTAATTTTACAAAAAAAAGATTACCTTTTTTATAACAATAAATTGAAAACTAATATAGTGATCTTTATAATTTAAAAATCCTAAAATATAGACAATCACAAAAATCCATTTTTATTTGAAGTCTTTTTTTGTGGACCACAATCTATATAATAGTTATTGCTTTAAAATAACATTTTCTACTGTAAAATGACTCAGGAAACTTATTAGACAGAAGAAAATGGCTATTGAAAAGAAGTCTTCTTTGAGCTAAACGAAGATAAGAAAGATTCATGAGGGGATTTTTTTTACCTTTCTATTTACAAGTATAGCCCAGTGGGAATATTTATTACAGATTTTGGATGGAACTCTCTTTAATAACATTCAGTATTCAAACAAGGTTTTCTTTTCAGGAGAATACATTGATTCAGTTACTAGTAGTAAGCCTGAATGTGCAAAATTAGTGCAGAAATACAGCAAAGCATTTACTTTATTAACTTAAAAGGCTTGATAAAGCTAGAAACTTACAGTTATTTGTTGGGATATCATTGTAAATGTTGGCAGATACATTTTATCATCATTCAATATTTAGTGATGTAAACATCTAGTGTTACAGAGGCAGAGGTGGACTAACTTGCCACTGTACTCTGAAAGCCAATGATAATAAGCAGTATACACCTTATGCCAAAATGCTCTCCTACACAGCTGATGTCTTCACAATGTTTCCATTCAATAATTTCTTATTTTTTTCTCTCCATGCCTCCACATAAACAAACCACATTTTCACACATGAAGAACATTACATTCAGCTCCTTTGCTGAGAAATAATACACCCTGGGGTCCATTTATCAATGTTTCATTTTTCTTAGCCAATTGAAGATTAAATACCATTATAAATTATTGCATATAGAGCGCTTGCTGTGTTTTCCCCCTATTTTAGATGCAGAAGTCTGAGCCACAGTCAACCTGTCTTTTCAGCCCTGGGCCACAATCACTTTATATTTTTAGAAAAGTAGACTATGAACTGAGCACAGTATTCCAAATAATATGGGTTTATGTAGATCACAGTATGTTTAATTTGGAAAACTTAATAAATCATCTCTGTGTAATTTGAATTTTATTATATTTACTCATGCTTTTATGGTGTCTATCCACAAAAACACGATTGTGTTTTTATGGATGCTGCATGCAGAAATTGCTACTGGACTATTCCAAAACCAAAGTACTATATGATGTAAAGGACCACAGCACAATAAGAATATATTCATTTTTAAACCTTTTGTCTGACTAAGAACATAGTTAAGCTGGGAAAAAGTCATAAAGCGAAAGTTTGATTCCAATGATGGACCCTGGAAGCATTAATGATACTTTGGCGTTTGAGAGGTTTATTTACATTTCTTGAGAGTGGTTCTTTCATCTATTTGAGCAAACTTCCTGCCTATAAGGGGAAGGGATATGGTATCAAATTCAATCGAATCCAATTATATACTGACCTCTCCTTGTTCCTTCCCCCACTCCTCCCACCACTGTTAAAGAAATACACCCTCCTGAGCCATGCTCTTGGGAAGTGAATAATACCAAAACTAGATTCTTGTGTTCCTAAACAGAGTCTTCAAAAATTCTATTTTTTTCTAAGAATGTTCACAGATTTTATGTCAGTTTATTACATACCTCACAAAGAAGTACCTTGTATCATGAACTACAATGGTGTACTTTATCTTGTATGGGGTTTTAAAAAGGGCATATTTACCTGTAGTTCACCAGATGGAAAGTAACAAAAAAAATACATTTTTATTGAGAAAGTTATGGAAAGTTTCCATACATCCAGAAGTAACCATAATTATAGGAATAATGTATAATCTTGAGCAAATTTAAAATCGATAACTTGGAAGACCCACTGAAGGAAGTTTATATAAAGAAATTCTTATTGTAACCAGATTGCCTAATAATATACAGTATAGAGAGATATTACCTCAAAAAGAAACTGTCTGCATGAGGATAATACTTAGAAACAAAAGCCTTTTTTATTATTCCCCAATAATATACTGTAATCATTATCAGTGGAATAATATGAGCTTTCTTTCACTAGCTCCTCTCAAAAAATACCCTTAAACTAAGTGACTGACACCAAGGACGGTTTCTCATTGCTCTCTAGCCTTAACCTGTGCACGCAGCCTGCTCACAAGAGATTCTGAAGCCTAGTAGTCTCCATAGCAGTGCTGCTGAATGGTACTCACAGACCCCAATGGCATCTAAAGCTTATCCCTATGCCACTAGAGTCTGTTAATCTAACTATGAACCTTCATGTCCCTGAGGTCCTTAACAGACCCCTATTGCATCTAACTATTAATATTAACCCCATCCCACAGAGGTCCTTAGTAAACTCCCAAGGCAATTAAAATTAACCCTGTGCCATTGAGGTCCTCAATAGAACCCTATTTTTAATCCCATACCATGGGGTCCTCAACAGACCCCTATGGTAACATTAGCCATAACCATAGGGCTGCTCAACTGACCACCATGGTAATAATAACCATAACCATGGGGTCATCAAGGAACCCCATGGCACCTAACATTAACTTAGGTGCCATGGTGGTACTCAAGGACCCCCATGACACTCTTGCTACAACAACAGGAGTCCATACTGGACCCCCATGTAGGCTAACCACCCCATGGAGTCCATAAGGTCTGACATTGTCCCTATTACTAAAAATGACTCAATGAATAAGCATTACAGAAAATGAGAAATTAACTTCTAAAAATAAACTATAGCTCTAAGGGTGTAAAAATATACTTCCCTCCAGCAATGATAAGCAAAGCCCTGGTGCATAATCTTCTGCCCTGGATAAGCGGGATAAGTTGATTGAAGAATCCATCCTCTTCAGTCTTGGTTGAAGCCCAAGACACTCATCATTTGGTCCTTTGAAATTGGCCTCCACCTAAAAAAAAGCTGCTGAAAAAATACTTGTAATGGAGCTCCCCCTATCCTTAATGTCTTAAATAGACATGTTGAGATTGTGATTGGCTAAATATCACTACTCGAAGCTGCCTTGTGTATTAACAACCACATACGTTGCCCCACATCTTTGGTACATCCACCTGATGTTTTAAGCATTATAATCTTTGTTTGAAAAATATGTGATCTGAAATTTGATAATATTACATTTATTTTGCAGCACAAACAGTAATGTGAGTATAGAGAAAGGTGGGAAGGCGCTAGCTCAAGCATTGCAAATGATTGCAAGATAACAAGTAATATTTTGTGAACGCATTATATGACATTTCAGAGTTCAATTCTGACAATACAGCATACACGTTTGTGTTTGTCATGTGAAATAAAGGTGATGATTACATTACTGACTGTGGTTTGACACTGGACATTAATTAATTTGGTACTTGTGTTCTGTTCTTGCTGGTGTTACTATGTTATTGGTAAATGGAAAACAATTTAGATAAACACTAACTAAACAACTAAATATTCAGTATAACAAAATAAAATATATTTGTGGTAAATTTGTGTCAAATATCAGTTAAACTCAAAACTCAGGCTTTCCTGTATCCAGTAAGGGATTCTTTTTCCTAAAGTTTGTATGGCTTTAACCAGCTTTGACACATTAATCTAAACCATAGCTCTTGTCCATCCTCTATCCATGCTCTGTTTCCTCTCTTCCTTGTTATGAATGTGCAAGCTTCCTTTCATGGATAATTCATTATTCTATGAATATTTGAATTGCTTTTATATTCAATTACCCTTTGCCCTTTATCTTCTAGAAGAAAGCAATGTTTTCACATCAAACTTTATGTTTTCTTGCAAAACAAAGTATTAACATATATGAATGATTTTTTTTTTTCATTTCCATGAAAGTGTGCAAAGTTTGTTATTTTTTAAAACTGCTGCCAGCTCATCTTCTCAACTCTGCCACCTGAGTATTTAAACTTATATAGTAAATACAGTGTTTCCCTGAAATATAAAAAATAAACATACGCATTTGGCAGACCCGTTAGAGTGGCAATTTTAGTTGAGTATCTGTGACTGACTTTAAAAACTTTAATCCCAGCTCTCAGAACTTGCTGATGCTTCTCTCTTGAAAAGAAAATATCACACAGTTTGAAGAGCCAAGCTGTGTCATATAATAAAAAAGGATTAAATATTAATTACTAATTTACTCTACTTCTAAAAGTCCTACATAAGTAAACATTCTGGTCCGGCCAATCTCAAATTAATGGCAGCGTATAAAGCTCATCTTCAACCTAATACTCGTACCACTCACCAACTTTATATAAACGCTAAATCATTATATCATACTATAGTTTCTGACTAGGCTAACCAAAAGTCATTCATATCAAAAATAAATATTACAGAAGGACTAACAAATGTGGCCAACTATTAGCTACCCTTACTAGAAATGCACATTACTGCAAAACTCACATGAAATATACAAAATAATATTAATAAAGGGACAAATACACCGATTTGCAAGACATAAGACCTAGCCAAACTTGTACATGACCACCTACAAACACTATATAAAGTACGGGTAAAGCACAGGTACATAACTCAGGCATATCATTCTTGCAACAGACAGGACTAAAATCTAACCTAAATTGAAAGGAAACCTTTATTGCCCCAACAACAGACTTACAAAATACAATAAAAAATGTAAACCTGGCAAAAAAACAGGTCCATGGCAAAACACCATTGCCATAATGTAAAATAATTTAAATTGCTATCTTCTTCTTCCATACCCCAATATTTCAGTATGGCTAATGTCATGGTCTTTCCTAATGGACTATTCTAATCCCCCAAAAAATCCCCGTTCTATACACATATTTAATTACTGAATCAAGATTTTAAGATTTATATCACACCCTAACCTGTTTTCTTACTTAAGCTGGCTCCACCAAATTTAGACATTCAACTCTTAACAAATAAAAGATTCTACTATATGCACAAATAGATTATTAGCAGCCTTATTACATTGTGAATCAGCAAATTTAAAAAAGCTCTATTTAAGCACATGGCATATATTCTTTACAGAAGTTTTTAGTTAGTGAAGTCCTTGCTTTTGGATAGAAGTTCACTAACTATAAACTTCTGTAAAAACAATATGCTGTGGGCTTAAACCGAGCCCTTTTACATTTACTGAATTGCAATTTAATAAGGCTGTAGATCAGCAAATGTGCCCTTGTATTAACTTAGTAGCAATATCACATCTAAGCTAATCAAAGATCCCATAAGACATACAGCCTTATAAAATAGAGAATCGTCCAATTGAATAGGGCTCTATATAAACAGATAGAATATTTTTTTACAGAAGTTTTTAGTTAGTGAAGACCTTGCTTTTGGATAGAAGTTCACTAACTAAAAACTTCTGTAAAAAAATATGCTATGTGCTTATATAGAGCCTTATTCAATTGGCCGAATCGCAATTTTATAAGGCTGATAATGTTTTACTCTATTACCAGTATCAAGCTTGGCATTTAGTATAATCTCCATTACTCTTAAATCTACACATTTATTCATTCATTTAAGACTCAATCCCAAATTCCTAGTTGAGTAGTCTTCTTGTAATAATAAAGGGGGACCACAATGCATCAGGGATTTCTTTAATATGAATGGACTCAATTCCTGGATAAATATACACAACTCCAAAATGGCATTCTAACTTATTTACAAGGTTGACATTACACAAATAATGCCTGCAAACTTTTCCTCAACTAATTATAAAGATTAATTACATGCCTTACTCACACTCAATATCCCAAATACATAAAGCAAAAATTGGATTTAATCAAAGTTACATTTATCACTGGACACAAGCCTAACGTTGTAAATATGGTGAAGGCTTCTTTCAAAATGTTAATCACAATTTCTGATTGTGAAATTATGTTAAATATATTACACTATTCTTATGTATCCCTGCTTCTTCTTCATAGGGTGGATTTATCAATTCCTCCCCAGTGTGATAAATCTCAGACTCTCGAGGCTTATCTGTTCTATTGCTTATGGAACTGTCCCCTCCATCAGCAATGATTGCACAAAATACAATATTATTATTGTAAACATACTCTTAAAATCATCTTTACTTTAACATGAGCCCTATTTGGTTATATAGTTCACAGACTCTTAACTTAAGCTAATATAGCGATTCTTGTACTTAGTTTAAGCTCTGCCAAAGCAATTCTGAAAAACGATATCAGTCCTAATATACCTCCCATCCACATCATGCAAGCAGTCTTTAACAGACTTGAATATCTATTTCAAATGGACTGGGTGGAAACAATGATGCAAAAGGAACATTACACCAAACATTTCTTTAATTAGTGGCTCTCCTACATGTATAAGCTTTACCCTTCAACCCAATGCTTAATTCATAATATGTTTCCATATACTTTATGGTATGTTTGCAGACCACACACTTCTCAGAAATCCTGGTGGACCTGACCTGTGGAGCCCACATGTGGTTGGACAGTGGTTAACAATCTTGCATATCTAGGAAAACCTATGAGAATTGTGGCCTAGTGTTGGTCCTGTGTACTTATCTAGTATTTTGAGTATGTTGTGCTTTGTAACAAATTAAGATAATATATAGTTTTAACTCTCTGCTAGTTTGAAACAAACTCTAGGGTGCTTAACACTTAATAATAATAAAAATTGTCAACTTTATTAAATTATTTCACGCATCTTTAAAAAGTGAGTCCACATCATTCATACCAAACCACATAAATCAAATGAAAAATATATAATCTAATAAATGGGATAGCGTGGAAGGTTAGGCCTATGACCTCAGTGGGTCCTTCTTTCTGGAAGGCTCTCTAAGAGATATCCCAAATCTGGCTAGGAGCCCTGCAATAGATAGAAGAAATAGTCACATACTCTCAAAGGATATTGAGGCCCTTCATCACAATAGTCCAATAATTGAATGTGATAGTGAATGATCAGACCCCTGTATGATAAAAACAATAATGAACCCTATTTTACATTTGCAGCAGACCAACTCATAAGCTGTAACATAAAGAGAAAATTTTCCAATGCCCTGTTGGAAGCCTCACAAGTTCTAAAGTATGAAAATAGGTTCCTAAATGCTAAAAAAAGGGCTAGCCTAATGGTCTTTTCACCAAATTTATGGCTTCCTCAGAGGCTTTGGCTATAGGTGAAATATACAGTTTTACCCTTACTTTAAAACTGTCCTGGACAAAATATACCTGTATAAGACAATATATTAATATGATGTAAGTTTCGTTATGCTTATAATTTCAGTGGAATTAGCATTCTCTTTACATTATATACTGTATGACAAAACATACCAATATTTATAGGGTTATGTAAGTGATGTTATGTAAATACCATCAAAATAAAACTTTCTAGAGGATATTACTTCTTTTTCTTAAAAAAATACAAAATATAATAAATGAAAAGACCAAAAAAGAAAAACAAACAAAGATTTAAGGAATGGCAAATATTTTTGTTCTTGTGTTTCAATTAAAACGCTTTTAAAAGTAGTATTTAGACAAAATAAATTTTTTGTATCCAGAACATATCACAAAAAGACATATCAAATAGTAATTTATGCTTATTATACTCCCAAACTCAGACACAAACAAAACCCAACAATCACATCACAATGTCACAGATGCACAACAGATAATGTAGATATAGAGTAAGTGAGGGGGAGGTATTTAGTGGGGAGAAGGTTGAGGGGGGGGGTGAGGAGGAGGTTGATGAGGAGGAGGGAGGTTGAGGTTGAGGAGGGGGGTTGAGGTTGAGGGGATGAGGATGGGGGGTTGAAGATGAGGATGGGGGTTTGAGGAGGGGGTTGAGAATGGGAGTTGAGGAGGGGGGTTGAGGGGTTGAGGATGGGGGGTTGAGGAGGGGGTTGATGTTGAGGAGGGGGGTTGAGGTTGAGGGGGGGGTGAGCAGGGGGATGAGGATGGGGTGTTGAGGATGAGGATGGGGGGGTTGAGGATGGGATTTGAGGAGGGGGTTGAGGACGGGGGGGTTGAGGATGAGGATGGGGGTTGAGGGGGGAGGATGAGGATGGGGGGTTGAGGAGTGAGGTTGAGGGGGGGTTGAGGAGGGAGGATGAGGAGGGGGTTAAGGATGAGGAGGGAGGTTGAGGATGGGGTTGAGGATGGGAGGTTGAGGAGGGGGTTGATTTTGTGGAGGTGGTTGAGGTGGGGGTTGATTTTGAGGAGGGGGTTGAGGATGAGGATGGGGGTTGAGGGGCAGGATGAGGATGGGGGTTGAGGGGGGAGGATGAGGATGGGGGGTTGAGGAGTGAGGTTGAGGGGGGTTGAGGAGGGAGGATGAGGAGGGGGTTGAGGATGAGGAGGGAGGTTGAGGATGAGGAGGGCGGATTGAGGAGGGGGCTGAGGATGAGGAGGGAGTTTGAGGATGAGGAGGGAGGTTGAGGTTATGGAGGGGGGTTGAGGTTGAGGAGAGGGTTGAGGATGGGGGGGTTGAGGATGAGGGAGTTGAGGATGAGGAGGGAGGTTGAGGATGAGGAGGGAGGTTGCGGATGAGGAGTGGGGTTGAGGAGGGAGGTTGAGAATGAGGAGGGGGGTTGAGGAGGGTGATAAGGGAGGGGGGAAGAGACACAGGGAAGGGAGAGGGGAGAAGAGACACGGGAGAGAGAGAGGGGACACAGGGGGCAGCCCATTTCCCACCCTCGTCTTATACTCGAGTCACTCATTTTACCCAGTATTTTGTGGTAAAATAGGTGCCTCGGCTTATACTCGGGTCGGCTTATACTCGAGTATATACAGTATATATATATATATATATATATATATTTGTGGTCGTGTACCTCTCTCTCCCCGCCCCTTTGGAGGTAGGGCTCTGCAGCCTTATAAGCACTTCCTGTTGGGACCTCACAGTCAGTCAATTTCTGGGCTCATGCATGCAGGATGCTTTTCATCTCTCTCTCTGTTACAGGTTCTGATTTACTTTGCTACATATCGGCGAGCCTATTACTGCCTTTTTTGGGGCCTTTTCCTATTTGCCAGGGTGTTACTATCACTGGCTTTCTCCTTACATTAATATGTTACAAGGTAAGCTTTCTGCTCATTGCAGCTTTCTGGCCCTTTTACTGTCTACAAGGGCATTACTACCACTGGTTTCTCATCACATCACCATTTTCCCAGGTTAAGCTTTCTGCTTATTGCTGCATTATGCCCATTCATGTCTGCAAGGGCATTGCTGTTAAATGTCTCTGCTTTCCTTAACCTTTCGATGTTAATATGTCAGATTTCCTGCTATGCTGTTTCTGTCAAATTTCCCTTGCCCGTTGCAGTATTCCTACGCTACATAAAGCTTTCTTATTGGTAAGTATTCATGCTCTACATTACACTTTCTTATCATATACCGGCCAAAAATACGAAAATATTTCCTTTATCAGTATCTGAGGTCATACTTTCGCCTCTTAAAGCCATATTTCATGGATTGCAGGCTAAATCTACTAACCTTCGACCTTTCAATATCTTTCTATAGGTCCAAATCAACCTACTCTCTACAACTCCTAAACCGGCCTTCGTAGGCCTACCTCGTTCATGCATCCAAATCAGCCTTCGCAGGCCTCGTTTTCATTACGTTTTCATAAACCTCTCCCCTCTCCTCTACTTCACTCGGCCCTTTGCACTGTAAGCAGGCCATGTAGGGCGTAGCCAAAGGCCACATCTCTGCTACATGAGGTGTGGGGACCTCATTCACCGAACACACTTCCATTTCACGCTTCCTACAGGTTATACAGTAGATCAGCCTACACTAGACACTACCACTCGTTAGCTCCCTTGCACACCCTTTGGCCGTTCGTCACCGTGGAGAGAGAGACGCTCCCACAATTATTGGACTGTCAGAATTCGAAATATATATATATATTTATTTATTTAAGAAAAAAATCAATTATTGTTATTGATTTTACTAAAGCCAAACATTACTGAAAAAATATAATAGTTCAAAATGTACTATGTTTCATTACTGTATTTAACTAGAAATAATGCAATATATTTAAAAATATGCAATTGTACCCTTTAATACCTTGACTTTTCATTATCTGTAAAATTATCTGTGATTTTATATATTTATTTACCTCTGTGTTTCCGCCAAAACTCACAAACAAAGAATCTCGTGCTTCAGTAAAAGCTCCATGCACACTAGATTCTAAACTCAAAGACAGGGCTCTCCATTCTTTGCAATTTATACATTTTAACCCTTGTTCAGCGGTACGTAATATGTTGGCGTGTTACAAATAAAGATAACAATATTAATAATATTAAGAAATCAAGCCCATTAAGAATATTAACAGGGCTGCTATCTCTTTACTGTGAGTGACTTAATCTGAATACTACCAAAAGCATTGAATAGTCCTGTTTTGAAGTTTGGGCTAACAGAATCCCTTCTCTAGTCTGCTAACATAAATAACATAAATTCTGAGAATCTACGTGCATTCCATAATATATTCTGATTTGTAAAGTTCATTCCTTTGTATTTCCCTGCAAGTATTCTAAGCATTATGGAATCTCCTATCTCCAAGTCAGGTCTATGTGTGACTTCACAAGAAAGCAACTCCAAATATACTGGAAATTTCTAAGTTTACTAACATTCAACAGTTAGTGGGGAGATTAGCATCTGAAATGCAAGGTTCTACCTATATTATACTAATGTATCTGAGTGTATGCATGCAAGAGTGTAGAGTATTCCACCTGGCCTCTGATTATTTGCTACAATGTATTCCAGTTGAACACACAGATCAACTAGATCTTGCTGAGTCATACCTATCATAGCCACACTTAGAAGATTGTCACAGTCAATCAAATCTTCCATCAGTAAATGGCCACTAGATGTTACTGTAGTCCAAGAAATTACTAATTTCACTTTTGCTTGAACCCTAGTCTCTTTTGGCTCAATGTTATTCCCAGCATTGTGTCCATGATACAAACCCGCCCCTAAAGCCTGTTTGGTAAAAAACAGTTTCTGTCTGATTATCAGCTGGGGCACAATTTATTGTTCCTTGTGATAGATAACATTTACTGTTTGTTGGGCGGAACCTTGAATATCAGCAAGCTAGACATTGCTTGCACATTAACCTCTACATCAACAGCTGGTCATTTCAGCTACAAAATTGGTAAATGTAGCATATATTTTTCTAACAGGAGTTTTTTTGCAACAATGTTACATGTTTATTAAATGCAGTTCACTCGTTTTCAGTGCTTTAGTGCTTTTAGTGCTTTACTGTCTTTTTAACTGGTGTGGCCGGACTTAAATGCCCGCAAGCCACTTTTGAGGGCTATTTTGAGATTTAGCATTCTCGGGGGACGGGGACTGGAAAGAGCACTATCGTGAATCAGTACTCAGCGGGGTAGTGTAAACCATGGTATACCTGTGGTGGGCAAAAGAGTGATATAAGCACCCCTCCGTACAGTAGTACAAAAGGTAAATCTTACATTTGTGTTCCATTTGCATTTCTGAAAATAAATATATACTGTATATATATATATATATATATATATATATATATATATATAAATTCCCAGAGCTTATCTTTATGAGAATCTTTTTAGCTGGATCCTAAGTTTGACATTTTTGTCCATCCCTCAAATGTCATGTATATAGTAGATCCCCTTCTGGAGCTGTGAGATATACAATGCATGATCACCCAATATGGGCAGGTCGTAGGAGAGAAGTAACTGTCCCCTGAAGAAGGAGTCGGCAATCCACTCCAGTATCATTGCCAAGACAACTAATAGATAGGTACAACCAGAGACATAATGATATGGTACTGGAAGATGAGCCTCTCAGGTTAGAAGGTGCCTACTAAATTAATGGTGAAGAGCAGAGGGCAAGTACAAGTAGCACCAGATCGAAAAAGTGGCTGGGCCAAAGCCGAGAGGACACCCCACTGGGTCTACAGACAATTTCTCAGCACTGTAAAATGCAATATAAACGCACCATATATAAACACTAATGTGAACCCTGGCATATATATATATATGATTGCATATACATCTTGCTCATCACATGTACATTGGGAAAACAGATAGTGGCTAAATTACACCACCACATTATATAGATCAAGTACCAGGGCAACATTTTATTATTTGTTGTTCAGTCCTTTCAGCAGTGTTTGACTTTCTGTGACACTATGGACTGCAGCACATTTAGCTAGGCCTCTGCCTGTGCTGTTCCACAAGGTTTGCATGCCAAAGATGCTGGAGTGGGGTGCCAGTTCCTTCTCTAGTCGACTGTAATTTGTCTGACCTTTCTGCTGGGCCCTGCCCACCGACAGTAGCCCTACATGGTATAGCTTACAGCTTCATTCAGGTACACAAGCCCCTTCACCGCCACAATGCAGCAAGGCAGAAGGGGAACCGGGGAAAACACAACACACTAATCTACTCTAACCCATCAGGAAGGACCGCAAACACACATGGAGGCTGTGCAAAGGCAAGTGAAGCAACAGCCATCTCCGCTACGCCCATCCTAGAAAGTCCGACTCCATTGCAGGTGGTCATGTGCCAAGATGTATACCCATTATCATTGGCTGACATCCCATTAAGTGTTTTGTTATCAATCAATTCACAATATCACCTGTCATATTCCATTCAGGCCTTCAGGAGAATGTTGATGCTCCACACTATCACAATTTGGACCGGTCATGTGTATTAACCCTTTATTATCATATATGATATCTTATTATCATATTATTATTATTATTATTATTATTATTATTATTATTATTATATGTATTAAACTGTTTCATAGTAACTAGGGCTCATTAGTTTACAGATAACCATAATCGGATGTGACATAAGAACATCATATAACACTCCATTTCATTGAAATAACCATTAATGCGCATACAGCAACCATATGGTCTCCATCTGCTATATTAAACAGATGCTAGAAATCATTGATCATGTGATACTAATAAATTACACATACAGTGTGTTTTCATACATTACTGCTGATTCCCAAATAGATGATAGGAATCTGTAAAACATAAAGAGGTGTTAGAACAATCATAAGCTGTTATTATAGTACATTGTTTTTGCTCTGGACACTACAATAAACCAATTCATATGAACATCATCTGCAAGCTGTAATAACTATTTTGATTCTGCCCTGTTCAATCAACCTTGCCGGAATATGTTGAGGATGTGTAATACAACAAGGCATGCTGAACACAATCTTTCAGCAAAAAGTACTATTACTATCTACATGGAATAGTTGTGCCATTTCACTGTATATGGATGGTACCAAGGCCAGATAGATTACACTGTTCACATTACCCCTAAACACATGCAAATTGATCCTGGTGTCAAACCAAGGATATCATCCATTAAATTTGGATGACCTGAAATACATTCGTCTGCTTTCATACTTTTTAAGGGAGGAAATGCAACAAAAACTCATGCATAACTACTGCTTATGATTAGCAGATCCTAATGGGACCGTGCAACTCTAAAGCCGGGACAATATTCATAATGATTGAAACTCACACCAGTCATGTTCATTAGTGAAGAGATATGTAGTCATATATTGCATTTCAGATCCATCTGCAGTGGTGAATGACACTGATTAAATGCCTGTTGGGAACTGGGTTGAGTCTTCACTCACATGATGGTATTGTATTGCTCAAAGATGAAGAACATGCCTTCATGGTCATGAGATTTGGCTATTAACAGCTACAGAGACAAGAACAAGATATCAATCATAACCATATTCTGTTTAACTACAACACCTCATCTCAAGGCCAATCCACATTGAACATCAATTGTTGAAATGTTAAACATAACCAGACATGTACACACTCTATAGCTAGCCAATAGTATGTCAACATCTATACCAATCAGTATTCAGTGAGGGGTGATCAAGATGAGGACTTCCTGGATGGTCCTAAGAGCCTCCTGTGTTGATGGCATTGTGGCTGATGTTGATGGCATTGGGGTCAAATGTGACAGCACTGGGGCCGCAGGTGTTGAAGCAGGGCCCGAGGTGGCGGCAGCAGGGCCCAAGGCGACAGCAGCAGAGACGGAGGCAGCGACGGCAGCGGGACCATAGGTGACGACATGAGTGCTCGAGGTGATGGCATGAGTGCCCAATGTGACTGTATGAGTGCCCAATGTGATGGCAGCAGGGCCCAAGGTGATGGCAGCAGGGTCCGAGGTGATGGCTGCAGGGCCTGCGGTGTCGGCAGCAGGGCCTGAGGTGTCGGCAGGAGGGCTGGGGTTTTGGGCCATGTTGGGGGAGCCCATAGTGTGGGTGGTCATGTTTGGGGAGCACATTGTGTGAGAGGCCATGTTGGGGGACCCCATTATGGGGGAGGCCATGTTGAGCTACCCCATTGTGTGGGAGTAGTTGTGGGCTGCCATGGCCACAATGTTGTTGGAGCAGGTGGCAGCTGTGATGATGGCTGGGGCCAGGACATGGACGGTGGAAGGGGCTCAAACAGCTGGGAATGGCTGGATGATGCTGTTGGGGGCCCAGGCAGTGATTCCCACTCCTGAAATGATGGAGAACGTGAATGGCCAGCTTGTGTGGTTGGTCCCGGGCCCTCTGGAATGTCCTGGCCTTCTACGTCAACCACTCCCAACACCAGTGGGGTTTCCCTACACAATTGACATCTTTGTGTCCATATCCTTGACATCATGGTCACCTGTGATTGACTGTGGTGCTTGTGTTACACACAGCCTGCATAATGAGCATTGTGGATCATGGCTCATATGAATATGTGTACTGCAGGTGCGGTGTGCCATGTGCATCAGACACATGCTCTGCTGGATCTGCTGTGTGTGAGACTGACCAATCTGTGACATGTCCCCAGGAATGGTTGTTAATTTGCAGCTGAGACATGGTCCAGGTTAGGACAGTATATGACATGCACATGCAGAGTCTGTATCTACATATGCCGCAGTGTACACACCCAGACATGTACACTCTTTTGAATGTGAAATCAATCTTGATATAATAGCAAATCATTTATGTCGGGGAGTTCCTGCTGGGAGGAGCTCTGTTATTTCTATTTTTATTTTTTTAGAGCAGCGTTTTTTCTCAAGGGCCCAGAGAAGAAGAGGAGAAGAACGGGGACATTGCGGACAGGTAAGTTTAATATTTAGAATGTTTACTTTATTATGTTTTGTGTATGTGTATGTACTAATGTGATGTTTCTTTTTTCCAGAGCAGAGCTGGAGAAGACAAGAAGAAGGACGGGGACATGGTGGAAAGGTACGTTTAATATTTAGAATGTGTATTTCTTTAGGTTGTGACTAAATTCATGTTTCTTTTTTTCCTAGGGGGTGCGACCTGCTTAAGGGACATCTGAGCAAGGTAAGTGGTCTTATTTATTCTATTTTAAGTTAGATATAGGCTTTTTAATGTATTGTAGATAGGCTTTGATGTATTGTAGATAGGTGGTAATGTTTCATAGATAGGAATTATGTTTAATAGATAGGGTTTAATGTATTGTAGATAGGGGGTAATATTTAATAGATACAGGGTAATGTTTAATAGATAGGGGTTATGTTTAATAGATAGGGTTTAATGTATTGTAGATAGGGGTAATATTTTATAAATGGGGTAATGGATTGTAGTTAGGGGTATATTTGTAATGTAATTATTGATGTACTGTAATGTTATGTATATATGTATATGTCTTTTCTTTGCAGGTGTGTAATTATTATTTAATTTTTTTGCAGTCTGGGGATGTAATGTTGTTTTTTTATTTTATGTAGTGGGGGGGTTTGGAATGTCCTTTTTGTTTTGGTAGGTAGTGTTAGGTAGATAGGGGTTAATAGGTTATGGTAGAAGAGGGTTAATTTAGATTTAGTGGTTTATTGGGGGATAGTGTAGTGTAGTGTTTGTAAATTAGGGTTATTAGGCCCAGATAGGGTTAAATAGGCCCAGTTAGTGTTAAATAGGTCTAAAATTGGTTACATAGGCCCAGTTAGGGTTACATAGGGTTTAGTATGGGTAAATGGGGTATAGTTAGGGTTAAGGGGTTAATGGGATATAGTAAGGGTAATAGTGTAGTGTAGTGCTTAGACTTTGTCATGAGGGTCCTGGAGTACCCTCATGGCACTTGTATGGCTAACCTAGGAGTTTATAGTGTCCTATAGGGGTCTATAGACCCCTATTGGGCTGAGGGGGTTGATCTTAGTATCATGGGAATCTATATAGACCCCCATGAGGGATGGGGTTAATTTTAGGTGCCGGGGGGTACTTTCAGTACCTCCACGGCTTGGGGTAACCATTAGTGTGCCGCCGACCCTTTAAAGACCCGCGGTGGGGGAAATTCAAACCCTGCAGTTCCCAGAGGTGGGAAATTTAAATGTCGTAGATGCTGCGGGGGTTCCCGATCGGTCATGATCGGGACCCCTGCAGCAAGGAAAGGGGTTAATGTGGGGAGCCTGCATGGGTCTCTATTGGGACCCCTGCAGCAAGGGTTTAATAGGGGAGCCTGCAGGGGTTAATGTGTGCACATTGCAGGGGTCCGAATAGGGACCCCTGCATTATAGGGTTAATGTGTGCACCCTGCAGGAGTCCCGTTCAGACCCCAGCATTATAGGGTTAATGTGTGCACCTTGCAGGGGTCTTGATCGAACCCCTGCATTATAGTGATGATGTAGGGACACTGTAGGGACACTGCATGGGTCCCGATCTGGTCACGATTGTGACCCGTGCAGCCAGCAAGGAGCAGCCCTTGCGATGGCTCGAGGGTGGAAGTAAGCTGCGGCTGTTTTTTATTGTTTTGCAGGGTTGGCAGAGGGGTTATCGATGCATTTGAATAGGGTCGTGGGTTTCATGCGGCCAAATTTCTTGCGGCCGCGTGGGATGAAAGGCTTTCCCTGCAGTGAGCCGCGTTGGGGGTGGTTACAAGGGAAAGCAGGGCGCTGGCTGCAAGCCGATTGGAGCTGTTGGCCGCAGGGGATCAGAATAGGGAAGTAGCTTGTGGCCACCCCTTGCGGCCACGCAGCTCCTACGGCCATCATTAGAATGAGGCCCAGAGTAAGAGTGGGTCATTTAACTTCTTTTTTTCATAACATTTTATAAATAGTTGTTATTAAAAAAGATATATCATGTGGTGCATATAGCTATTTGCTTTTTGTACAAAATTTCGAAATTTTAAACGTAAAAGGTTTTTATTCTGATAGAATGACTGTAAAACATTTAACATTATTTTCACAAAATTCTCATTTCATTGTATACCTAAAGGCATCTGAAACTCTGCTTATTTTTATTCTTGTCTTTCTATTGAAAGCTCTGCTCCTTCTACGCTAGTTCTGCCTCATAGCTCAGCCGTTAACTATACCTCTCCCTAGAGAGAAAATGCATAAGAAATATAGAAGAAATGTAAACTTGCCTTAAAACATTAACATATGCTGCTTGTTCCTTAAGACCTTCATTGTATTCACTGATAAACATGAGTCTGTTCAATTTTAAAGGCAGGTTAATATAAGAAAAAATAACTGCTGAACCATATGTGACCCAGTATGGAACTATGAGAAATTGAATTAACCTTATATTTTTGGATACTATCTTTTGTCCTGATGCCTCACAGACATTACACGTTTGTCTTCTTTTTTAAACAACCTCCTATACTTCAGCATTAAATACTGTCTATACATAGTATAGCAGTTTTTCTGTAACGTAAATCCTTTTTGAAATATATAGAATTGATTTTGAAACTTCTATATGCTAAAGTGTGGCTCAGTATCCTAATATGTGCCTAAGTGTGCTTGATAAAGGTTGGGATAGTGGTCTTACTGCCCCATAACATTGCAGGTATTTATTTTGCATACTACTAGGTCAGACAAGGAGACTCTAATCCTAATTATCACATCACAGCTAGTTAATATGTGTGAGCTGTTCATTTTCATATAAAAGCAGCCCTTTAGAAAAAACAGATAATGGATAAAATAGCATGTTCAATAAGTAGATTGTAAATGAAAATAAATAAGTAATCAAATATTATATTTGCAGAGTTTGTTTTAAATTTGTATCCCATTTCTCCATGTATTAGTACTAAATGTATCTCTCAGGTATCTGTGACCTAAGTTGTAATTTTTTCAACTTCGACCTCCACAGGGTTAACAGAAACAATCTCTCCATACACAGGAATAGTTATTATTTGCAGTACATGGAATTCTTAAGAAAATATCTATTTGAGCTTTTTCTCAAGAATATGCATGGAATTTCATGTAAGTATATTGTAAACACCATAAAACAGAATGGACAGAAAGCAATATTCATTTGTACAAAATGTATAACATAATTATTTCTAACTAAATTTCTCTAGGTTAGTTGGTATGAGTACAGTATCTGGAAATTGAAACATCCACTGTGGAATCTTGGAATCTTAGCTTGAATTTTCACTCAATATACACAAGACATCACAGGATAGTTCACACAAATCAAATAATTATTCCACTAAAAAGCCAATACTCAATGGACAACCAAAGTCATATGTTTATAATGTGCTCTATATGTGGGGATAAGCAAAGCAATTAAGTAAAATGTAAAATATCTCTAATCTCCATATTTTCTGTGGGGTCTATCTATTAGGTAGGGATAAATGTAAAATGTTGTTACATTAATAGCTTCTATAGAAAACAGGAAATGGTCATATTCACTTTTACTTTTTAGCCACTTATCACAAATTTAATAAATATTCCCAAACATTTGTGAAGCAAAATTGTATATAATGAAACGCTGTATTTTCTATTTTTTTTTTTTTCAAAGAAAATGTGATTAAGGTGGTTTTACATGCGGATTCTGGGTCCTATTTTATTAACATGTTTTAAATAACTCTTAAAATTGCCAGTATTAGCCACTCGCATTCCCCTTACAAGTTCCCAGCCCACAATCACTATGGGCTAGCCAAAGATGCAAATTCATGCTTAGAACTCCATTGGTTTAGGACAGCTCAAACATTACAATCGCTGAATGATTAAAGTTACACAAATTTGATATTCTATTAGACTCGTAGGTTTAGCTCGCAAATTAAGTCTGACACGCAACTGAAAAAGTATCAAGTTTCTGTCAAAAATATTATGAGTACTAAATAGGACACACAAGGGCTTTTTCAAACACTTATTAGAGCTGTAGCAGCAATTAAACACACAATAGTGTACTTTAAAACCATGGGAAGGCATAGAACACATTATAATTAATTGTAGAACAGTCTCAAACACACAAATATGCAATTAGAAAATATCATTTTTAACTGGTATTTCTGAGTAATATCGATCCCGTGTTAAAACATATCATGAAACCCACATGGACTAAACCAGATGCTCTTATGCATTTTACAGAGTGCTAGAGTGCTTGATTGCGAGCCTGATCGTAAATATTACTTATTGTCTCTCATTCATTTGTAGCCTCCGATTGCAGATTACGTCTAACTTCCATGTTTTACTGACGTCATGATGACGGACTCATTTTGGCTGTGTCTAAGAATTATGGGCTTGCTTAAATATTGCCAGATCATATGATAACACCGCCTGAAATCCTACTTAAAAATGCATGCTTTACATGTGGAGGCGGTAAGACTTAAATTACGAGTTTGAGTCAGTGGAATACATCTAAATATTTAGAGGGAAAAAAAAGCACTCACAGCCAAAATCACTGGTTAGATTCACTTACGGGCTTCTAATAGAATAGGGCTCTATGACTTTCAATAATCTGAACACATTAAACATGTGCCCTAACTTTCTCCAACTATCATAAACTAGGTTTTCAGGCCCCTGAAGGCCATTTATAGCCTGGTTGCATTCTCAATCTACCATTATTACCTGTAGGAGTCCCTACCAATACCCATAGTCCCTAACACTAAGCTCTATCACCTGGACGTCTCTAAGGCTCCCCATTACCTATGACTCTTGTCTCTATTACTTATAGAGCAACATAATGGTTAGCGCCCTACCACTGACCTTAATCTGCCCATGGGGTTCTATATTGTCCATGGACCTACATAGTCCCTAAAATACAATTACAAGAAATAAGGAAAATATATTAAGCAAAGTAAATAAAAGAAGTGATAAAAGTATTTAAGCACATACACTTTGTTTATTATATGATTTCTAACACATACTTTACCCCTTTCTTCATGAACCATTGGATCAGATGCACTAAAGTTTGACGAGAATGTAGGTGGCAGAGGTGGAGCTACTGGGATCCTCACCTTTGGGGTGGGGTGCAGTACTGTCCTAAAATTTACTTTTTTCTTTTTATTTTGTTGGTAGTTCGATGTAGTGGTTGAGTATGACCTTGGGGAAGTCCTACCCCCACTTTGTCACCTTTCTGTTCCCTCTTCTGGGACCCATGGGTATCTTCTGTCCCTTATACTTCCCTTCTGCATCCCTGCATCCATATATAGACCTACATTCATATCAAGCTCTCCTTGGTTCTCTCCAGCTCACATCTCAGCTCGCATGTTGAGGACCTTGATAAGGCCCTCTACTGCCTTTTCTGACTCTCCTAGTCACATGAATCCTCCACTCATGTCTCTATCTGCCTCTCCTGCTTTTTCTTTCTCTTTCTCTCTCTAACCTCTCTCTCATTTTCCTCCTTTTCTCTTACTCTCCCTTTTTCCTCCTTAATGCGCCCACCATTTCTTTACCATTTACCTCTTTCTTCACCACCCTCCAATTGTCTCTCCTTAACCTCTCTCCACTCTCTTTGCACTCCACCACTTCTTTCGTCTTATTCGCTCATCTCTGTCCTAATCTCTCTGTTCTGCTCTATTCTTGTCTCACATTGCCTGTTCTTTTCTCTTCTCTGTCCTTTGATTCTCTCTTCTTTCTCTTCTATCTTTTCCTTGCTCTTCTCTCTCCTAACACACAAACCCAGAACAAGTTATGTACTTCACTATAGCATCTCTATAGCAAAGTGCTTTCAAGTTTAACTGTCCTTTACTGAGATCATTAAACATTGCACAAAATAAATCATAGTGTATACAGTGATGCAATCTGTAGCAGAGAGATCAAAGCTTTGCATTTTTTTTAAATATGTGTTCTGTAGGACAAGTCACAATACACATCAGGGTATTTGAAGATTTTAGAAATCTACTATGCTTTAAGTTTGCAGAGCTATTATCTTTCCAGCAACAGATGACTGTCAAATTTATGGACTCACACTGATATTAGCCATAACTATCCATCTATAACTTGCGCCAGCAACCTGCCTAACATAAACTTGTAGAAGAGAGTATGAAACTCTGTAGTCTCCTAAGCAATGCAACACAATGCAACCTATCTATCGATGCAATCTATGTTTCAGCCCTTGGCAGGGAAGGGGTTAAAATAATATTTACCATCCCTAGCCCCTAAAAGCCTGTGTGGGTTAAGGTGTGCCATCAATCACCCTATCTAGCGCAAACCCATTAGCATGTCAATAGATCTCTATAGATGCTGTCCCTTGTAGGGGTTCACACAGATCTCCAATACTTTTATGGAGTTAACTATTGAGCCCTATGAACCCTTATTGACTTTTCATCTACTTACCTAATCTCTTCCAACCCCATGACACTTAAAATTAAGCCTCTACAATGGGGGTCTCCTGGGACACCCATGGTACTTAAACTCTCTCATGGGGGTTCCTATGAAGCCTATGCCAACAGCCCTTATTTGACTGGCTATTGAAAGAGCCAATCAGAGAAGAAAATGTAAGGGCAATGTTATGATCCTACTGCTCCTGTTCTTTGAAAAATCTCTTGTTTAGCAGTAATGACAGCATTCCACCACCACAGGTACACAGGAAGCACGTTCAGCAATGACTAGGAGCAGAATTGAAGTCAGTATCAATAGCAATAATTTCAGCAATCAGAATTATTATTTTCCCTCAGAATAAACATATACTTTGCTTATGTATGTTTAAACTGACAACCTGGGAGTTAGACCTTTTAATCAGGATAGCACCTGGTACAAGCATCCACACTGTTAATGCATCATAGATACTTCTCCAGTTCATGGCCCATTAGACTGTGGGTGGTAAGAAAAAGAGGGAGATCACCAACTGTATTCCGAAGGCCTTTCAGATTCACAACACAAATAGGACCCTACATTCCGAGAAGATCTTTTCAGAGATATCATGGTGGTGAAAGATCTCCCACAGTATTGCTTCTGGAGGAGGTAGCTCAGTAATGAAGTCCATGGACAGATGAGACCAAGTACGATGTGGGATATCCAAAGGCTTCAGCAACCCAAAAGGTAAGGCACAAGGTGTCTTCGTCTGGGCACAGCACATACTTGGTTACAAAGTTCTTAACCACTCTAGCATAATGGGGCCACCAGTAAACATGTGAGAGTAACTCTGTAGTCTTCTGTATACCAGGATGCGCTGATGTCAAAGACTAGAGATGTCGCGAATAGTTCGCCGGCGGATTGTTGCCGGAGAACATGGTATGTTCGTGTTCGCGGCGAACAGCGAACATATGCGAGATTCGATCCGCCCCCAATACTTTATCATTGAGCAAACTTTGACCCGGCATGTCACAGTCAGCAGACACATTCCAGCCAATCAGCAGCATACACTCCCTTCCAGATCCTTTAACCTCATGGACAGCAGCCATTTTGGAATCATAACTAACTTGCACTCTTACTGAGAGGAGGCTGAGTGTAGGTGATACTGCATCAATAGGGAAAACCATAGCTAGGCAAGTTTATTCAGTGTCCAGTGCAGTGCTGAAGGACTCTTGTGCCTTATTATTATTATTAACTAGCGACTTGCCCGTCAAAAAATGAAGGCAATGTGATGTA
Source organism: Discoglossus pictus (assembly GCA_027410445.1). Lineage (NCBI taxonomy): Eukaryota > Metazoa > Chordata > Amphibia > Anura > Alytidae > Discoglossus > Discoglossus pictus. The sequence goes on along the minus strand of CM050166.1, from coordinate 80,539,680 downwards.
TATGTTTGTGAAGTTGTTTAGTTATTTAACTATATTTTTGACCCTTGTAAGTATTGTGATATGAACATGTATTTTTGTAAAACGTTGATGTAATGGTTTTTTAAAATGAAATTTGTATCTGAAGAATTGTTCAGTTTAATATACATATAATCCAGAGAAAAGTAAAAAGTAAAAAAAGTTTAAAATATATGTAAGCAATAACCTTGAAAGTATATATTTTTAAAATTGAACTTTATTTTTTATGTAACTTTGTAATTTTTGCAAAACATTTGTCTAATTTTCAACATTATAAACAGGAACATAGTAAAAACATTTTGTAACATAATTTTCAATTAAAAGTATTAACATTTGAATGTAAAAACAGTTTAACTTTAAATTAATCAGTATTAACATGCAATTTATATCAGAATAATTGTTAAGTTTAATATACATTGAATGTAGAGGAAGGCATACAGTAAAAACTCTCCTTAAACCGTACGTAATTAAAGTAATTCATTACAGAGCACATAAACTGTCAATAAATATTAATGTAGGTAGTAATCTTAAGATAACATAGAATATTTACATTGTGACTTAAAAGGTGCTTGAGCTCTTAACATGAACTTTGTAATATGTTGAATGAAATAACTTGAAAATATTTTTTTTAAACTTGTAACATTAGAAACATTAACATAGTGACTTAACATTTTCACAGAATTTTTAATAGAAATGCAAGGCAAGTATTTTGTGAGGCGAATTATCCATAAACATGACTTCCATTAATTATGACTGAATTAAACAACCAATTGTTTTGTATTTTTGAATGTTTTTCCAAAATGTTTGCATGGCTTTAGTTTGTATCCTGCAAAGTTATAGTACTTCATAGTAGACAATGTTTTTAGTAAAAATACGTCCATCTTCTAATAAATCACCTTGACTTTCATTGTTTTCAATGTAAACTTTAATAGCCTGTGGATTTTTGCAGCGTGACAACGCAACGTACAATTGACCATGTGCAAAAACTGGTTCTTCCAAGTAAATACCCACAGATTTGAAAGTTTGACCTTGTGATTTATTAATGGTCATGGCAAATGCCATAATAATGGGAAATTGTCTTCTTTGAAGTATAAAAGGGAGACTACTTTCACTTGGTGCTAAATCTATTCTTGGTATGAAAACTCTCTCTCCTTTATGGGTCCCAGTTAAAATTTCAGCATCTATAAAATGGTCCTTTAATTGTTGAACAATTAATTTTGTGCCATTGCATAGGCCTTTTTTGGGGTTCATATTTCGCGGTAACATGATAATTGCACCTTTCTTTAGCTGCAAAATATGTGGTGGCATTCCAGAAGGAGTTAAAGAGTTAATGAATTCAGTTGAAAAGTTTGCCTGACTTTCATTGTCATCAGCAAGTACAGAATCAGCACTGTGATAATTTGTTTGTGGTGCATTAATTTTTTTAAAGATTTCATTATTGAGTATTAATGCATCTTTATTTTTACACGTCAGTATAACTTGGTTGGCAAGCTCGGAATATTCTTCGTTATTTATGCTCCCTTCAAATATAGCCGATATAATATCTTGTTGACAAATCATATGAGGTGGGATCTCTACAGTGTCATCAGGTAAATGTAGTATTTTTTCTGTTCTGCCTTCTCCAATTTTAATAAGCCAATCATTGAAATCAGTTTGGCCTTCTGATCTCATATTTTGTTGCAGTTGAAGATGGGTAAAATGTTTCCATACTGTACTTGACTTTATACATGTTTCAATAATGTCTGTTCGATTTCCATGTACAACGACAGGTAATGTTTGTCTAAAGTCGCCACCCAACAACATTACCTTTCCACTAAATGGAAAAATATTATCCATGACTTCACGAAGCAAACGGTCAATACATTGGAGGGCATAGCATGACATCATTGTGGCCTCATCTATTATAATTAATTTACATTTCTTCAATTTCTTTGCTTGTAAGGATGTCATGCGAATATCTGACACAGAATTTTCCAATATAGGCACTGGCAGTTTAAATCCACTATGAACAGTTCTTCCACCTTCTAATAAAAGTGCAGCAATTCCAGTAGTGGCAAACGCCATTGCTATTTGTCCTTGTGCTCGTACTGAACTCATTAATAAATTGTACAAATATGTTTTCCCTGATCCGCCAGGTCCATCAAGATAGAAATAACGCTCTGTCACCATGTCATCATCTATAGCATTTTTAATGGCATGAAATGCTTGCAATTGTAGTGTATTTAAAGTTGCAAGTCTTTCTTCTGTTCTTTCTGCTTGTAGTTGAATGTCATAGTCTTCAAAGTTAATGTCATCTATTAGACCTGGATCAGGCAAATTAAAACTTGCACAACTTAATCCATGAGTTAAAAAGACTTCTTGAATTTCCATTAAGGCTTTTAAGTGTGCAATGGGTTCATTGTATCGTCGCATAAAGTCTTCAGCCATATTACTTTTAAAAGTCTCCCACAAAGCTAATGCATTTGGAGCATTTGAGAAGATACAAATAAAAGCAAATTGTTCTCTCATCTGTCGTGGCATTTGACATTGTGCTGCTTCTTCTAAACATCTTTCCCACTCTGTATCATCAGCGAGTAAGTTTCTATGTCTTGCAGCTAAATGGAAGGATTCATATACAATGTCATTAACAGTTCTTAATTGTTCAAAACTTTGTGCTCCTGGAACATTTAAAAGTAATATCCGTAAGCAAAATCGTTCAACATCTCTTGGACTGACTGTGTAAATTCATGGAATTATTTTATTGCCTCTGGTTTTTCTTGCTCTCCATAATCCATTCACAAAAACATAGTGATATGGAATTTCAATATATAAGTATTGTGTTGCTTGAGCATCAGTGGAATTTAATGCAAACCATGCAGTTAGTGTAGTGTGACGATCTTCACTTTGGGCCAATGCATTCATTTCATTTCCAGCATGGAAATAGACTAAATGTCGTTGTGGCAAATGTACTGCTAACCTATATACTGCATGTGATCTATCATGCATTTCAAATTTTAAAAGCCGCCACATAGCTTCTGGCGCACTGACATAGCGAGCATCTACATGAGATGCAAGTTCATCATGTACTAACTCACTACTTTCAGGGTTGTCTGCACTTTTGACGACTACAGTAGCTGCATCGTAACCTTTGTAAATATATTTGTAGACATATTTAATGGATTTGATGGAAGTGCAGGCTTCTACGTTGATGTGGGCGTTGTACTTCATGAGTAAATGTGGATTGTAGGGTACTACATATCTATTGTCCACTTTTTTTCCACGAATAATGGCACTATCTCCTTCTCTTCTTTTATAAAGTGGATATCCATCACAATTTGCATATGTTTTGTCTCTATAATCTTTTGGAAAATCTTTTGAACATTGATTATTTTCCATACATGGTGATTGTGGATTAAGGTCTCCACAGGGTCCATGAATCATGCGATGAGTAACAATCTCATATAGTCTACCATATAGTTCTGGATCTGGTAGTTCAGCAACTATGACTGCATCCACTTTGTCCGAAGTATCTAATTTATCTTTCTCTTGAAGTATTATGAGAAGATGTGCATGTGGAAGGCCTCTTTTTTGAAATTCAATGGTATATACATAAGCAAGACATTTGCCAAATAACTGATTTATAGTGAAGTCACGTATTAATTCATTTAATTTGATCTTAAAAACTCTGGCTACTAAATCTGGTCGATCTGAAGCACTTTGTCCAAGAAGTAGGTTTTGATTAATTTCTGGCCATTGTGGATTACATGTAAATGTCACAAATAAATCTGGTTTTCCAAATTTTGTCACAATAGCCATAGCATCATTGTATCTTTCTCTCATATTTCGAGGAGATCCTTGAAAGGAAGATGGTAAAATGATGGCTTTGCCAGCTGTCATGTCTCTGCTTGTAGCCACGTCAGCAACATAGTCCATGAGTCCACAATATTGTTCTACACGTAGTTTATCTTGTTGATATTTTATAAAGTTTAAATTATTTGCCTCAACTTGCAAATATGAATCAATAATCCATTGTTGTGTTAGTTTGCCAACACATACAATTGGATTAAATTCATCTCTAATGGCAATTTGAGCAACTTTAAATTCAAGCATAGAAACATTATTTCGGATTCTGGCTTTAGCATTTGGGTAACTGGGAAGGGTTAATTTTGGTTGCCAACCTGCTTCTCTGTGTGGGAAAAAGATGGGATATGTCATTGGATCTAAATTTGGACTTAAGATATTAATATTAATAAATGGTTGCTCCTCATTTCTGGGATATACTCTAATGTCTCTTTGAAATGGTGGTTCTCCTTCATCATTCTGAAAGACCATTGCAACCTCATTTGATGTTGGCAAGTTATAACGACGTTTATCAGTATGTCTGTCTCTTTTAAGCACCATATTAACCTTTGGCATGGGTAATTGATGTCTTTGTGCATGAAGTAGTTGTTCATTTTCTACTTCTGCCAATTTTTTGTAAGCTTTACTGTAGGGATTGTTGTCCATAATGTTATTTAGCTCTATAAAAACACTGGGTAAGCATTTTTTATTTTCTTCCATCTGCATACGTTGGTCAACAGCTTCCATTGTATCTAGGACATATAGTTGAGCGAATTTTCTTTGCTCTCCTTCCTCTGGATGTAAATGTGAAGTCCGATGATAAATTTGTCCTTGGACTTTAAAACAGTAAGGACCATGTCCTGGTACATTAGCAGCCAATGTTGCCCCCATAGATGCAAATGATATGGCACTATTGTAGGATCTTATGTTTGTCTTAAAATTTTTGTAATTTGGAAAAGTAGGTTCAGTCATAATATTTTGTAAATAGGTTGGAAATTGTTTCCTTTCTGGAAGTTTGAACTTTCCTTTTTGACAACAACTAATAAATTGTCCATCTCGGGGTCTCTCCTGTTTAAAATAATAAGCCTCACAAAATTGACATTGAGTAGTCATGTCCCCACAACTATGAACCTCTACTGCTAAAGACTTCAGTAAAGGACAATTTGCAAAGCATATTGGATGTTGACTTTCATATTCATCAGATGAAAAGTCATGAAATGTTTCAACAACAGGTTCTAAATGTTTAGTTTTTTTCGTAGATTTTCTTGGTATATGTTGGACTTGTTTGGTTGAAATGTCCTGTAAGTTTTTAGTAAGAGTTTGTAAATGCTTTGTTTTTGTAGTTGCTTTTTTTGGTCTGTCTTGACTGGTATGTTGTAAAATGTCATCTGATGTTTTAGGAACAGTTTGTAAATGCTTTATTATTTTTTTATTTTTTTTGGTTGTATCTTTCATTTTTGCAGCTGATATTCTTTTATTTGCAAGTCTTTTGCGTTCTTTTTCTCGTCGAATTTCTTTCTCCTCCGGTGTCTGCTGGGCGGCCCATCTCTCTTGTCTTTCTCTAGTTTGACGTCTTTTCTTCTCTTCTTTGGTCTCGTTATCAGCCATATTAATCTGTAAAGGAAAAAAAATAAATGTAATTGTGTATATTTAAATTTGTAATTCCTGTTAAAGATTCTTGTGCACAATTGGTGAAATAAAAGGCAAATCATTAATGTATCATTTATATTTAGTTAAATTTATAATTCCTGTCCTCACTGGCTAAGAATTTGGCCAATGGAATACTGCTGTAAATAAGCATGTAACATATTTTTTTAAAATAATGGTTTTATTTATTAAAAACGTTGTTTGTGGATAGATATTTACCACTGCAAAACTTCTTTGCTAAAAAAAAAAGTGATGTGGTTATTGAGCTATGTATTGCATAGTAGCAATTTAAATAAAATAAGGGAGATAGTAAATTAATTATTTTATTTTTCTGTTGACACAGATGCAACTGAAAGCAGTTTCTTTAGTTTTATACTTTAGTACTTATTATACTTTACCTTGGTTGAAGTGTGATTTAAATCCGAATGTTTGTTGGTCCTCGGTTCAAAATCGTTGTCCAATGGTGTGGTCCTCTGTTGGAAGTCCTCGTCCGATGGTGTGGTCCTGTGGCGATAGCCCTCGTCCGATGTTGTGGTCCTGTGGCGATATCCCTCGTCCGATGTTGTGGTCCGTTGGTGAAAGTCCTCGTCCGATGGTGTGGTCCTGTGTTGAAATTCCTCGTCTGCTGGTCTGGTCCTGTGTTGAAATTCCTCGTCTGCTGGTCTGGTCCGAGTCCTCGTCCGATGGTCCGGTCCTGTGGAAAAAGTCCTCGTCCGATTGTCTTCACGCAGTATCTGTTGTAATATAAAATAGAAAATGTTGTTTGAGTGAAATGTCTTTTAAATAATTTAAAAATGTATTAATTTGACTGTATTGTATCAGTTATGGTTATTTTTTTCTATCTTTTTTTTTTTTTACTTTCTGTACAATCCGACAACTTTTGTTATTCTTATTGAAGGTTCTTAGTAAGGCTTGTGGGTTGTGATATATTAAATAAGAATATAAATTTATTTTGCTATGTGTTTATGTTATTTTTTGTACAATCCTGTTTTGTGCACACCACTTGTGGTATACTTATTTAACCTTTATTGGGATGCTTATAGTTAGTGAAACATGAAATAATATAATTAATGTAGTTTGCTATGTGTTTGTGTTAGTTTTTGACAATCCTGTTTGGTGCGCAGCACTTGTGCAAAAGTTATTTCTTCTTGATTGTACTGGTTATAGGTTGTTAAACATTAAAGAAGAATGTTAATGTAGTTTCCTATGAGTTTGTGTGATTTTTTGTACAATGCTATTAGGTGCGCAACACTTTTGTTATTCTTATTTTTGCTTCTTTGTAAGGCTTATAGGTTGTTAAACATTGAATAAGAAATTCTGTTTTGTGTGTAGCAGTTTGTGTCTCATTCAATTGCGATTTGGCTAATTGAATCGTGCCCTAAATAAGCACATAGCATATTTTTTTAAATAAGTTTTTAGTCATTGAAAAACTTTATTTTGGATATATTTTTAGTAACTGAAAACTTCTTTTTAAAAAATTGTTATGTTGTTATTTAGAGCCCTATTCAATTGGGCAAATTGCAATTGAATGAGGGCCTTTGTGTGTACCATATGTTGCATAGTTTGCCCCTCATTCAATTGCATTTTTTACAATGTAATAGTACTCTAAGGCCGTCATTGAATTGCAATGTTGAAAATTGAATAGGGTTGTAAATAAGCACATCACATATATTTGTTAAAATAGAATAAGGGCCTAAAAGTGCTTATTTATAGCCATATTTAATTGTCCAAAATAGCAATTGAATGAGGGCCTTTGGTTACTGCATTTGTTATATTGTGAGCTCCTCATTCAATTGTGTTTTGGCTAATGGAATAGAGCTCAATATCAGCACAGAGCATATTTTTTTACGGAATTTTGTATTTAGTGAACTTGTATCCAAAAGCAACGTGTTCACAAAAGAAAAATGTCCTTTAAAAAATATGCTCTGTGCTTATATAGAGCCCTATTGAAATGGGCAAATCACATTTGAGTGAGGCCCTTGGCCATTAAAGATATATAGGTCCTCATTGAATTGCAATTTTGCCAATTGAAGAGGGCTCTATATAATCACATAACATATTTATTGAGCAAAGTTTTTAGTTATTGAAAACCTTGATTGTGGTTAGAAATTCAGTAACTAAAAAGTTCTGTATAAAAAATATGTTATGTGCTTATATAGAGCCCTATTCAATTGAGGAAGTCGCAATTGAATAAGGCTCATGGTTCTTTCTTGTTTATACTTAATACTTTACCTTGCTTGAAGTTTTGAATGACAGACGGTCCCCTCCTGCCAATCTTAATGCGCCGGTCTTCTTGTAGTGTCTGTTTGAAAAAGAAAGTGAAATAGTTATTTGTATATTTATAATTTTTCATCTAGCAAAGCATGGCCTTTTGAGCATGTAATGTCTTGTTGTATCTTACCTCTTCTTCTTTGTTGGTGTTCTTTAAAAGGGATTGTGCTTCACAGTGCACAGTGCAAATTGTTGAGGGACGCTATTGATGCAGAGTCTGTTTGAATATTCAAAGAAATAAAAATATTCAGCTTTATGTGATCTATTGAATTGAAGTAAATGAATGTCATTGAAATATAGTTGTGTAATTTTTTTCAATTAACCTTATTTTTTGTTGGGGGCTACACACATATGTCACATACATGAAGCACATTCCATAGTTTAATGTAATTATTTTGTGTACGTGTGACATATCAGTATACATGACTCAAATTTAAATGGTTAAATTAACCTTATATTTTTTTTTTCCAACACACATAAATGTGTGTGTGTGAGATGTAACTATAGATGATACACATATATGTGCGTGTGACATATCAGTATACATGACATATAATGTCATTTAAATGTAGTTGTTTACTGATTTTGTTTTAAGCTAATTTTGTTGCAGTGGCAATACACATAAATGTGCGTGTGACATGTCACTATACATTATAGACATATATGTCCGTGTCACATGTCACTATGAAGGGGCAATACACAGAAATGTGCGTGTCACATGTCACTATACATTATACACATATATGTCCGTGTCACATGTCACTATGAAGGGGCAATACACAGAAATGTGCGTATCACATGTCACTATACATTATAGACATATATGTGCGTGTCAGATGTCACTATACATTATAGACATATATGTGCGTGTCACATGTCACTATACATAAACCTCTGTTTAATATTGAATTATGTTTTTTTGTTGTTTTGTTAAATGAACCGTATTTTTATTTTGAGCCTATACACATAAATGTGCCATACATGTCACTACATAAATGCTATTTTTTTATTTTATTTGTTTGACCTGTCCTGATAATAAAATGTAATATATTATAGCTTACCTCTCAGTTGTAATTTGCACAATGTAAAGTAGTAAATTAGTAAAGAATTGTCTTCTCAAGTAAAAGCAGCAGTTATCTCAGAAGTCACTCCGTTCATCACCTGAGGAGAAATGTATTTTTTTGTTTGAAATAGGCAGTATTTATAAACTTGTAGAAAGTTCTGGAAAGTGAGACCGTTAGAACGCAATACGCATGCGCTATTTGCGTTCCAGCTTACAATTTGCGTTCCATCCGCCATTTTCTGCGTATTACTGTTCAAAATGGTGTTTAATATGATTGTGATACGTTCCGCATAGTATGTGTTTCATTATTGCGAGTAAGTGTAGTGTAGTTACGTCTGAAGCCTCGTTTTCGTTTTGTTCGTCGGCCATTTTTTCTCTCGCTTAGCGATGGTATTAGTGTCTAAAGTGTTTTATTTTGATTTAAATGTAGGTGTAACTTGTTTTTTTGAGGTGCTGGCTGGTTCCTCTTGCTGTAGGTAAGCTTTTTATGTGTTTGTTGTGTGTCTTTCTTAAGTTTTAAATGTTTGTATGTCGGCGTGTTGCGTCCGATGTTTGCGAAGTCGTAATGTGTGGTAACGTGTCTCGTATGGTGTTTGCGTGTGTAGCCTCGTTTTCGTTTTATTCGTCGGCCATTTTTTGTGTCGCTTAACAAACTATTTATTGTCTAAACTCTTTTATTTTGAGTGCAATTAAGTTGTAAGTTGCATTTTTGAGGTCCTGGGTGCTTCCTGTTTGTGTAGGTAAGGTTTTTATGTATGTCCTGTGTGTATGTATTGTGTTTGTAATTTTGTAATGTTCGCGAGTTGCGTCCGAGTGTTGCGAGGCCGTAATGTGTGTGAACGTGTGTCGTATGTTGTTTGCAAGTGTCGTAATGTGTGTGAACGTGTGTCGTATGTTGTTTGCGAGTGTCGTAATGTGTTGCGACGTAAACTTTTTTTGAAATTTTGCAAGGGTCGCAGTTGCTGCAACTGAAGACCTCGCTTTGCGAGGTCCTCAGGTGCTGGCATGGAGCGCCTGCGGCGCTCCAAGCCAGCAACGGAGAACCTGTTACAGTGCCCTCGCTTCGCGAGGCCCACGGGCTCGCTACGCGAGGCCCGCGACTCGCTACGCGAGCCCGCAGCGTTAGCAACAACTCGTACGCTCACAACTATATATGTGATGATATTACTACTGTATAATGTGTAGATGTACCAGCTGAGCATGCTCTTGTGCATTATTATTATTATTATTATTATTATTATTATTATTATTTAATGTGGAGATGTACCGGCTGGGCATGCTCTTGTGCATTATTATTATTATTATTAGTAAAATACTAATAAGTATTAAAAATTATTCACAAGAGCATGCCCAGCCAGTGCATCTACACATTATATAGTAATAATAATAATAATAATAATGCACAAGAGCATGCCCAGCCGGTACATCTACACATTATATAGTAATAATAATAATAATAATGCACAAGAGCATGCCCAGCCGGTACATCTACACATTATATAGTAATAATAATAATAATAATAATAATAATAATAATGCACAAGAGCATGCCCAGCCGGTACATCTACACATTAGATAGTAATAATAATAATAATAAAATTAATAATGCACAAGAGCATGCCCAGCCGGTACATCTACACATTATATAGTAATAATAATAATAATAATAATAATAATAATAATAATGCACAAGACCTCCCCTGTGTCTCCCCCCCACTCCCCCCATGTGTCTCTCCCCCCCTCTCCCCTGTGTCTCCCCCCACTCTCTCCCATGTGTCTATCCACCCCTCTCCCCTGTGTCTCTCCCACCCTTCCCTGTGTCTCTACCCCCTCTCCCTTCTCCAGTGTTTGTTTCCCCCCTCTCCTGTGTCTTTTACCCCTTCCCTCTTCCCTGTGTCACTCCCCCCTCCCCTGTGTCTCTACCCGCTCTCCCTTCCTGTGTTCCCCCCCCCTCCCCTGTGTCTTTCCCCCCTTCCCTCTCCCCTGTGTCTCTCCCCCCTCCTCTGTGTCTCTTCCCCCTTCTCCCCTGTGTCTCTACCCCCTCTCCCCTGTGTCTCTACCCCCTCTCCCTTCCCCTGTTTTTCTTCCCCCTTCCTCTGTGTCTTTACCTCCTTTCCTCTCCCCTGTGTCTCCTCACCACTCCCTCCCATTAGTCTCTTCCCCCCTCTCCCCTGTGTCTCTACCCCCCTCTCTCTCCTGTGTCTCTCCCCCCTCCCATGTGTCTTCCCCTCACCTCTCCCCTACCCTGTTTCTCTTCCCCCCTCTGCCCTGTGTCTTCCTCCCCCTCTCCACTGTGTCTTCCTCCCCCTCTCCCCTCTCCTATGTCTTCCTCTCCCTCTCCCCTGTGTTTCCTCCCCCTCTCCCCTCCCCTGTTAGCTTCTATATGCATACAAACATACGATAAAAAATCTGGGGGGGGGGGGGGGGGGGGTAACCCCTTACCCCCCCCCCCCCAGTTCCAACACCCATGTGTACTGTATAATATTGTATTGCATTATGTTATATTATATCACTAGCGACTTGCCTGGCACAAATGACGGGGCAATAAAGTTTGAAGCCATGGCAATGCTGTTTGCCACACAATGTGATGCTTTTTGTACTCTGAGGACCTTCGGCGCTCATTGTGAGTCTCTTCCCTCGTGTCCTTCATGATTCGTGCTTTGCAACGATCAATCTTCGGCGCTCATCGCAAAGACAGATATATAAGTACAGTGTTAAATATATAATTTTTTTGTGCAGTGTAAATTAAAAAATTTATTCAGGTCTCAGAGCATAATAAAGTGATTTAGATTTGTAACTGCTTTGAGAGTGCTATCGCTGGCAGCCAATGAGCAGTAATCCAGATATATAAGTGCAGAGTAAAAAGTAAAACATTTTAGTGTAGTGTAAAGTCTACATTTTTATTTTCCATTACTAATTAATACTTATTAAATAAATGCACGATAATAACTATTGTGAATGAACAAATGTATTAGGAAGTGCGAAGCGTTAATGTATGTAAAGTAACGGCAGTGTAAAATATGCTATTAAGCGTATTTTTTTTATAGATATTTTTTTTAATAATAATGAATTAATTAATTACTAAAATACTTTACCTATTTGTAATTAATATATCCAGTGATCAATATCCTGAAGAGCTAACAATCAGTTTTGATTTTCCTGCAGCTTACAGTGTACATTTGGACTGTTGGTGACCTGAGGTGTAAGTGTCAGCAATGTGCGCAGTGCACGAGGGGAAACCGCTTGCATAGTCGTGTAACGCGCCATTTTAGATTTGTAATGTTATTAGTTGCAAGTTAGTGTTGTAAAATGGCGGCGATTGTGTATGTGTTACGCGGCTCGCCAGCAGTTTCCATTATTTCTAATAGTGTATTTTGTACCTCGTCTGTTCCCAGGTAAAAGTCGTACATGGCTGGCGATGTTTTGCGCGGTTTGGGGTCGTGTAGCCTCGTTTTCATTTTTTCCGGACGCCATTTCTTTTGTCGCTTAGCCGATTTACAAGTGCCAACTGGGGAAGACGTTGCAGATATCACATATATAGTTGTGAGCAGGCGGGTTGTTGCTAACGCTGCGGGCTTGCGAAGCGAGGGCCAGAGTTGCTGGCAAGGAGCGCCGAAGGCTCCCACGTCGGCTGCAATGAGCCGCAGGCGGGACTTACACCATCAAATTTACGGACTTACCATCCAAAAATACGGGACTTTGAAAAAAAAACATTACGAGCTCACAAATATACGACCTTAACACCCGAACCGCGCGCACTTAAAAACATTAAAAACACAATAAATACACACAACAAACACATAAAAAGCTTACCCACAGCAAGGCGGGCACCGAGGACCTCTGCAAGTGAAGTTACACCTCCATTTAAGTCCAAATTCATGAGTTTAGACACGCGAAAATCACCTAAGTGAGAGAAAAAATGGCAGTTGAAAAAAAGAAAACGAGGCTACAGGACCCTAAACACGCGAAACACATACGGATTTTCCTAAAAAGCCGTACGAGGTAAAGATACACTATTAACAAGGACGCTAAATCATCCACACCCGCGTACCACATACACATTCCCCGCCATTTTACAACACTAACTTACACAATGCGGAAGTACCCTAGCTACCCTAACGGCTTTCCCTTTGCGCACGCAGCCTATTTACACTACACACTGCGCACATTGCTGACACTTACACAGCAGCTCCACAGCACTGAAAACCTACATTGTATGCTGCAGGAACATGAAAACAGATTGTCAGCTCTTCAGCACAATGCTTCCTGCATATATTACTTACAAATAGGTAAAGTATATTCATTTAGTAATTATTTCATTAGCATACAAAAATACATATACACAAAAAAAACATTATCACATTAAACATAAAAGCCATTCACTGCGCGCCTCACAACGAGTGCTCATAGCACACAAAGCCTTGCAATAAGCGCAAAAAACACATCACCGCCGACCAAAGAATAACAGCAAAAGCGCCTATCAGAAAAAAAATACAACCAACAGCCTCGCAATGAGCGCCGAAGGATCTCCGACCGCCAACAAAATGAATGTCTCGTCCAAACACCATTACCTGCCTTACAATCTTATTGCCGCCATTTTTTGACGGGCAAGTCGCTTGTAAATATATAAAGATCAAGATAATAAAAGTATCAGGAAATGTAACACAAAGATGCACGCGCGTCTGAATAATACGACAAATACGGATTTTTGTCATAAATGATATGATCGCTGTATTGGGTCATAAACCCTAAACACTGGAATCTGTTACATACAATTTACTGATGATGTCATTAATGGGCTTCAAGGGGGGGGATCTCTTTTCATACTTTCTGAGCGGTGCAAATCCCACATACGCAGAGCGGAAAAGCCACATCTGTGGGACACACACAAAAGGGGTTCACTTTGGGAGAAAAAAGAAACAAATATGAAATATTTAATAATCATATTTTGATGTTACCAACAGATAAGGAAACGAAACTGAGGTTATTATATCTAATAGTAGCAAGCCTGGGAGTACTGGGAGTAATAATACTGCAGCAGAAGGTCAGGACTAATGTCACCTATAGACCCCCAGACAGATAAAGGTCAGTATTAATGTCCCTCTATAGACCCCCAGTCAGATAAAGGTCAGTACTAATGTCCCTCTATAGACCCCCAGTCAGATAAAGGTCATTACTAATGTCCCTCTATAGACACCCAGTCAGATAAAGGTCAGTACTAATATCACCTATAGACCCCCAGTCATATAAAGGTCAGTACTAATGTCCCTCCATAGACCCCCAGTCAGATAAAGGTCAGTACTAATGTCCCTCTATAGACACCCAGTCATATAAAGGTCAGTACTAATGTCCCTCTATAGACCCCCAGTCATATAAAGGTCAGTACTAATGTCACTCTATAGACCCCCAGTCAGATAAAGTTTTGAAATGTTTCATGGATAGCATTGGGGTTAAAGGAGGTTTGGCCATCAGGTAGTCTAAAGATACTGTATATTATGTCCTCTCTTGGGGGGTAAAGACACTAATAATTCCTCCAATAAAATTCTGTTTTTTTTATGTGGGCAAGGTCCCTGGTTAGCCCATTGGGTTATCTGTTAAAAAGAGTGGTGCAGAGACTGTGGGGGCTGTTAGCCTCCTTGTCCCCGTGTGGCCATTTAGAATCCCTGCTGCTGCATGTTTCAGCTTTATTAAGGTGTAATTGTACAGCGTTTGACTCAAGTAGCTGCCTGTGCTGGGTCAGTTTGGCTTAATTGCTGGGCCCTTTTCCTGCCAAGATGGCGACCGTCAGTCCATGGGCCTCTATGTCCCCTTCACTACCTTTGTCCCCGCTTGTGTGCTTATTTGGGATGGCCCCCCTTTATATCTCCGGCCCGTGGCCTTGTAAGGGTCGCCCCCTCAATCTCTGAGTGTGGATATGCAGGGATGGGGCGTTGAATCAGGCCTACCTTCTTCTCTGCTCGCTGCAAGATCAACAATACCTAATTTATCAGGCATGTGTACATGCCTAATTTTTCTGGCCTCTGGTGCTGCACTGTGGCTTCAACAACCAAACCCAAATAAAAGGCACATAACAGGGATTAAACTGATAGGAGTAGTACTACTTAACACACCACTCATATGTGGTGTAACAGTAGTGTACATTTAAAACAAAAACAAAAAATTGTACTGTAATAGATTGCATAGCAGTTAGTTGTTTGCAAGCGTGTGTGTCAGACCTACAGCGTCTACTCTACCAACTTCTGCAAGTGCACAGTGCCACTCATATCTGTTGTCACAGTAGCTTGCACGCATAGTACCGATCTGTCAAAACCTGTAATGATGAATGAGGTCTAGAGTAGCCTGGTTCCCTTATCCTCTACAGGTTGAGACCTAATGTTTGACCAACACATGAGTACAAGCAGCACACAAACTCAAAGCCGCCATCCTCCTCCTGGAGCAGCATCATAAGCCACATCAACCACTGCTGTCCTCCTTGCCCCCTCTCAACCATCCGCCACTCCGTCTCTCGCCTTGAGCAGTTCCTGCTCATCTGCCCATAGTCAGGTGCCTGTAAAGGACATGTTTGAGCGTAAGAAGCTAATGTCACAAAGTGCCCCAAAATTGAAGTGATACGACCAACAAAGCATCTTTTTTCATCTCCTGGTTCTAAAAATCCAGGCCTTATACACGCCCCCTGATAGGTGACGTAACAAGTATTAAACTTATAAGAGTAGTACTTACAAACACGCCACTCCCATCTGGTGGCACCTTTGACTGCACGTGCCGTGCCCCAAAATTGAAGTGATACGACCAACAAAGCATCTTTTTCCATCTCCTGGTTCTAAAAATCCAGGCCTTATACACGCAGCCTGATAGGTGACGTAACAAGTATTAAACTGATAAGAGTAGTAATTACAAACACGCCACTCCTATCTGGTGGCACCTTTGACTGCACGTGCCGTGCCCCAAAATTGAAGTGATACGACCAACAAAGCATCTTTTTCCATCTCCTGGTTCTAAAAATCCAGGCCTTATACACGCCCCCTGATAGGTGACGTAACAAGTTTTAAACTGATAAGAGTAGTACTACTTAACACACCTTATCATAATGCAGAGAGAGGCAATGCAGTGAGAGGAGTCTGAAGAAGAGGAGTCAGAGGAGGAAGGTGGCTTTGAGGAGGTGGAAGACCAAACACAGCAGGCGTCCTAGGGGGCTTGTTGTCACCTTTCGGGGACCCTTGGTGTTGTACGTGGCTGGGTGGAGGAAGAGACCTTCAATGACATCAGTGAGGACAAGGAACGGGACATGGCTAGCTTGGTATCCAACCTTGTGCAAATGGGGAGTTTGCGGTTGTGCAAATGGACTGTTTGTGGTTGTTTGCGGTGCGTTAAACAGGGAGTTTGGTCTGTCACTGTGAAGCGGGCCTAACCCTTACACTACCTGATCAATACAACATCATACCTGATGTTTTAAAGCACGTTATTCCAAACAATTTAGGAATGTTAGGTAATTTTTGGAGTCATATCAATATTCGGAATCAATGAGTTAGTACATATCAGTCCACCCACATGGACCAAAACAGTATCGCCATTAATTTTTATTATTTTGTACATTGCCGAATTGCAAGTCTGATCTCATATCGGACCTCTAAAAGCTAATTGACTGATGTGTAACCTCCATGTTTTACTGACGTAATGATGAAGGTCTCATTTACTATTGGGTCTTTCTAAATCGGTAGTTACGGCCTTGCTTAACTGATCATGATCACGCTCTGAAATGCTACTTATGATTGCATGGTTTATGGTTTTGGTTCTCGGCCAGTAAATTGTGGACTTGTTCTATTGAATCGCTCTGTAATTGTAGCAGGCATACGGCCTGTATAACGTAAAATACAAGCTTGCAATTAAATAGGTGCCATGGTGTCTAGGGGTGGCAAGATGGTGAAAAGGTATATAACCATTAAGATGTTATTCACATATTTTTGGAACACAGCCAGAGCATTACAGAGTCAAAATAACTAAGTACTCATAATGGCCTTCTCAGGTGTTGAATAATGTATTCCATTCCTCATCCTCTTGGATTCTGGTGAGATTGATGGCCCCAGGGAGATTAAGCTCTGCGAATATCCGTGATTCTCTTGAGTGATCCATCAGTTCCTAAATAAGAGGCAATCGGTACCAGGCCAGTATTGTAACCTTGGTCAGACCTCTCTGATCTATTCCTCCATCTTTTTTGATGAAAAGAAAAAAACAGCTCCTGCGGGAGTGGTAGGTTCCTGGACTAACCATCTGCTGAGACTACCCTTGATGCAGTCATACATAGCTTTTTTTTTCTTGTTCTGACACAGGGTATCTTCTATGTTGAGGAGGCAGGGTTCCAGGGAAAAGCTCAGTGGAACAATTGTATGACAGATAAGGTAGTATCATTTCTGACTTAATTTAAGAAAATACATCCAGATAGTCAGAGTAAGCAGCAGGGACATTAGAGTGACTTGCATGAATGATAACTGAGATGGTATCAAACATAGACATGATGGTGGTGTCAAAACCCCAGGAACTGTTGGACTTTTTGTACCAGGCAACAGGGTCCCTATGTACACTAGCCATGGTGACCAGATGGACCAAGGTCTTGATAATGACAATAACGGCACTTCTAATGCAAGACAATCTCACCTTGTTATGGGTTTAGGGACAAAATGTAATTGTTAACCTGTTATATTTTTTATGTTTACCCAAGTCCCTGGTTGCATGCTTTGTACCCCAAGGAAACATTTCCACTAGGTCACCTGAGCCATTTTTAGGACTCAATGTGTATCATGTATTTCAGGTTGTAAATGTTGCGTAGAGCCCAAAATAATATTTTGAGGGTAGAATCAATTTAACAGCTACCAGTAGCCACTATCAGTACGCAGTTTGCTCCCAGCCCCAGAGCCGGACTAGGTTCCTGCATGGATTCGAACTTGCGGTAAGCTGCAGATTGGGCTCCGTAAACTTCTATGGGATATTCACAGATCTAATTAAGTCATCAACAATGGTTAACTAGGCTGTCCGACAGCAATTGAAGCAGTTTGTTTCAATAGACAAAGATCATGTGATGTCACATGCTCTGCAAGTGATACCCCTTTGATCCTTTGTCTTGCGGTTAACCACTAAATGCAAAATACTTGACTTTAGTCATTGTTTCCCCCATACAAACTAATAGGTAGCCCACATTGTTAGAAATATTGTGGAAGTCCTTGTGAATACACCTTGGAGCCACTGCCACCCTCCCAGCCGACTTCTCTCTGACTGAATAAAGGTCTTGCTACTAGAAATGAGGTCGGCTAGGGGATGGATACACCAGATACAATGTCCTCCCCACAACCACCATGCGGCAAAGACATCCCATCACCTCTTACAGGGCACCATAGGCCTGCAGCCAGTATACTACCCTCCACTCTAGATGTAGTCCCCAAGACAATCTGTCTCCAATGTTACTGTACCCTGACAGACCTCTGCTGTGCCCAGACACTGACCACAGATGTCTGACATTGGATCCGGAGACTCTTTGGCACCTAGATGGGAAAGTAGACATGCTGGTGCAATGCCCTTGGTGGGACTCCTAGCCCACGTGAGGCAATTAGACAACAAAAGCTGTTTCACTGATTTTCTAGGGCACCTCACCTTTTGTTGTATTGTGGCAAAACTAGTATAAAAATGTGTGCTAAAAAATAAAGGTTATGCTCTCTTTGGGACACATATACATGTTTCATTTAGCTTGAAGGCTTTTATTATTATTATTATTATTATTATGATTATTATTATTATTATTTTGTAATCTAAGACTAATTTCTACAACTTGTCCTGGAATTAAGTAACTTTGCCTGAAAATCTTCAACTTGGGTCTGTGTGAGGAACACTTATGCCTAGAAACATATAAAGTTCCTCTGTTCTTTTTACAATTTCGAAAGGATACAGAAATAAATTGATTGAGGCTGGGTGCTTCTATGTTTTTTGGTACTGGTTTTCTGGTGTTTAGCAGGGAGTACAGGAATGCAAGTGTTGAGACATGATTCATTCCCGGACATGATCTGGGCATGAATCATTCCAGGACATGATCTAGGCTGTGAACCATGAAATCTTGGGATCATGTCTCAGTAACCATATTCAAAATCCCTATATCGTAATTTACACCATTGGACTTTTGGGGATTGTTGGACTATTGAGGGCCCTGGATTAACATTGACTGGTGTTGCCCTGTTGGGTGGGTAATGTTAACCGTGGTATGACTGGATATTAAGAAAAAATCCCCCTAGCATGTTTAGTATGTAAATGTTGCATTCTCCCCAGGGAGATTAATAAAGTGTATTACCAGGGTCTCTGGGGAAAGAGAGGCCCAGTTATGGTGTTACCTGGTTGTGAGGTAGAACGTTTCCAGCAGATTAAGGGTTGGTCCTATACAGATAAGTAGACTGTCAGCCCTATTAAATTCCCTGAACGTGTAAAACTGTATCCCGTAACATAGCCCGCAAGACTTACGGCTATTAAATTGGTCCCGTAAAGCAACCTGCCAACGACTTGTGGGATAAGGGCGAAAAATTTAACACTGTGGCCGCAAATCCTTTGTTCTGTCAAGCCCGTAAGTGTTATGTTCCAATCATGCTTTAAAACTGCAAAGACGCCCTGGCGTTCAAGCCCATAACCTGCAAATAGAGGCAAAACATTACGGCCTCCAAATAGGACACGCAAAGGGTTTAAAGACAATTTCTCAACACTGTAAAAGTCAATATAAACACGCCAGTAGCCTTTAAAATATGGGCAAAGCATGGAAAGGGATTACAATTACTTGCACAATAATTCCCCAATTAAAAATATTCCTTTACAAATTATGTTATTTTATCATATGTTGGCATGGTCATGCATATGCCAATATGAAAAGCCTTGCTGCAAGATGCATGGTATAGCTCACAGCTTTATGCAGGTACACAAGCCCCTTAACCACCCCCACTTAGCAATCCACAAGGGGACCAGGGGAACTAATCTACTCTAATCCATCAGGAAAGGGAGCACAATATCAACCCCAACCATTTGACCCTCCTGCTAGAGGAAAGACTATCATGACATGGATGTGCTAATTATCTCTTTCTAGGTAACCGGAGATGAAAGGGCCTAACAATTTAGAAAAAGTCATCAGAGCAATGGGGAAAAGGTGATTAGCAGATGCCCCCTGCAAAGTAGAGAAGAGCAGGGAAGAACATTTTTATATGTCTGGTAATTACTGCGTATATTTGTCACATTAATAATTCTGTCCACTAATGAGAATGATATATAAGTATCCTGGGCTGGAGGATGGATATATTATCCATCTTTCCCTATTGAAATCCAAGGAGCAGACATCTCACTCTCATTGTTGTGCAACATTTCCATGGTATTAGAGTTATCTATGTGTGTGTACACGTGATGTACATGTGAGTTTATGTTGGTGTATATGATATTCACCTGGCAAGGAACCTGGATCTGTTGTTGCCACAGGCATGGAGCTTGGGGGACAATGCCTGCTTCCATCATCTACTTCAGCAACTTCTCCCACTAATTGTACTGGATAGTAACTCTGGGCCCACCACTTGGAGCTCTGCTCTTGCCTCCTCTTCCATCATCTTCCAAACCTTTGCCCGGCTGTTGTCATAATGATGCCTTACAGACCTCACATGCTTATTCGCAAAACCGACCTCAGTGTCTGCAGCAGCTACCTCGTCCCAGGCCTAGACCCTGAGCCCGGAGTTAACTTCCCTTTTCTATGAGGATATTGGCACGGGCATGGATGGCACGGAGTACCACCATCTCCTGGTGCCTGTAGTTAGGACCCGATATTTTCCTTTAGCTTCATGTCCTCCTGATTGTTGGCGGGGGTCCGCACCTCCCTGCTCTGACCCTGAGGCCTGTACATATCTAGCACTACCCCCTGGGCTCATGCCCCTTTGACCCTGAACTAAGAGTTCCTATCACTACTATCACATAAAGTATTGTATGATTAGAAAAAAATGAAAAAGTCTGATACTGCTCTGACATGATCAGTGTATGGTCATATTCTAAAAAATAGGGAGGAGAACAATCTAGCAATATATGTATGTACAGTACAGTTCTTTATACGGTTACTGTCACAATAAACCAACTGACCTGATGTTCATCTACAAGCAGTGCAAACAATGCTGTATCTGTCATGAGAAATCAGCAATCATTAATTATCAGAAGGCCAAGAGTACTAAGACTATCTCTGTAAGACATTGTTTAGCCACATTAATATCACATGTTACAGGTAAACAGGTGTTATCATATGATAAGTGATGACACATGATTAATAATGGTAAACAAAGGTCATCTGCCTTCATTTCTGTTAACTAGATCAGAAAAATGATATGGTCTTGTTATGAATATGACATGTTTAGGCCACTCATGTATAACTGCTAGGTTTGATTGACAATCAGCCCCATTAAATTCGAAGCCTGTATTTGCAATGTGAAACGCGCAATGGCTTGCGGCCTCAAAATTTGGCCGAGTTACATAGCTATTAAATTAGAACATGCTGCGAGCTACGGGCTTGAGATGCATACCCGTAAATCATTAGTTGAATGTTGGATGCAAGTGATAAATTAGTCAAACCCGTAGTTACAGGTTTAGATGGAGCAAGTGGCATATGAGATCATCAGAATTACGTCACTGAAAAATGGAGGTGGGATGTCAAAGTGTTATGTTTTTCAATTACTAAGACCCACATTCCAGAAATAATGTAATATTGATAAAGCAGTAAATATGATATTCTATTACATTTGAGTTCCATTATATGTGTTAGAAATACGATTGGTATTGAATTTTTAATCCAATATAGATGCTGAGTGCTAAGTCCATCAAATGCCCTCACTTCTGGGGCTGGGGGAGGTGATGGGGCAACTTGCTGAGGCTGGGGGAGGTCACGGGGCAATTCACTGGTGCTGGGGCAGGTGATGGAGCAATTCCCTGGGGCTGAGGGGTCACAGGGACAAATCACTGGGGCTGGGGGAAGTATCATCTGGGATGAATCTAAAACAATCAGTGAATGAAGTGACAGAAATCGAAAGGAAAGAAAAGTGTCTGACATAATTTGACTTCCCACAGTAGGGCAGGCTTCAGATGATAACTGAGCATGTCTGCACAATCCCCAGGCAAAAAAGAAACAATGTATAAGTTATGCTAATTAACCCTGGGAAATTCAGGGCGTGTCAACATTGATAGAAAACTTTGCAAAAGCAAGACATTCAGTAAACTTCAGGCTACCAGTTTAACTGTTTAGTTTGGAATTTTTTCATGCAAACAATTTTTTTCAGACACTATAAATTCTCCTCTATCAGATGCATTAACAAACCAGCTCACTTTCATATACCTTTAAGGACATGCCGCACTTTGTTGTGATCCACACAGTCAAAGGCTTTAGAATAGTCTATGAAGCAGAAGTAAATGTTTTTTTGGAACTCTCTGCTTTCTCTATTATCCAGCTGACATTGACATTTTGATCTCTTGTGCCTCTTCCTCTGTGGAATTCGGCTTGCACATCTGGTAGTTCCTGGACCATATATTGTTGGAGTTGAGCTTGTAGAATCTTAAGCATTACCTTGCTGGCATGTGAAATGAGTGCAATTGTTCGATATTTGGAGCACTCTTTGGCACTGCCTTTTTTGGGATTTTCCTTTTCCAGTCTATTGGCCATTGTTGAGTTTCCTGCAGCCTTGTTATCAGCAAGACATCTTAGGGCTCATCTCACTTTGCTCTCAAAGATGTCTGGCTCCAGCTTATTGGACAAACTATTGATGGCATCACTGCTCTTACGGTCCATTCAGTATAGATATTCAGTTTATTCCTGACACTTCTTCTTTATCTGATCTTCTTTTGTTAAGCCCCTACCATGTTTGTCTTTTGATTCCCACTTTTCTTGAAGAGATGTCTTGATTTACTCTTTTGATTATCTTCTTCAATCTCTTTACATCGTTCATTGTAGAATGTCTCCTTGTCTCTACTTGCTATCCTCTGGAATTCTGCATTCAGTTAGATAAATCTTTTCCTATCTCCACTACCTTTCACTTTTCTTCTTTCCTGGGCTACTTTCAAAGCCTCACCAGATAGCCAGTTTGACTTCTTATTTTTCTTTCTTTTATGAATATCCTGTGTTGCTGTTTCTCTGACATTTTTCTGACATTCTATCTTTCATGTCTAGTCCCTTAAATCTATTAGTTACTTCCACTGCATATTCACTAGGTATATTATTTATTTCATATCTACTTGGTCTGTTGGTTTTCCCTCTTTTCTTCAGTTTAATTTTCAACTTTGCAATAAGAAGCTCATGGTCTGAGCCACAGTCAGCTCCAGGTCTTGTTTTTGCTGACTGTATAGAGCTCTTCCATCTTTGGCTGCAAAGTATATAGTCAATCTGATTTCTATGTTGTCCATCTGGTGATGTCCATGTGTAGAGTTGTCTGAAAAGGCTGTTGGTAGAGGGTGTTTGCTACAACCAGAGAATTATCTTGACAACATTCTATTAATCTCTGACCTGCCTCATTTTGTACTCCAAGACCACATTTGCCAGTTATTCCAGGTGTCTTTTGGTTCCATACTTTAGCATTCCAATCACCTATGATGATAGTTACATATTTTCTTGGTGTTATATCTATGATGTGTTGAATGTCTTCGTAGAACTGGACAACTTCAGCCTCTTCAGCCTCCGTGGATAGCACTGGATCACTGTGATATTAAATGGCTTGCCTTGAATTTGAATTGAGATCATTCTGTTATTTATTGAGTTGCACTGCTTTGGCCACTCTTTGATTGACTAGGATGGCTACTCCATTTCTTCTGCAGGATTCTGGACCACAGTAGAAGATTTGGCGGTTGTCTGATGGGAAATGTCACATTCCAGTTCATTTAAGTTCACCAATTTCCATGATATCAATGTTTAACATTGTCAATTCATTCTTGACCACATCTAGTTTACCTTGGTTCATAGTTCTAACATTCCAGGTTTCTATGCTGAATTGTTCTTTGCAGCATTGGACTTTCCTTTCCCCTTCAGACACATCCGCAGCTGGGTGTCCTTTTGGCTTTGGCCCAACCACTTCATTAGATCTGGTGTTATTTGCACTTGCCCTCTGCACTTCCTACGTAATTTGGTAGGCACCTTCTAACCTGAGGGGCTCATCTTTAAGTCTCTGGTTGTGCCTGTCCATAAAATTTTCTGAGCAAAGATACTGGAGTGGGTTGCCAGTTCCTTCTCCAGTAGACCTTGATTTGTCTGACCTCTCTGCCATGACCTGCCCATCTTGGCTGACCCTACATGGTATAGCTCATAGCTTCATCGAAGTACACAAGCCCCTTCACCATGACAAGGTAGCGATCCAGAAGGGGAAAACATCATATATCTGTTTATTTATGTCATGTGAGATCATTCTGTTGGGGGGATGTTATTAAAAGAAGGGCATAATAAAAGCAACTGTGTACATGGTTGACTTACATTATTTGGCAGCACTGCTTGCAGATGAACAAACTGCCTTACTGGATGTAAAATTTGCCTAAAATAAATTAAAAACCCAGGTTATTAAAAAAAAATACTCTGTGGATAGGCATTAATAAGTTTTGACTAATAGATTTTCACTGAGGACTGTATTTGAGAGGATTAAATTAGATGCAGCCCCTATCTTCTCCTCTTTCTAGTCACAGGGCCCACATACTCTTTGTCACTACGCCCTCCACTTCATGGGAAATGTAGTGGATGGAGGTGGAGGCATTAAAGAGATGGGGAATGACCAAGCTGTTGGGCAGAGTACAGTGTATGCTGGTACTGTGACCTCACTATGAGCTCAAGGAGACTATTAATAACTTGTATCCCTAATACCAGATTTAAAAAATCCAAAAAGTAGGCATATAAACAAACAGAGAAGCCAATGAGAGGATCTAAGTCAATCAGTTCACAGACTGGAACTAGAGTGTAGAGTGCTCACTGTTTTTTCACAAAAAAAAAATTACTTGATCATAGGTATTCTGTCTGAAGTTCTATTTATATGATTATAGGTATTCCTGGCTTATTATTTATTTATTTATGTATTTATATTATATTATAGCTATTGGTGGCCTTAGCTGAATGTGCATACCTTTGTAGGTTATAGGTTTAGATAGTTAAATATATATGTGTTTATTTTATAATTATGGTTGACCCTGGGTGAATATATGTAAATGTATATGATTTTAGGGAGCCCTGGCTGAATATATTTAGAAAATAAAAATAGGGGACCCTGGAGGAATTATGAATATAGATGACCCCAATTAAATATGTATGTGGTTATATAGGTGCATACATGGATGAATATTTATACATATGATTATAGATGAACCTACCTGAATATGTATACATTCATATGATTATAGGTTAACCTACCTGGATAGGTACACATTAATATAATAATTGGCAATTGAGGTTGAATATGTATATTACAGGAGTCACTGGTTTATGTCCCATATATATTGTGATCAGGATGGCCGCATATAGCGGTGGTTTCTGGAATGAAGGGCTGACTCCGACTTCAAATGCAGCAAATTGGTTTATTTGCAAAACGGAAATTAACAGTTGAAGCAGTAGCTCTGCTTAAAATAACGAAACATAAATAACTTTGTCTCTGCGAGGGGGAGAATGCCACCTTGTGGCCAGGTATATACAAACAGTCCTTTAACTTGGGAACTGCCCCCCTGGTGGCCAGCTTGTCAACAGTCTTTTAAGCTTGGGAGAATGGTGAGAGTGCCACCTAGTGGCCAGGAAACAACAGTCTCTTATCTTGTTAAAAATGCCAGCTTGTGGCTAGGAAACACACAGTCTCTTACTTGGTTGAAAATGCCAGCTTGTGGCTAGGAAACAAATAGTCCCTTTGACTCGTGATAGTGCCACCTTGTGGCCAGGAAATGAACAGTCTCTTTACAGGTGAGGGTCCCAGCGAGATTAGGTCGCCCTCTTCAGCAACCTCTGGGACCCCGCTCCACTCTGGGTCACAGCTCCGCTCTGTGGGACACAGCTCTCCTCTCTAGCTCCTCGCTCTGTGGGACACAGCTCTCCTCTCGGGGACACAGTGCTCCTCTCTCGGACACAGCGCTCCTCTCTCGGACACAGCGCTCCTCTCTCGGACACAGCGCTCCTCTCTCTGACACAGCGCTCCTCTCTCGGACACAGCGCTCCTCTCTCGGACACAGCGAACCTCTCTCGGACACAGTGCTCCTCTCTCGGACACAGCGCTCCTCTCTCGGACACAGCGCTCCTCTCTGGGACACAGCGCTCCTCTCTGGGACACAGCGCTCTTCTCTGGGACACAGCGCTCTTCTCTGGGACACAGCTCTCTTCTCTGGGACACAGCGCTCCTCCCGTATGCTTCACCCCAGGGACCCTTGCATACACAAACTCACTTGTATTCACTTCTCTTTATCTTCACTACTTCCCTGGGGCATAATACTTCAGCACCAACCGTGCCTAGGCCTTTAAGGCAAAACTCTGCCTGGGATTCTTCACTAATCCCCTTCACTTACGTGGCTTCCTTGTGACTTCACCTCCTGAGTCTGAAGTCAATCTTCCAGCTCGTACGACTTGCTGTAGTCCCCGTTCTCCCAGTAACAGTCACTTGGCGATCCTTTACAGGGTAGTTCACAACTTCACTGTATATCCACACCAGATCACCTTCCTCTCTGTGCTTGTTCCTCTCAGCAGCACAGCTGCCTGGGGCCTAGTCAGCCCCTCCTCCTCCTTTCCATGCCTGCTTTCCAGTCTTTTAAAGGGGAGTTGCTCTAATTAGGAGTTCTTTCAGAAGTGTTAACTCCTTCACTTCTGACAAGAACTCACACTCCACTTGCTTGTCATCACTTCCAAGGAGCAAACGATCACACACACCCCCCCTCAGCTCAACAACACGGTGTTGGGCGACATGCCGAGAGGCCGGACATCCGGTAGGGTCGCTCACCACTCAAGAACTCCTCGCTCTGTGCCGTCCGCATTGAGGTAGCAGGCTGCGATCGTGGCCGCCTGTAAATCCATATTCTCATTTCCTTACTGGTCTGTTGGCCTCCTTCATGTGTGTTGCCTTTATCAGGAGGGAGTGAATCTCTCAACTTTGTAGTGCTGTCCTCGAACAGCCTTGCTTTAAGAATTGGGAGCTTTTCAACTGGTTTTCTCTGAATTCTCTCATCAGTTGTTTCAGCAGACCCCATGACAGATACCACATCTGCCCTTAGCTCCTCCTGTCCATCTGCCGTCGTCCCTTTACAGACGATATTTAGGTTAACTTTCCTCTCAATCACAGGCTTGGCTTTATGCAGGGAGTGCTTCAGAAAACGCTCTTTCCAAACTTCTAGTTCTTTATTTTGCTTATGTTCATCCAACTTAACAAATGAGCCATCATCGGGGCACCAACAGGGCTTTTCCAGCTTGGAAAGCTTTGCTTTATGTTGTTTTGGTACCGGATATTTAGAGGTCTCCTCAACAGTCTGAGAATCCGGTAGGGGCACAGGGATTTCCTGCTGGATTTCACAAGTAGGATCTACATCTTCACTTACAGGCCTCGGAATGGATTCTGGCTTATCCACCTGGTCCTCCGAATCCACTGTGTGCCAAGCCCTGGGTGGCTCATCAGAACTCTTGGCAGGCTCACTTCCTCCAACTTTAGTTCCTTCTAATACCTCGCCCGTACAAGCCTGTGATGCTTGGGTGGAATTATTTGCATTCCCTTTAGATTTTTCTGCTGGAGCAGAGTCTCTTGTTTTGACTTCTTTTTTATCACTCATGACCAACTTGCGTTCCAAACTGCATGGCTGATACTTTGTTGATTTAATAAGCTGCAAGTCATACCCTTCGCAAGGTGGCCTTGGCTGATGCTTGAAGAAAGCATGAATGCTTTCTGCAGGCAGTTCCTTTGCTGCCTCCTCCATCAGATATGTAAATTCTTCTTCTTTACCATCAGCAGGGATGATTTCAGGGAGTTTTTCGTCAAGTGGTGGCACATTTTCAATTGTGCCAATAATTTCAAAGCCCACAGTATTCGTTTCCATAATGTCTACTACATGATGTACAGTTTCTGCTTCTACAGACAGCTTTGTACTTTCTGCCACTGCTTGAAGGATGTGATCAACAGGCTTCTGTTGTTCTTCCACCCTCTTTGCCTTGTCGCTTTCCTCTGGCACAGGTGTAGCTTCATCTGTTGTTGCAGGTGACTCTTCTAATTGGGGAACCGCCGACAACATTTCAGTGGTCTCATCAGCACACAAGATTTCGATTGCCTCCTCCAGAGCTGGTAATGCTCCTGAAGTTAACTCTACCTCATGGGTTAGAACATTCTCAGTTTCACGTTTATTTTTGTTTGTAGACAACTGAAGTTCCTTTGCTTGCTTAGCCGCATCAAACTCAACCAGCGGAACTACGGTTGGTTCATCAGAGTCGTCATCAAATCCTTCTGCCTGTGCAGCTTGTCCAGCTTCCTTAAGTGGCGTGTGCTCCAGTTTTGATACAGGAACAGTCTTTTCTAAGGTGTTCACATCGGACACTGGCCTAGCAACACTTTCTAGCTGGTCTCCATTAGACGCCTCTTTGTTACTTTCCCCACTGTCTAAGGTCAACAGTGATATTCGTCGGGGCTTCTGTCGAAATTGAGAGATGTTCTCCTCTTTATCACTGTGTGGCCGCTCCCACACCACTGATTCGTTCAGCTTAGGCTTTGGGGGACATATCCTCCGCTCCCAAATAGGCATCAATTTCTCATTCCGGTAGGACACTGGGTAGTCCTCGAATGTCGGCTTCCTCCGCCATTCAGGGATATACTCGGGCCTCATTTTACCGTGGGCTTGTCTTTGGAGCCTTACAAAACGCTGTTTCTCCTCCTCTAAGGCCATTCTATCTGCACCAGCAGGCTTTTTGGGGCTCTCAGCGACCTCTTTGGGGCTCTCAGCGACCTCTTTGGGGCTCTCAGCCACCTCTTTGGGGCTCTCAGCGACCTCTTTGGGGCTCTCAGCGATCTCTTTGGGGCTCTCAGCGACCTCTTTGGGGCTCTCAGCGACCTCTTTGGGGCTCTCAGCAATCTCTTTGGCTGGATCGGCCGACTCTGCGGGCTCTCTCTCCGACTCTGCGGGCACTCTCTGCGACTCTGCGGGCACTCTCTCCGACTCTGCGGGCACTCTCTCCGACTCTGCGGGCACTCTCTCCGACTCTGCGGGCTCTGGGGAGCCTTCTGCGGCACCCTCTGCGGACTCTGGGGTGCCTTCTGCGGCCTCACTCGCGGCTCCTGCCGTCTCACTCATGGCACTGCAACTGGTGGCTTTTTCCCCTCTCGGTTTCTCCTTGTTTACTACTAGGTGAGGTTTGATTGGCCTTCCCTTAACAGGGAAACTGTATCTTATACTTGGCCCGACAAGTATGTCTCTTGGGTAGCGATACGCTTGTCTGGCAAAAAAATTCCAGGGGTGCGCTCTCTGTACTCCTATACGATCAAGGATCTCCTCTTTCAGGGTGCAATAATTGGTTGCCATTTCTTCAGGCAAAAACCCATACGCTTCCTGGGCTTCTCCACACAGATAGGGACCCAGGACTGTGGCCCAATGCTGTTTAGGCCAACCTTCCCGGGTAGCAATCTTCTCAAAATTCAGGAGGTAGGTTACTACATCATCCTGAGCTGTCATTTTCTTTAGAAAGCAATTAGGGTTCATAACCCTGCTTGATTTTGAACCCACAATGTTCTCTGTAGAACTCAATCGCTGCAGCTGCACTTTCTGTGCTTCTAAAGACTCTCTCATTTGTCTCTGCCATTTCTCTGTGGCCTCTCTAAATCTTGCAGTAACCTCTCCAAAACCTTTATCTTCCTCTTTTGCGGCCTGGATGCTATGCTCTGCAATCATTTCTCTCTTTTCTGACTGGCTCTGACCAAGCTTAGCAGCCAGCACTCTGTTCAACTCGGCTTGCTGTTTGTTCAACCCCCGCTGGGCTTCTATAAAAGCTTTAAAGGCCTCTTCCATATTTATGCTGCACGGTGGGCTGTCTTCTTCAACACAGACATTTTTCAATCCCACAAATGACACCAGTGTGATCAGGATGGCCGTATATAGCGGTGGTTTCTGGAATGAAGGGCTGACTCCGACTTCAAATGCAGCAAATTGGTTTATTTGCAAAACGGAAATTAACAGTTGAAGCAGTAGCTCTGCTTAAAATAACGAAACATAAATAACTTTGTCTCTGCGAGGGGGAGAATGCCACCTTGTGGCCAGGTATATACAAACAGTCCTTTAACTTGGGAACTGCCCCCCTGGTGGCCAGCTTGTCAACAGTCT
Organism: Discoglossus pictus; assembly: GCA_027410445.1. Lineage (NCBI taxonomy): Eukaryota > Metazoa > Chordata > Amphibia > Anura > Alytidae > Discoglossus > Discoglossus pictus. The sequence continues at coordinate 80,509,541 of CM050166.1, read as the reverse complement.
TTTAAGCTTGGGAGACTGGTGAGAGTGCCACCTAGTGGCCAGGAAACAACAGTCTCTTATCTTGTTAAAAATGCCAGCTTGTGGCTAGGAAACACACAGTCTCTTACTTGGTTGAAAATGCCAGCTTGTGGCTAGGAAACAAATAGTCCCTTTGACTCGTGATAGTGCCACCTTGTGGCCAGGAAATGAACAGTCTCTTTACAGGTGAGGGTCCCAGCGAGATTAGGTCGCCCTCTTCAGCAACCTCTGGGACCCCGCTCCACTCTGGGTCACAGCTCCGCTCTGTGGGACACAGCTCTCCTCTCTAGCTCCTCGCTCTGTGGGACACAGCTCTCCTCTCGGGGACACAGTGCTCCTCTCTCGGACACAGCGCTCCTCTCTCGGACACAGCACTCCTCTCTCGGACACAGCGCTCCTCTCTCTGACACAGCGCTCCTCTCTCGGACACAGCGCTCCTCTCTCGGACACAGGGATCCTCTCTCGGACACAGTGCTCCTCTCTCGGACACAGCGCTCCTCTCTCGGACACAGCGCTCCTCTCTGGGACACAGCGCTCCTCTCTGGGACACAGCGCTCTTCTCTGGGACACAGCGCTCTTCTCTGGGACACAGCTCTCTTCTCTGGGACACAGCGCTCCTCCCGTATGCTTCACCCCAGGGACCCTTGCATACACAAACTCACTTGTATTCACTTCTCTTTATCTTCACTACTTCCCTGGGGCATAATACTTCAGCACCAACCGTGCCTAGGCCTTTAAGGCAAAACTCTGCCTGGGATTCTTCACTAATCCCCTTCACTTACGTGGCTTCCTTGTGACTTCACCTCCTGAGTCTGAAGTCAATCTTCCAGCTCGTACGACTTGCTGTAGTCCCCGTTCTCCCAGTAACAGTCACTTGGCGATCCTTTACAGGGTAGTTCACAACTTCACTGTATATCCACACCAGATCACCTTCCTCTCTGTGCTTGTTCCTCTCAGCAGCACAGCTGCCTGGGGCCTAGTCAGCCCCTCCTCCTCCTTTCCATGCCTGCTTTCCAGTCTTTTAAAGGGGAGTTGCTCTAATTAGGAGTTCTTTCAGAAGTGTTAACTCCTTCACTTCTGACAAGAACTCACACTCCACTTGCTTGTCATCACTTCCAAGGAGCAAACGATCACAATATGTATAGGAGACCTTGACTGAATATGTGTTTGGTTGTATGAGACACTACCTAAATATATATATATATATATATATATATATATATATATATATATACATATACTGTATTACTGTAATGATTACAGGTGAGCCTGTCTGAATATTTATACTTTAATATGATTATAGGAGACCCTGGCTGAATATGTGTACATATATAGTATTAGAGGGGACCTAAATATGTAAATATGTTCATATTTATTTGATTGCACATGATCATGGCTGAATATGTATATAATTATTTCAGTGTAGGGAACCCTAACTGATTATGTATGTATTTGTATCATAATTATAGTGGGCCCTTAGTGAATGCTGATATAATATTAAGAGGCCCTGGTCTAATATGTATTTCTATGTAGGTAATCCATAGAAAAATCTAAATAATATGGCCCACCATCAGATGCATTTAATAAAGTAATAGCACAGTGTGTGTATGAGTAACTGTTATGGCTGTAATGGGAAAATGTCTGTGATTTGCTCACACAGCAAGAGAGAGATATACACACACAGAAAAGAGAAAAACAAGTGCATGAATACCTTGCACACACACTCGCAAGGGCTCCTCCACTTCACTTCCTAAGGGCTCCAAAAAGGTAGATCCGGTACTGGGTAGAACAAGAAATTAGTAAAAGTGACAGAGAATTAAAAAAATAAGACAATTAGACAAGATACAGAATCAGGGAATGATACAACATTTAAAAAACACTGTAAATGGGGTAAGTTAGGAAGGTTAGAAGAAATGTATGGGCCAGATTTGTATAATGATCTGGGTGCAGTAATACAGCATGTTAGAGTTTTTATAGGAGGTATGAAAGGTTGATCAGAGTGGTCATAATGGGTAGATTAGATACAGTGTTAGAAAGTGTTGCTAACTGACCAGGTGCAGGAAATTTGTATGACTCAATAAAGTAAGACAAATCAGGGGCAGATAGGAGAGGGGCGGGGGGAGGGGGGATAAATTCCATGGAGAGTAATGGCAAGGCACAGATAAAATTGCTTATGTAAGAGAAAGTGAAATGCTCTTAGAAGGAGTGGAGAGAGAGAGAGAGAAAGAGAATGAAGAAAATAATGTGGCAGGGATGTTGTAGAGCAGAAAGAATGAAAGGTGTGTGGCTAAGGAATTCATGTCATATAGGAGGTTTGGATATATCGACATGATATTGGTAGAGATACACTATTTTGTTTGGAAAAATTCTGCTTAAATATAATTACAGACTGCCCTAAATGTATTTTAAATTGCTTGTTAAATGTGTGCTTGTCCATATAGGAAGGTTGAAACTTTGAAATACAGGTACATACGAAGATGGTGGGACAGCATGTGGATAAGGACAGGTGACCATATTAGAGGGAAGAGTTAGAGACACAGTAGGGAAGCTTAAATGTATAGCTTGATATTCAGGTTAAGGAATCTTGCACAGTTGAGGAACTTCAATGAATACATGTTGTTTTTCTCCTACTATAATAAGTCATGGTTGTCTCTAGGTACATCTTTATTACCTTCTTTTCCTCCAATCACTTGTTTAGTATTGTGCATAAGTCACTTCTCTTTAGCAAGCAAAAATACCCACTTTCAATTTAAATGCAGTGAGGTTCACAACCACCTGAAGGTTGGATGGGCACACTTCAAGTGGGTGCAAGCCTCAAGGTATTTACATTGAAGATGAGGCAGGAGGCAGCATTTTAGGAAATTATAGGCCAAAGCTGTAACATTTACATGCCCATGCCAGATGAAAACACTCTAAACTACATTGCTAAATGATGCCTGTAGGTGTCTACAGTTATATATTACAATAATGGAATATATAATATATCTGTAGTTAACAGAGATCGTCTCTTGACACCACACATTAAGGTGTGACATTTTAAAACTTAAAATTTTTAGAAATGTCACTGTTTGTAAAACTGTCATTGTCAATGCCCCACTATCTATTGATAAAATCTAAATTACATTTCTGCTTATCAAGAAGGTCACAATATCTGTAACAACAATGGCAATTTAGAGAAATGTATTAGTCAGCAGCACAAATAACAGGCTCATAACTTGGTGTAAAAACTTTCAAATTTTGTTTGACTAGTTGGCAAGATAAAGCTAAGCACAGTAAAGAGATTCAAATATGCATGTGATAAGTAAAAATCCATCCTCAGGGTCAATTAAACCAACATTTTCAGTAGATAGAATTGGCAGACTAGGTAGGTCCATTGTTTTGTTTATCTCTCATCTAATCCATGTTTTTTTCTAGAAACGTAAGATTATTTTACAAACTAACCCCTGTCCTTGGATAAGAACATGACTCATTGGTAATATGTTGTCTTTTCTGTGATATGACTTTTAACTAGATAAAACGAGTTGTACTTTATAATTTAAAAATACATTTTGATTTTTGTAGACAGGGTAAACATAATGCATTTGTGCTTCTCTTCTACCTCTTGACTTCCATATGGAGTGTGAGGCAGCTGCATTTTATATTATGTGGCTTACAGGAACTTTTTGTTTCATCCAAGACCAAGACCTCCCACATTTACAGCTGAACAAAGTTCAGGCTGAGCAGTTATGTTCTTTTAATTATTACTGTTTCTGCTGAATTTAAAGAATCACTGTAGGTTATGAAAAAGTTAATATTTTTCTGAAGTGTATAACAAACAACATTTGTATATATGAGAACAAATCATTCTTAGAGAAAATCTTACTTTGCAGATTTTACTAGTATTTTGGGCATAATTTGCTAGCAATAACAGAAAATCAGGGTGTTCTGAGCATGTACAGGGGAGGGGTGACAATACTGTAAGATGAGCTCATTTATAAATGGGGCATACAATCTCCCTCTCTCCACTGCTGAATAGAAAACAATTGTAGAGCAACGCTGCCGAATTCAAGGCAGCAGGCATTGCTCAGTGGTTCTTTTAGGACCAGTGCTAGTGCCTGAGAACTTCTATGCCAGTCCTCAGAGACAAAGAGTGATGGGGAGAGTCTTACACTATGATTAGTCACAATTATAGACACATTATTGAGAAATATATCTGCACTTAAAATGCACTCCACTCAAATTAGTGTAAAAGAAAATTAAAATTTATTGGGTCATGTGTAGTTTAACCCTATTCAAAATGTTCAGGAGTTCAAACCTTGTCCCCATGAGCATTGGAAGGTTACCAGCTGGTCTCCAGATCAAAAATCTTAAAAAACTCTGTTCAGAAAGGTTTGAATGGTAACCCTTAGACTCAAGGAAACTTGGTTAACGTTACCTTTATGTTATGAGTTGCATACTGTAGCTGCTAATGTCATTGGCTTGTTAATTAGTGACAGAGATTTGCATTTGTTCCTAGACTGAAATAATCCTTTAAAGAACACTATCAGTTAATCAGTTATATCACAAATGTATCTAAAGTATTATTTAAAGTATTATTTTTTTAAATCTTTTTCTTTAATGTAGGGGCCTATCTGGCCATACCACCCAACCCACCATGGCCCCTTCTGGGCCTACTTGGCCTCACACCTCCCAGCCAGAAATTGGTGCCTGTTTAAAAAAGAGCATATCTAGTGAAGCTCCAAGAGATAGCAGTGTGGATCAGTTCAGAATGCTGGGGATGTTTAAGAGAGCAAGGTCAGCAAATTACAAGGTATGGGGGTACAGTGAAGGAGGAACAAAGGAGAGATAGGGATGGGTGCCATGTGAGGTGGGTGCTGAGAGGCGTTGGTTACTTTGTTGGGATGGATGCTGAGGAGAGGTAGCATTATGGAAAGGGGTGTTGAGGATGGGTAATTAGTGAATTGGTACCTGGGGTGTCCTAGTGCAAACACATTTTTACAACCCTCCTTTAGGGGTGCAATTTTTTTTTTCATCTGGGGCTTTTTTTCTCTAGCTCCACCACTGATCTAAAGTGTATATAAATGTGAAATGTTTGTCCTAATAGCATAAACATGCTAATCAGAAATCAAGTAATAATGATATACAAGTCTCAGACAAACAAATATATTCAAGATAATTCTCATTGAAAACGCCCTGCATTTACTGTAACTCCCAAAATCCCTACCAATGTCTTGGAAATACATTTATTTCAAGAATGACCATAATTACAGATGTGTGCTCCACAACAAAATCTGCTTTATCAGGACAAAAACATATAAAAAAGGCAAATCTTTTCTTTTGTGCAAAGTTAATAATTTTTTAAATTATATTATAGGAGGTGATAATAAGTTTGTCTAATGTTCCAGTGCATCTTACATGCTGAAAAAAGAGGTGTTTTGTCTGTGCCTCCTGCTCCTCTATATTTTGGTTATATGGATCAATAAAAAGACATGCAAAATAAAAAGTAATTTATCTATAATATAAGGAAGGTCCAAACAAATAACCATAACACTATTTATCTATTTCAATAATCTGTTTAATTTACCTATACATTCTAAAATACTATAAGAAGCAAAAAAGTAAAACACTAAAAAAGCATTGTTAAATACAATTTAAATCAATAAACATAGTCTGTACATGGATTATGGTGTACAACTTTGTCTTTCACAGATGCATATCACCCATGTAGCAAGATTTACTGTAATAAAAGGAAAAAGCTTCCCAATAGAAAACATTGATCAATGTTTTAATGTTTCCCATGGAAAAAGAAAATCTGAAATAGCATTTGTGGAATAATAAAACACTTACTAGTGTTTGAACCTGCATTTTGAGAAATGAGAACTGGATAGATCAGCAGCTTGGAAATATATTGCAAAACAGGTGGCTTTCATAAACAGAAGAACAGTCTCTGAGAAACAGAAAGCCAAGAATAATAACATGAAACCGTACTCTGAGCAATATATTCAAGGTCCAATGCATCCTATATTGTTGTTACTTCCGTCATCTGTAACTAATCAAAACTGGATAATAAAAACAAATGTTTTTTCTAAAGTTTGTTGCATTTTAATGCTCATTCTTTCCTTTGTTTCTTTTCTTTCCAGCTATGGTTTGTAACCTTAAACATTTTGCTGGTCCAGACAAAAATGAACAAGATAGTTTTTACAAATAAAGTGTTATAATATTTACCACATCATATCTACCAAGTCATGAACATGGATTTGGCAGCCAAAAATTGCTATTTTTCCTGATAATTTTACAGAAAAAAAAGCAAGTCACATGCATAAAAATATTGCACATGAAAATGTAGTAATGTGTAAAATTGACCATACACAACCAATCATATATCAGCATCAAATAATTCTAGAAAGTTGTAGTGGGAAAAGGAAGGAATCATCAATGCCCTTAAAATAAACCCTGAAAAATATTTAAAAAAATGCATGCGCAAAGTTATTTTCATGTACACATGCGTAGACTGAAGACAGACTTCCAGAATGGACACTTTGGTTTGACTGGAATGTCTGTGGCTCATATCACCACCATGTTCATTTTTAGTTTTCTAAAATACTTTATGGCATATTAAAATATTGAAACACTGCGTTCCGATGTGGGACAAATAAAAGAAAGAGAGAAAGTGAAAAATCTGTGTTCACGTGAGTGATAAATTGTTTATATTACAATACAAGTATACAAGTGGATTTTCCTTTACAGGTAAAGACTGATAAATTGCAGAGTGTACTAATTGTGCCCAGGTGAGAGGGGTGTGACTTGACTGTTTAACTAGTATAAAAGGTTTGTGAGCTGGTTTAGGGCCTGTTTACAAGTGCATTTTCCTTTACAGGTAAAGACTGATAAATTGCGGAGTGCACTAATTGTGCCCAGGTGAGAGGTGGGTGGCTTGACTGTTTAATTAGTATAAAAGGGTTGTGAGCTGTTTTGGGGCCTGTTTACAAGTGGATTTTCCTTTACAGGTAAAGACTGATAAATTGCAGAGTGCACAAATTGTGCCCAGGTGAGAGGGGTGTGGCTTGACTGTTTAACTAGTATAAAAGGTTAGTGAGTTGTTTTGGGCCCTTTTTACAAGTGGATTTTCCTTTACAGGTAAAGACTGATAAATTGCAGAGTGCACTAATTGTGCCCAGGTGAGAGGGGTGTGGCTTGACTGTTTAACTAGTATAAATGGTTTGTGAGCTATTTTGGGGCCTGTTTACAAGTGGATTTTCCTTTACAGGTAAAGACTGATAAATTGCAGAGTGCACTAATTGTGCCCAGGTGAGAGGGGTGTGGCTTGACTGCTAAACTAGTATAAAAGGTTTGTGAGCTGTTTTGGGGCCTGTTTACAAGTGGATTTACCTTATAAGTAAAGGCTGATAAATTGCAGAGTGCACTAGTTGTGCCCAGGTGAGAAGGCAGAAGTTTGTATAAACGGGAGAAGGGGCGACCTTGTGAGCTTGCAAACATTTTCGGTATCAGGTGCAATTCTAGTGAAAGTGTAGGAGTTTAAATAGGGGTAGTAACTTAAAAGAAAAGGGAGGGCAGATCTATAGTGCAAAGGAGGAAAACTTTATACAAATATATTATTTTATATTCTTTATTTTTCCCACTGAAATTTTGTAGACAATATTAATAATAATTATGTGTCAGTCCAGTAGCAACCTCACTCAGTGTACATCCTGTCATATGTATGCAATACTGGAATAGATGATCCAGGGTCCAGAGAGGTGTGAGCATGTTGCCTCTCTGGAAGCTCACATTGGAGATCTGGAGCGGAGAATTGCAGCACTTAGTGATATTGCTCCACTGGAAAGGGGGTTGGTGCTCACTGAGCACAGTTTAGTAGGGCCTAGCATGGAGGGCGGAGCTGGGGCTAGTGAGGATGTCCAGGGAGGTAGCTGGGTTACAGTTACAAGGGGAAGCAGGGGGAACAGGAGGAGGCAGGCCAGTTCTGAGTTGGCAAACACCAACAGATTTGCCAGATTGAGTGAAACTGTTGGGGATGTCCATTCAGGAATGGCAATGCCAGATAGAGCTGTTCCCTCTAACAGCCGGGAGAACAGCTCTAATGGAGGAGAGGGAGGGCAGGATAGGCAGAGCAACAGACAGGTTTTGGTTGTAGGGGACTCTATTATTAGGAAGGTAGACAGGGTGATTTGTCACCCAGATACCAGAAATCGAACAGTTTGCTATCTCCCGGGTGCTCGGGTTCGTCATGTTGTGGATCGGGTAGACAAATTATTGGGAGGGGCTGGAAATGAACCGGATGTCTTGGTACATATTTGTAGCAATTACAAAGTTAGTGGAAGATGGAATGTCCTAAATAATGATTTTAAAGAACTAGGTAATAAGCTGAAGGCAAGGACCTCCAATGTAGTATTTTCTGAGATACTACCAGTGCCACGTGCTAGCCCAGAGAGGCAGAAGGAGCTTAGGGAGGTTAATGCGTGGCTAAAGATGTGGTGCACTAAGGAGGGGTTTGGGTTCTTAGAGCACTGGGCTGACTTCTCACTTTGGTACAATCTCTACAGTAGGGATGGATTGCACATTAATTTATAAAGGGAGCTTTTGTAAAAGGGTATAGGATGGTATAAAGGCTGGAGGAGTTTTTAAACTAGTAGGTGGGGCGGAGGGACTAGATATAAGTAATGGGGTAGAAAGTGTAGAGGGTATAAGGGATGAATTAACAACTCATAGGGGAGGAGATGGGGGGAGAGGTAGTATAGTCAATAGGGAGGTAGTACTAAGTAATTCAAGTACAGTGGCAGGCACTTCAGAACTACAAACTCATAACATAAGGTGTATGCTTGCTAATACCAGAAGCTTGCCAGGAAAAATGAGAGAATTAGAATTATTATCAATTAATGAAAAATGGGATTTAATGGGCATTACTGAAACGTGATGGGATGAATCTCATGACTGGACTGTTAATCTGGATGGTTATAACCTATTTAGGAAAAATAGAGGCAATGGTAAACTAGGAGGAGGGATTTGTCTGTATGTTAAGCCTGAGCAGGTTCTTGAGTACACTCGGGATCATTATCTGGTCCAGGTTGTACAAGAGCCTACTAGAAATGAAGCTATCTTAGATTTACACATCACAAATAATATTGATATAGTATCAAATGTTGGAATAGGGCAACCTTTGGGAAAGAGTGATCACAACACAGTCTCGTTTGAGATTGAATTAAAAAAACAAAATTTTAAGGGGCCAACGAAAACTCTTAATTTTAAAAGGGCAGATTTTAATGGTCTAAGGGCAGAAATACAAAGTATAGACTGGGACAGAGAACTGGCAGGTAAAAATACTGAATATAAATGGACAACATTTAAATCCTTACTAAATATACATACACATCGGCATATACCGTGTGGGAATAAAAGTAAAAGGAGTAAATCCCATCCAATGTGGCTTAACAATGATTTAAAGATTAAGATACAGAGTAAAAAACAGGCATTTAAATTATACAAACAAGAGACTGCTTTACATGAATACAAGGAAATCAACAAGGCTTGCAAAAGGGCGATTAGACTTGCTAAAATAGAAAATAAAAAAATAATTGCAAAAGAGAGTAAGACTAACCCTAAAATATTTTTAAAGTATATTAATGGGAAGAAGGCGAGGAAGGAATCTATAGGAACATTACAATGTGACACAGGCCGTCTGATAAATGAGCTAAATAGGTTCTTTTCTTCGCTATACACAAGGGAGGTACCAGTGGTTGGGACACGACAACATAATGGGGCTACACTACTTTTGCCAAATAATTGGTTAACACAGGAAGTAATCCAAAAGAGGTTGGAAAAAATAAATGTTAATAAAGCCCCGGGTCCTGATGGAATACATGCAAGGGTACTAAGAGAACTGGGTTCTGTAATAGCCAAACCATTATATTTAATTTTTCAAGATTCATTCAACACAAGGTCTCTACCAGATGACTGGAGAAAAGCTGATGTGATACTGTCACGATCTGCTTCTTCTAGGGGGCTTGATATGAACCTAGTTCAAACCTACCCCAGCAGAATGATGTAGTTCCTGTTCTCTGTGGCACAAAAGATGGCTTCTGAAGAGGGCAAGGCCCAAAAGGTACAGGCAGAGAATACTGGATCCAGGTTACTTAGTGGCCCATGGCAAGACCACTCCCCAAGTCAGGATACAACACACAGAAATAGTCTCACACCTTGTTTATGTGAAAACTATCTCTCAACCCTTTATTGAATGATCAAAACAACATATTTATACTCTCCAATACCACACCCATGTGTACATTTGTGTATGTGTGATGTCAGACCATCTGGTCTGCAACCTTGGGCTATCAAAGCTCTTGAGATCAAATTCACCAGATATCTAGTGAACAAACCTTTATGCTAAACTCAAGTGTTTGCTTAGGATTACTTGAAGTACTTGCATCTGCAAGGCCTGTATGTGTGAGTGTGCAATGATCTGCAGCTAACTTCTATGCAGTGCATTTCTACAGATTCCACATATGTTTTATATAAAAATTTCCCTCTTATAATATATTATAACTAAGATACATAATAACCATATACATGCAACATATAACCACACAATAACACATAATCCCAATGTAACAATGTCATGCTTCCTTGGACATTTTCATAAATTGCTAACAATATGAGTCCTTAAACAATTAAATCATGACAGATACCTATATTTAAAAAGGGAGCAAGAGCAAATCCAGGGAATTATAGACCAGTGAGCCTCACTTCTGTAGTGGGGAAGCTTTTAGAAGGGTTAATAAGGGATAATATACAAGAATATGTCTATTTGAACAGGATTATAAGTAGGACTTAACATGGATTTATGAGGGATAGGTCATGTCAAACAAATTAGTTTCTATGAGGAGGTTAGTAGGAACCTGGATCAAGGCAACTCAGTCTTTTTGGATTTTGCAAAGGCTTTTGATACAGTGCCATATGGGAGACTATTGTGCAAACTAAGATATATAGGAGTTGCAATAAATATCTGCTCATGGATTGAGAGCTGGCTAAAAGACAGGAAGCAAAGGGTTGTTGTAAATGGAACATACTCCGATTGTACTAATGTGGTAAGTGGGGTTCCTCAGGGTTCAGTATTAGGTCTTCTCCTTTTTAACATATTTATTAATGACTTAGAGGTGGGATTAGAGTGTGGTGTCTCCATTTTCGCTGATGACACGAAGTTGTGCAAGGTAATTAAATCAGATAGTGATGTTCTTTCCCTCCAAAGGGATTTACATAAAATTGAGGAATGGGCATCTAAATGGCAGATGAGATTTAATATGAATAAATGTAAAGTTATGCATCTGGGAAGGAAAAATATCCATGCAATTTATAATCTTAATGGAGCATATCTAGGTGTATCAGATATTGAAAGGGATTTGGGAGTGCTTGTGGACAACCACCTAGGTAACAGTGCTCAAAGCCAAGCAGCAGCTGCAAAGGCAAATAAAATATTAGCATGTATTAAGAAGGGTATAGAAGCCAGGGAAGCAAATATAATTCTGCCACTGTACAAATCTCTAGTACGCCCTCATTTGGAATATGGAGTACAATTTTGGGCACCACTTCATAAAAAGGACATTCTAGAGCTGGAAAAGGTACAGAGGGCAACAAAACTAATAAGGGGAATGGAGGGGCTAAGTTATGAAGAAAGACTAACCAAATTAAACTAAGAAAAAAGGCGTCTAAGAGGAGATATGATCACCTTATATAAATACATCCAGGGTCAGTATAAAGATTTGTCAAGGGAGCTTTTTGTGCCAAGAGATTTTCAACTGACAAGAGGACAGTAAGGGTGGTTAATCTGTGGAATTCTCTACCAGAGGAGGTGGTGACAGTGGATTCGATAGATAACTTTAAAAGGGAACTGGATTTATTTCTAATTAAAAAGGGAATTCAGGGTTATCATGGATAATTAGAGAGGCAGTATTGATCCAGGGAGAAGTCCGGTCGCAAGTGTTTGGGATCAGGAAGGATTTGATTTCTTTTTTTTATACAACTAATTAATTAATAGTTAATCCGCATATTGCAGATCGGAGGAGATCATGAAAGGTTGAACTTGATGGACTGAAGGTCTTTTTTCAACCTTAAATACTATGGCCCTCATTCAATTGCGATTTGGCCAATTGAATAGTGCTCTAAATAAGCACATAACATATTTTTTTTAAATAAAAAACTTCTTTAAAAAATATGTTATGTGCTTATTTAGACCCCTATTCAATTGGCCAAATTGCAATTGAATGAGGGCCTATGTAACTATGTAACAATAGTTTATTAGCAAGAGAACCTGGCTCTGCATACCAATGACTTAATAAAACTTATACAATAAAATAAAAATGTACACATTTTCCTTTGTTGTGAGAAATATATTCTAGTAAATACACTAAACAAACAAATAATATTTATGGTACATCACTGGAAAGGAGATAAAGGCATGTTGTAGTTTACTCCCATCAACTTTCTCTCATCTCCATTAGTACCCCTGTTAACCACACCACAATCTCTCATAAACCAGATTATTTTCCTACATGTCTCTGTCTGTAGAAAAATAAAATATTTGTTTGGAGTGAAAATCAGCAGTTTAGTATAAACTGACCTATTTTTTAATGATTCCCAGGGACACTGTTTTCCAACTCAGCCACATTTTCCCTCAGTTCTTTGACTGAGAGATTGTTTCCGAGTAGCATTTTACTACAGTGGGCAAGGAGAGGTAATTCTTGCAGTGGGCAAGTAATCTCCTAGTTTGACGAATGCAGCTTCGGTTGAGTGATGGGAACAGAAACCAGACTGGGAATTGTAAGAATCTGTTAGGTATTGTAAAAAACTGTTGTGTCCAGCATACCAGCAGTTTGGAAGCTATGGAGGTAGAGATGGGCGAGTAGAAGGAGCAAGGGTGAAATTAGTTGGAGAAAGTTGTGTGAGAATGTATTGTATTTGATTGGAAGGCAGGGTGAACATATAATCCTTAGGAAAGTGAGGAACTCATGGGAGCTAAAGTATGGCTACTACACTAATAGGCACTTTATTATTGTGTTACAATTAGTGATGTCACAAACATAAAATTTTCGGTTTGCGAACAGCGGACGCGAACTTCCATCAAATGTTCGCGAACGGGCGAACCGGGCAAACCGCCATAGACTTTAATGGGCAGGCGAATTTCAAAACCCACAGGGACTCTTTCTGGCCACAATAGTGATGGGAAAGTTGTTTCAAGGGGACTAACACCTGGACTGTGGCATGCTGGAGGGGGATCCATGGCAAAACTCTCACAGAAAATTACATAGTTGATGCAGAGTCTGGTTTTAAGCCATAAAGGGCATAAATCACCTAACATTCCTAAATTGTTTAGAATAACATGCTTTAAAACATTAGGTATGATGTTGTATCGATCAGGTAGTGTAAGGGTTACACCCGCTTCACAGTAACAGACCAATCTCCCCGTTTAATGCACGGCAAAACAACCGCAAACAGTCCCCATTTGCACAAGGTTGGATACCAAGCTAGCCATGTCCCATTCCTTGTCCTCACTGATGTCATTGAAGGTCTCTTCCTCCACCCAGCCACCAAGGGTCCCCGAAAGGTGACAACAAGCCCCCTGGGACGCCTGCTGTGTTTGGTCTTCCACCTCCTCAAAGCCACCTTCCTCCTCTAACTCCTCTTCTTCAGACTCCCAGATTCTGGGGGCTTCCACTGCCCAGCATGGAAGATTATACACAGGTCAGAGTGTGGGGGCTTCCACTGCACAGCATGGAACATTATACGTGTTGCCTCTGTCTGCGTTATTATAAGGTGTGTAATGTTAAGTAGTACTATTCCTATCGATTTAATCCCTGTTACGTCCACTATAAGGGGACGTGTATATGGCATGGATTTTTGGAAGCGGGAGATGGAAAAAGATGCTTGGTCGGTCCTCCCACTTCAAATTTGGGACACTGCGCGTGCAATCTAAGGTGCCACCAGATATGAGTGTCACTGTGCACTGGCAAAAGTTGGCCGAGTAGATGCAATAGGCTTCACACACACGCCTGTAGGCACGCAATTGCTATTCAATCTATTACAGTCAAAAAAGTTTTGTTTTATGTCACTGTACACTATGGTTGCACCAGATATGACGTATCACTGTGCACTGGCAAAAGTTGGCAGAGTAGATGCAATAGGCTTCACACACATGCCTGTAGGCAGGCAATTGCTATTCAATCTATTACAGTCAAAAAAGTGTTGTTTTATGTCACTGAGCACAATATAAGCTGTGAGCCTGACATAGGCAGGCAACTGAAATTAGATTACAGGAAAAAAATGTTTGTTTTCAATGTATGGTACACCACCAGGTATGAGTAGTGAAAATAAGCACAATATAAGCTGTTAGGTGTTAGCCTGTCACGCACACATGCTGGCAGGCAGGCATAGATTACACACAAAAAAATATAAAATAAAATAAATGATGTTCAAAGTATCCTCAATGATAAAGTATAGGTGGCGAACCGAAAAGCGCATGTGTTCGCCGTTCGCGGTGGACGCGAACATGCGATAATCGCACCAAATAATTCTCCGGCGAACTGTTCGGGACATCACTAGTTACAAGCACTTTATAGATTCCACTTTGATCTGTCAATCAAGGAGCACTAAGCACTTTAACTACAGCCACCTTATTATTGGTATTGCTATGTACACTATTTATACTTATCTATATATATTATAAACTGGGGGTTCTCTATCTAATATTGTTTATATAGTACAATATATATATATATATATATATATATATATATATATATATATATATATATATATATGAGCTTTTTAAAGCATTATTTTTCTTCAAAAGGACTTTATAGGTATCTATTAAGATGTATCTAATAAAGATTCTTGAATATTTTTATTTTTTTTAAATACTGAACTAGGTGATGTATACAGTTCTCTAAATATCATGCCTATTTTATATATTTCATATGTAGGTTTAGTGTTAGAGAAAACCGTCTTTTTATTTGATAAATAGAACATAAAATACACATTTATTCTATGCACTTTAAGTTTAATAAAAATGTAGAATTATTGTATATTTTGCATTTCACTGAAGAAAAAAATATAAAGATAACAAATACATTAGATATTCTTTGGCCATAAATGCAAACTTGGTGGTCCAAGTGATGTTAATCTACTAATCTACCCTCACTTTCTATGTTTCTAAACCTCAATTCAATTGTATTTTAGAAAGAGTTAACAAGAATATCTCAAGCAATGAAAAGATCACAAGATGTGCAGTTTAGTTTAGCCAAGAAAAATGGAGGTAAATTATAACCAGATGTCCCAGCTTCCTGACTCTTTAAAACTTGCTAAGTCAGCATTCTACATAAAAAAGCAATGCCTTCCATAACGGCATTTGACAGATTTACTCCAAAAAGAAATAACACAAATAGAGAATAACAGTGCAGAATGTTGAGAGCAGGATAAATGTAACAATTGTTGTTTTATTTTGGTCCTATAATAAAATTGGAAGGAAATAAATAAATAGTATTTTATCAGTCATATTACTAATACTGTTAAATATGAGCCTCATTCAATAATAATTCAATTGAATAAGGCTCAGTGTCTTTATTATGAAGGGATACATTTAATAGAAGCATGTATTTTATCTGTGCATAGTATGATGGAACTGACTTAATACTTCATATACTACTTGCAATCCAATAATATATATATATATATATATATATATATATCAATATATATATATATATATATATATATATATAGACATTGAGCCTCATTCAATTGAGCTTTCAGGAGATCCGGGCTTTGCAAATGTAGCCTGCAAGTTATTTTGCTATTCAATTGTGGGCTCTGATCTAGTTACGGGCTCCGGCCTCCGATTCACTGTGATGGTTCACATTGCAAATTAATGCCCCTCCAAGCCTTTGATCTTTCACGGCTGCAAGAGTTGCGATCGCTAAAATCGCAAATCACTATTCAATTGCTCTGATTCCCCCTTGCTAAGCAAGCCATCAAGCCCGCAAATGGCAAAAGTCTAACCACAAGTTACTGGTACCAAGGAGGACTTGCAAAGGGCTTACTGACATGTCTGGAGCACTTTAAATGCAGATATACACACACTACTGTACTTTAATTAAAAGTGAAAGTGATGTTAGGCAAATCGGCCCCCAAAAATACTTTATTTCATGTTTCATTTCCGTGTTATATCAATCGCAGCAATCAATGTGTTTATACATATAATGGAACTTGCATGTAATAGAATATCATATTTATGGCTTTATCAATATTGCAATAAATCAGGAATGTGGGTCCGACCATAACTCGTAATTCAAGCCCGTAGGACTTTTAAATCCATCCTCCATTTTTCAAAGCCGTAATGACAATCTCGGTTTCCATTAGCTGTTTCCATTAGCTTTTTCTTTCTCGGGAGCTAAGGCCTTGATCTGTTCAAGCTCGCAAATGCTACATACGACAGCATGGTTTACGATGTGCGATATCAGCACCATAGGTTGCGGAGGCTGCGGGCCTGCATCACGCGACTTGCAAGCCTGTAGTTGAATGGACTCATTATGTTTTATGCATTTGATGGGACAATGACAATCTATTTTTCATAATTATTATCAAGTATTTATATGCAGCAGTAAAGCAACATAAGTATTTGTCTGAAATGCAAGTTACTTTGTTAACAATCATTTTAATGACTGGTTAAATATTATGTGGTTGGTGTGAGACTTTCTACTTGCAGCTATTCAGACTTTCCATTACTAGAGGATAATGAATTACAGAGTGTGTAATTGTCTTCATATTACCTGCATTTAAAATAAGATGGTAACTGCCTTAGTATGATTATAATGAAGAGGAGAAAACACACAAATTCCAAATATGCATACAAACTATTCCATGTCGGAAAATGTAGATTCTAACAAGAACAGAGGATGTAATTCTTGTATTAAAACTTATCTTTTATTGCCTCCCAGTAAAAATTATATGTAAAGAATTTTTTTTAAAGGAATAAAAATACACTCACCCCTTCAAGAATGAACATTGCAGTATGTATTAATCTTGCATCACACAGTGAAGTTCTGCTAAAACAGTACAAGGACCTAATCTGTATATTTATAACAGGAACTCTGGGAATTGTGATTTCATATGGGGGGTTTCTTCACGTAGCACCCTGTGACTGATATTTGTTAATACTTCTATAATGCATTTCTCTCTTGTTTTACTGTTTCATAAATAAATATTCATGCACGTATTTCTTAAAATATAAAGGCCCTCATTCTATTATCGGCCGTAGGAGATGCGGGGCCTCAAGGACCGGCCGCAGGCTATTTGCCTATTCTATTCCCTTCCGGCCGGGGACTCCGGCAGGCTTGCGGCCGGCGCCTTGTTATCCCTTGCCGTACGCGCCGGAGGAAAGCCTTTGATCTTAAACGGCCGCAAGAGTTTCGGCCGCAAGAAAATCCTGGTTGCTATTCAATTGCTTCGGGAACCCTCTCTGCAAGGCTAAAACCGAGCCGCAGCTTACTTGCAGCAAAAAGGTCCCGCAAGCACATAATAAAGCCTTATAAAGCCATCCTGCACTCTGAGAAGACTATAAAGTGATTGTAGGTGTTAGCATTCATAGCACAACATTCCCCTACACTCAAATCTGTAAATAATTTTTATTTTAATTTATGTCAAATATCCGTGGAAAAAGTCCAGAGGGCTTGGAGCACCTCAGACCCGCCCACGCTGCGGCCGGAAAATAAACAGTTAATGAAATCTCGGATTTGGGCTGATGTGCAAGCTTGAGAGGGGGTTGCTATTAATCCTCATGCCCCCCATTATGATCCCTAGCATTTACAGAGCTTTACAGTGCCATCTTGAATTTATATTTGCTTTTAAAGATTTCTGAGCTTACGGCCGGTTGCAAGATATGCGGCCGGCCGTAAGGGGATATCGCAGCTTTGCGGACGATTTACGGCCGATAATAGAATGAGGGCCAAAGTGTTTTATCCAAAACTGTCCAGGATTTACCTATCAGTTCTAGCAAAAGACCTGTACCTAAAGCCAGGCGTTAATCTTTTTGGGACTGCAGTCAGGAGTTAATCCAACTGAATCCTGGTAGGTTTGTCACCATCAGCTTGCCCATCTTCAGTACAAGGTAATAATCATTCAAAAACAGATTACAGCACTACATTGATGGGTACGTTATGACCATTCCCCTGAATTTGCTTAATAAAGGAAACAAAGGAGAATAATATTGGTCATGAATATACTCCAACCGTGCTTCAACAAACATTCTTTATTCATTAAATTACTTCTACATTTAATCTACCTAGACAACATTTGGTGAAAGTCAAAACAATAAAGTCAGTCAGCACTGGGCCCTATTCTACTGCCCAATTCGTAAATTTATACACACTTAAAATCACCCTTAATATTATCACATATTCTATTAGCTACTCGCAATCCAATTAAGAGTTACCCCCCACCACCACAATCACAGGCCAGCCAAAAACACATGTTTGGCCTTAGAACTCCATTGGTTTTAGCATAGCTCGAACATTACAAGTTCTAAATCATTATAGTTACACAAAACTGATATTCTATTAAATCCGTAGCACAAGCTGGCAAATTAATTCTGACCTGCAACTGAAAAAAATACCAAGTTTCTGTCAAAAATATTGTGAGTTCTAAATAGGACCCACAAGGCCTTTTTCAAACATTTATTAGAGCTGTAGCAGAAATGAAACACACAATATTGTACTTAAAAAGCATGGGAAGGCATGGGAAGACATATAATTAATTACAGAACAGTCTCAAACACACAAATATGCAATTAAAGAATATTATTTTTAAATGTTTTTGCTGAGTAATATTGAGCCCTAACTCAAGGGATTAATACATACATGAAACCCACATGGACTAAAACAGATGGTCTAATGCATTTTATAGATTGCTACATTGCTTGATTGCGAGCCTGAATGTTACTTATTGTCACTAATTAATTTGTAGCCTCAAATTGCAAATTATGTCTAACTTCCATGTTTTACTGACATGTGTCTAAGAAGTAAATTACCTCCTTGTTTAAAAATTGTCAGATCATATGATCACACCCCCTGAAATCCTACTGAAAAGGGCAGGGTTTATGAGTTTAGGCTTAATGAAGTAAGTTGTGAGCTTCAGTCAATAGAATGCATCAAAACATTTAGAGAAAAAAACTGCAGCCAAAATTACCGGATAGAGGCATTTGCAAACTTAGGGCCTCATTCTATTATCGTCCGTAAAACGGCCGCAAGGCTGCGATTCCTTGCGGGGGTTCCGTTATCTTGCAATTCAAATATAGGATCTCCCCTTACGGCCGGCCGTATATCTTGCAACCGGCCGTAAGCTCAGAAAACTTTAAAAGCAAAAATAAATTCAAGACGGCACTGTATAGCTCTGTAAATGCTAGGGATCATATTGGGGGACATGAGGATTAATAGCAACCCCCTCTCAAGCTTGCACATCAGCCCAAATCCGAGTTTACATTAACTGTTACTTTTCTGGCCGCAGCATGGGCGGGTCTGAGGTGCTCCAAGCCCTCTGGACTTTTTACATGGATATTTGACATAAATTAAAAAACTATTTATTTACAGATTTGAGTGTAGGGGAATGTTGTGCTATGAATGCTAACACCTACAATCACTTTATAGTCTCCTCAGAGTGCAGGATGCCTTTATTTCTGCTTTATAATGTGCTTAATTGGTGCTAACAGGACCTTTTTCCTGCAAGTAAGCTGCGGCTCGCTTTTAGCCGTGCAGAGAGGGTTCCCGGAGCAATTGAATAGCAACCGGGATTTTCTTGCGGCCGAAACTCTTGCGGCCGTTTTAGATCAAAGGCTTTCCTCCGGCGCGAGCGGCCGCAAGGGATAGCAAGGCGCCGGCCGCAAGCCTGCCGGAATCCCCGGCCGGAGGGGAATAGAATAGCAGAATAGCCTGCGGCCGGTCCTTGCGGCCCCCCATCTCCTACGGCCGATAATAGAATGAGGCCCTTAGAATAGAATAGGTGTTCTTGTTTTATAGTTCCTCTGTCTCATAAATTATAATGAAAACTCAGAGTCACAGTTACAATCTGACCAAAATGTGCTCTGATTAAGCTGAATTACTCTGATAATTGACAGCACCCATATATGGACACTGTATTCCTGGAATATATTGAATATGTTGTATCACATATATAGTTGTGAGCAAATGAGCCGTTGCAAACAAAATACGAGACACCATACGACACATTACGACGTAACGCAAACAAAATACGAGACACCATACGACACATTACGACCTCGCAAAAAACGGCCGCAACTCGCGCACATGAAAGCATCAAAAATCCAACAAATACACACAACAAATACATAAAAAGCTTACCTACAGCAAGATGGAGCATCCAGGACCTCGAAAACTAAAGTTACACCTCAATTTACATAAAATTAAAGCAGTTTACATACTCGAAAATTCTCTAAGCGAGAGAAAAAATGGCCGCCGAACAAAACGAAAACGAGGCTAAAGGTCCCTAAACACGCAAAACACTACCATAAACACGCAAAACAGCTATGGATATTCCGAAAAACTCGCACGACATAGAAAACTAATATTACAAAAAACTTGCACGACATACAAAACGAACTACGCTACATCAGCCACATTATATACACCAAACACCTTTAGCTCACTTACAATTTCATTGCCGTCATTTTTGACGGGCAATATTCTAGTATTAAATAATAAAGAATGATGGGAGTTCTCAGCAAACCACAGAAAAAATGAATATAATCTATAAATTATGGAAAGGTATTATTAGTGACCACATCCAAGAAGATATGCAAATACATTTTTGTTATATGAAAGAACACTACATAGCATATAAGTAGTTATACTTAATCAGCAAGTAATGAGCACATACTACAATGTTTTAAAATCAGTCATGGACTTTAATTGAACAGATGTAGATTTATCTATGAAAAGGCCAACCCATATATACAGTAGTTACCAAATGGGACAAATGACACAGACTTCGGTTTTCTGTGAATCACACAAAAAGACCTTAACCATAATTCTGTTAACACCATTACTAGATTGTTGTATCTATAGCAATACCGATTTTAATATTTCAATTGTTATTATTTCTGATCCTTTCGTAAAAAATCGACTCCTTTGCTAAAAAGTCAGCCTTGGCCCTTGGCCCTTGCCAACTTGTAATGGCAAAAGAAGCAATATATTGCTTCTCTACTAAAATGTGCATATGTAGACATTCTGGAGATGATGTGATTTTTTTTGTGGTTGTGATTTTAGAAATGTATCTAAAAATCTGGATGTTTTCTTAGAACCTAAAAAGGATTTCAAAATATTTTTGCAGAAAAATATTGTTCCTCAAAAAATCTTTATAAACACCAATGTATCCATCAATTGTCACCCATGTAGAAACTCATAAGGGAGAAGTGCATGGATCATATTGCATTTCAAATAGCAGGAGAGGAAGTCCAAACAATCCTATAGATTTTGGATGACAGGTC
This sequence comes from Discoglossus pictus, assembly GCA_027410445.1. NCBI lineage: Eukaryota > Metazoa > Chordata > Amphibia > Anura > Alytidae > Discoglossus > Discoglossus pictus. The sequence goes on along the minus strand of CM050166.1, from coordinate 80,487,985 downwards.
CAATAATCTGTACATGTTTTAGACGAGTTTTGACATGATGTACATATCCAAGAATACTTAAACGAACCGCACTATAGAAAACATATTCATCTGTCTGTAAATCTTTAATAATAAGATCAACCAGTACAAAATAGTAACTCTTTCTTTAAATTGTCCTTAATTTTCATAAATCTAGTTTTAGCCCCACTGACAAGGGAATGCAATAGGCTTACTTAAATGGTAAACAGTATATATTTTTTATAACTTACATGCACCACATCAACAGTTTAAACTAAAAATATAATTAAAGGCACTTGGAAATAGTTTTTCTTTATTGCAGCAGACAAAGGGCCTCATTCTATTATCGGCCGCAGCCGCTGCGGGGCTGCAAGGACCGGCCGCAAGCTTTCCGGCTATTCTATTCCCCTCCGGCCGGGGATTCCAGCAGGCTTGCGGCCGGTGCCTTGCTATCTCTTGCGGCCGCTCGTCCCGGAGGAAATCCTTTGATCTAAAACGGTCGCAAGGAAATCGGCCGTAAGAAATTCCTATTTGCAATTCAATTGCTCCGGGAACCCTTTCTGCAAGGCTAAAAGCGAGCCGCAGCTCACTTGCAGGAAAGAGGTCCCGCTAGCACCAATTAAGCACATAAAATAGCCCAAATAAAGCCATCCTGCACTTTGCAGAGTCTATAAAGTGATATTCGGTATTAGCAAAAATAGCACATAATTACCCTATACTCAAATCCGTAAAATAATTTTTTTTAATATACGTAAAATATACATGTAAAAAGTCCAGAGTGCTTGGAGCACCTCAGACACGCCCATGCCGCAGCCGGAAAATAAACAGTTAATTTGAACTTGGGTTTGGGCTGATGTGCAAGCTTGAGAGTGGGTTACTTTTAATCCTCATGTCCCCCAATATGATCCCTAGCATTTACAAAGCTGTACAGTGCAGGCTTGAATTTATTTTTGCGTTTTTAGATTTCAGAGCTTACGGCCGGTTTCAAGATATGCTGCCGGCCGTAAGAGGAGATCCTTGCGGGCCGTATAATTGAATTGCGAGTTAACAGAACCCCTGCACGGAATCGCAGCCTTACGGCCGATTTACAGCCGATAATAGAATGAGGCCCAAAGGGTTTTAGAAAATGAGTCACATTGTGTTTTCTTTTTTCAAATTAAGGTATCAAAAATTGTTCCAATTTTTAACGCTCTTAAGGACTTGCCCTCTACCAGCCAATGAGATCTACAGACTGCATGTCCTGCTAGTTTGAATTAAGTTTAAACTGGTTTTGTTTAATATTATTTTATAATGTTTAAAGCATACTCTTTTAAATGCATGAAAAGGAAAAACAGTTGTGTCCCATGCCCCTAAACTTAATCTCTTTTTTTGGGAAAACATATTATAATAGGAGGTGATTTTAACTTACAGTAATTTAAAATCTTCACTTAGATATGACTTCATAATCCCACTGGACATGAATTCATCTTTTTTTCTAAAACTCACATATAATGTAGCACAGTGAATACTAATATGCCCATTAGATTTTGTGCAGTCCATCTCCTGGGTTTTCAAGTTTTTCACTTTTAAAGGATAAAGAAAAACAGAAAAGCAGAAGTAGAAAAGGAGAAAATGGAATATGAAGATATGAACATTGTGTAGGGGTTATAGGCAGCTCTAGATTGATTTCTAAATAAACTGCTTGCAACAGAGCATTGTTACGACAAAATATTAAAATGGTTAATCTGTCTCAACTGTGCGAGCACTTTCTATGTATAGGCATATGTATAGAAAAAGTATCAGAATGGCAGATTACTCTTTATGATGCTAGTCATTCCTAATAAATCCTAGTAAAGTTAAATATTCAGAATATAATAACTTGCAATTTAACAAATAGATTCAGTTATTTCAGGTTAAGGCAGCATTGTTAAAAGTCAGTTAACAAGGAGGTAAATGGTCTAGGAGAGTCCCAATCCATATACAGTGGGGAGAAAAAGTATTTGATCCCCTGCTGATTTTGAACGTTTGTCCACTGACAAAGAAATGGTCAGTCAATAATTTTAATGGTAGGTGTATTTTAATAGTGAGAGACAGAATAACAAAAAAAAAAAGTTATAAATTGATTTGCAGGTCAATTAGGGAAATTAGTATTTGACCCATTTGACTTAGCACCTGGTGGCAAAAACCCTTGTTGGCAATCTCAGTGGTCAGACATTTCTTGTAGTTGGCCACACATCTCATGAGGATTTTGTCCCACTCCTCTTTGTAGATCCTCTCCAAGTCATTAAGCTTTCGAGGCTGAGGTTTGGAAACTCAAACCTTCAGTTCCCTCTACAGATTTTCTATGGGATTAAGGTCTGGAGACTGGCTAGGCCACTCAAGGACCTTAATGTGCTTCTTATTGAGCCACTCCTTTGTTGCCTTGGCTGTGTGTTTTGGGTCATTGTCATGCTGGAATACCCATGCATGACCCATTTTCAATGCCCTGGCTGAGGAAAGGAGGTTCTCACCCAAGATTTGACGGTACATGGCCCCATCCATCGTCCATTTGATGCGTTGCAGTTGTCCTGTCCCCTTAGCAGAAAAACACCCAGAAAGCATAATGTTTCCACCTACATGTTTTTGATGGTGGGGATGGTGTTCTGGGGTTTATAGGCAGCATTCCTCCTCCTCCAAAGACGGTAAGTTGAATTGATGCCAAAGAGCTCGATTTTGGTCTCATCTGACCACAACACTTCTCCAGTTCTCCTCTGAATCATTCAGATGTTCATTGTCAAGCTTCAGACGGGCCTGTACATGTGCTTTCTTGAGCAGGGGGATCTTACGGGCACTGCAGGATTTCAGTCCTTCACGGCATAGTGTATTACCAATTGTTTTCTTGGTGACTATGATCCCAGCTGCCTTGAGATCATTAACAATATCCTCCTCTGTAGTTCTGGGCTGATTCCTCACCACTCTTATGATCATTGAAACTCCACAAGGTAAGATCATGCATGGAGCATCAGACCGAGGGATTTTGTGTTTCTTCCATTTGCGAATAATCGCACCATTTGTTGTCACCTTCTCACCAAGCTGCTCAGCGATGGTCTTGTAGCCCATTCCAGCCTTGTGTAGGTCTACAATCTTGTCCCTGACATCCGTGAACAGCTATTTGGTCTTTGGCCATGGTGGAGAGTTCTACCCTCAGCTCGTTACCTGTATAAAAGACACCTGGGAGCCAGAAATCTTGTGATTGATAGGGGATCAAATACTTATTTCCCTTACTGACCTGCAAATCAATTTATAACTTTTTTGACATGCGTTTTTCTTGTTTGTTTTTTTGTTATTCTGTCTCTCAATGTTAAAATACACCTGCCATTAAAATTATAGACTGATCATTTCTTTGTTAGTGGACAAACGTTCAAAATCAGCAGGGGATCAAATACTTTCCCCCCCCACTGTATGCACAAGGTTGCTATCATAACTTTCAACTTATACTGAAAATAAACCATTTTCATCAACCTTACTCTCCAAGTGCATTAAAAAGAAAAGTAGCAAAGAATCCATATCGTGCTGTAAATATAATTAGCCTTAAAGTAGTGATATCTATTTAAATGCTGTGCTCAATAATACAATACATATAGTTCAGATATAGAATGTTAATAGTGTTCACACTGAAAAGCTATACAAGGAAGAAGCATTGACCCTTAGTTGTAAGTGAAAAACAACTGGAAGCAGGGCCTCAAGACTGATAATAATAATAATATAGATAGATCAGATTGAAAGGCAAACACTAATATATGCAGATAACATTATCCTTGACCTGAGATCAGGTTTAAAGGAGCAGTCCATTACATCTAAAAGGTAGGGAGGATAAGTAAAATGCTACAGAGACCAGGGCCACAAAACTTTTATTAACAACAATAAGTTGCAGTATTAACAACAATAAGAGCAGGCTTAAAGATAAACAGTGACATTCAGATAGAAACTCCATGGATGCATGGAGTTAAACGAGTGGGGGTTTGACCTGGCTTGGAAAAAGGAGGACCTATTTGAATTATTCATTTCTAATAGTGATATTAGGGAGGGGTTATTATATAATGGTTATGTAACAGGGGAAGCTTATATATACTACCTCACCTCCCTTCACCTAGTCAGTGGGTGCAGATATCAGATTGCATATGACCCATCATTCAGGCAAATCAGATAGGGATTTGACCATCATTCATCTCTCCCTTACCTAATTTAGGGTACTTACTTACCTGATTTGGCCACTACTTCACCTAAAGGCTTTTATGGTAGCCCCATTGGTGGATTATCCCCTGTCTACATCACATTTCCCCCTATCTACAATCCATTACCCCCTATCTACATCACATTTCGCCCTATCTACAAAACTTTACCCCCTATCTACATCTCATTTCCCCCTAACTACAATATATTACCCCCTATCTACATCACATTTCCCCCTAACTACAGCACATTACCGCCTATCTATATCACATTTCCCCCTAACTACAACACATTACCCCTTATCTACATCACATTTCCCTCTAACTACAATACATTACCCCCTATCTACATCACATTAAACCCTATCTACATACATTAACACCCCTAAATCTAACCTAAAATAGAACAAGCAATAGAACTTACCTTGCCTAGATGCTCCTTCAGCGATGACGAATTTCCTGGCGCAGGTCGCACCCCCTAGGAAACAAAGAAACATCAAATTGGCCAAAAATAAATTCTACATAAAAAACAAAAAACATTCTAAATATTAAACTTACCTTTCCACCATGTCCCCGTCCTTCTTCTTGTCTTCTCCGGCTGGGCTCCTGGAAAAAATAAAACATAAAATAAGTACACAAATAAGCACAACATAAAACACAGTAAGCATACTATGCATTAAACTTACCTTGCCGCGATGTCCCCATCCTTCTTCCTATTGGGACCCCTGCCGCAAGGGGTTATAGGTGTCCACATTGCAGAGGTACTGATGTAGACCCCTGCATTATAGGGTTAATGTTAGGACACTGCAGGGGTCACAATTGGGACCCCTGCATTATGGGGTTAATGTAGGGACACTGCAGGAGTCCCGATTGGGTCCCCTGAAGCCAGCAGGGGGCTTAATTGGAAAGTACGTAAGGGCTTCACAGCCCTTGCGACGGCTTCAGGGTGGAATTAAGCTGCTGCCATTTTTTGGTGTCTTACGGGGTTGACGGAGGGGTGATCAGAGGATTTTAATAGGGATGGGTGGTTTCTTGCGGCCGAATCTGTTGCGGCCGCGTGAGATCAAAGGCTTTTCCTGCAGTAAGCTGCGATTAGAGGGATTAGAATAGCTAAGTAGCTTGCGGCCATCCCTTGCGGCCACGCAGCTCCTACGGCTCGAATTTGAATGAGGACCCAAGTTAGGAGGTAAGGCTGGATCCTGTGTAAAATCTGCTGCATCATCATCCAGTTGATCCATATTCATGTTTGCCATTATTACTGAATATGATTCCATGTTAGTATCATGCTTTTCTATATGTGTCTCACTGAAAATTTTTCTCTAATGATAGATCTGAATGCCGCACTAAAGCAGCTTTCATTATCAGTAGAGCTACAGTTTATCCATAGCGCTGAAGAAATCCTTTTCCTGCCATGTTGGGAGAGATTTCTAGCTAGGCCTCCACTTTGACACAGGCTTCTAGACCTAAACTGCCTCTATTTTTTTCAAATATTGGTTCGGTTCTAGACAGTGCCAGGAAACCTCCTGTCCCATGTAGTGCTTTACTTTAATGGTTGTGCCTCACAAACATCATGGACATTTCTGGTAACTTTGAGACAATTTTCAGGCATTTATTAAAAGAAAATTAAAAGAGTATGGAGAGAATAATTTACATCACATAACTGCTTTTCCACTTTTCTGGGATACTTAAAAGATTGATGAGGGTTCAAATATTTTCTTCTTTTTTATCACTTAAAGAAAAAAAAATAGTAAAGTAAATTTGTGGCGTTAAACAATAAGTTGACCACAGCTTATATAGAGTACAAGAAAAAACTATAGGACTGAATCTAAACAGAATTATCAAACAAGCTTGAACTCTTACTTGAAAGGGAACAACGGTCGCACAATTATTAGAAAAACATTTTTTTTAAGATATGGAAATAAAGTTTGTTCACTTCTGATAATTAAAAAAAAAATGTTTTAAATATAATTCTAAAAATGTTATGTTTTACAGTGAATTGTATCAGCATAAACCATCTGATATATAAGCTAAAATGATTTCTGAGTTAAACTTTCACAAATTCAGGTAGATGTGAAAAAACATAGTGCTTGCATTTTAGAGAAAGTAGTTAAATCTATGATAAGAAAATACAATGAAAGAGCACATTATAAGGAGTAGAGAAAATGAAATACACAGTACCATACAAATGTCCAGGCGTAGCCTGGAAGTTGTGGGAGGGGCCCCCCTCCTACCCTTCATAAGCGCTTCGGGCCACGCCCTTTCCTAACACACCTCAGTTTCCAGTGGTGTCTGTGTCAGCAGGTCGCACCTCAGCCATCCCCCACGCTTGGCTTCCACCAAGCCCTTAATTTGCAGATTTCAGGACCTGTCCTCCAACCAGTGCCCTTCTCTGGATCTCCCTAGCCCTCACTCAGGCTAGCAAGGGGTCAAGCAGCACCAGCCACGTTCAGCTGCCGATCCAGAGAAGGATCCTCCTAACATTTCCACTTCCATTTCAGTCCATTCCTAATGTCCGTGAGGGCATTTGCATTGCTGGAGAGCCATGCCTACTATGTCGCCTACATACCAGGTACTGATTTTAGCCTTTACCTAGCCCTGCATTGCGATTTGGCCTGCAATTACTAAGTGAGTATCACTTTATCTCCCTAAGATTTGTACTTTTTGGCCCCTATCTACTAAATAATGCTGCTCTTGATTAGCGGCTTTCCACGAGCCTTTCATGCATAATCCGGCCCATATCTACTAACCCATGCGGCTTTCCACAAGCCATTCAAGCATATCATGGCCCATATCTACTAAACCATGCGACTTTCCACGAGCCTTTCAAGCATATTATGGCGCATATCTACTAACCCATGCGGCTTTCCATGAGCCTTTCAAGCATATCATGGCCCATATCTACTAAACCATGCGGCTTCCCACGAGCCCTTCCAGCATATCATGGCCCATATCTACTAAACCACGCAGCTTTTCATGACCCATCCCGCACATTTAGGTCCATGTCTACTAAACCACCGCCTACTACTACACGAGGGGGGCCCGACCACAATAAGACATTAAATGAATGAATATGATGGAGTTGAAATTCCCAACCAAAACAGCTCATATTAGAAAAGATGTATGAGTTATCACTAAAGCTGTAGTAATGCTGTCTTTCCAAGAATTTTCCAGAAGTTTAAGAAATTACATTATCTAACCCTATCTGTACAGCTATGTTTTAGGTTTGTTGCCATGTGTAACAATTTTTACCTTTCTACAATAATATATTGTATCATGCAACATGATATCATACTTTACTTGATGCTTATGAAGCTAAAAGTGTACATTCTTTAATTTTGATATATAACACTTTATGACAACTTGGAAATCTAGTAGTTTATCTTATCCTGGAAAATTGTAAAAATTATGGCCTAATTAAATAGAGGCATACTTGCGTATTAAGCATGATGAGATCCTTGTACTATAAGCTGAAATGAATACTATCTATAATATCATGAGACTATTGATACTGTGTTGATTTCAATATGGACAATATAGTTATGTGTAATTTATTAGCATGTTTCTATGGATGTCACACCATTCTGTAAAATATTTTTTTATAAATATGCATACTCGACTAAGCCTTTTTGAGTAACTCAAAACCAGCTGGCAATTCTTTGAATGTTCCTGCTTTACCAGAAATTTATGAAGTTAATGCATAATATGAAGCATTTGGTTAGTAATATACTACAATAGCTGGCATTCTCTGCTTCACAGGTTTGTAATTTTATCTGCAGCTCTGGTGCTCAATAATTAATATCAGATGTTGCAAGGTTTAGCCTTACTTACAATAGGACATTTGTTAACAGGCATTCTAGAATTTCTGATGTAGAGAATGGTTGTTACTTATTGTCCTGTCATCTATTCTTGAGCACTTTTATTTGATTTATCGCAACTGATGCATTATATAGCATAATACATTTGACTAAATGTGAAACAGTCATTAAGGGATATTGTGAACTTACAGCCTGATTAAATTGCAATTCAGCCAATTCATTAGGGCTCTATTTAAGCACAGAGTATATTTTTACAGACATTTTTAGTTAGTGAACTTCTATCTAAAAGCAAGGTCTTCACTAACTAAAAACTTCTGTAAAAAAATATGCTCTGTGCTTATATAGAGCGCTATTCAATTGGCCGAATCGCAATTTAATAAGGCTGTTAATCTGTTCTGGTGAAGTATAGGGAAATGCTATAATCTTCCAATTACCAATCCATTATAAGCAGTGGCTATAAACACAAATAACAAGATGAGATAAAGTAAAACCACATTTATTTGGCATATATTTAATCATTATCTAATTAATAAGAAAATCAACTAATACCATGACTATCTTTCTTCTGTGAGAGCACAGCTGTAGTTACTTGGAAGAAAATGTTCCACAGCAATTATATCTAGGGAAAACCATCAATTTACATTTATTTAAAAACAAATGCATATATGTATATGTACACATACACATATATATACGTATATCTATATATATATACACATACATGATATATACAGTATATATTGTGAGAAAGGCAGCATGAGGTACAGAAGAATTTATAGGGGCAGATATGTCAGTACCAGGCTGAATAGATCAGTTTGTCCAGTCCTGAGAGAAATAGACAAACCAAAGCAATTTGCTGCACCTAAGCAGCAGTTAGGCTATTTAAACCTCAGAATTACCAACCCAGGGGAGAGCCTCAGTTTGAGATAGAGAGGGAACACAGGAAGTGTTGGAGCTGAGGAGACTCCAGTCCAGAGAAAACCTGCATTTGGAAAATATAGCAACACCCTTGGATCAAGGGGAAAATACAGTTACAGAGTGCCTTTTGAAGTCTGCATTTACAACCAGGCCAGAGGGCCACACTCACTGCAACCTGAAACAACCATAGAGATTGACAGCCTGCTTAAAACAAGGTATCTGAAACCTTTATTTCTATGATTTACCCCCAGGGAAAGGGACTGTTTGCGTGAAGAGATATTTTTCTTACTAGAGTACCTGCAGTACTCTTAGAGGGTCCCTGGAGGAGGGCACTCAGAGAAACGGGCAGGCAGATGCCCTAAGCCACGTTATTGTGATAATGACTGTGGAACTGTGATCTGCAAAATACAGAGACTGACAGAGTGCACGCAGGAAAAAATTGTGATTTATTTTTATTTCCCTGAGGCAGATAGCTGCTCAGGCATAGTCAGGGCATTCCTGAAGGTCAATCAGAACATTTATGCAAATGTTTTTTTTCAGCAATCATTATGTTTATATTGTTTTGTTTTAATTATATATATATATATATATATATATATATATATATATATATATATATATATACTGTGTGGGTTGATGTTGAAGAGGGACTGGGAAGCTTTCTCCGCCAATGTAGACAAGGTCTCCATATGTTCAAGAATGTGGGAATCGTGTCTTCAAGTAGTTGGGTAAACCTTTCATTGATAAGAATGTAGTTTTACTTGTTTATAACTGCTTGTAGGCTACTAGATTTCCACTTTTTGTTGCTAGCATTATAAATTGGAGGAGCTTATTTTTGGAGGCTGAGAGAGAGATTTTATATTGAGAAACGAGCAATACTTAAGTAGGTTTTTTCTCTAGGTCTGGTTATCTACTCAGAAAGCAACCTCTTTGAGCTCACTTGTGTCTTTCACAGGGATAAATATCCTGAAGCATATCAGTCTGGTCTCACTAAAAAATACCAGGCAATTCTACCCTGAACAGGAGAAACAGCAAACCCCAGATGCTTTTCAGGCTCTATATAATGTCCTAAGAATCACACTTCAGCCTTTGCACACAGTTGGGATTAAAAAATGCTTGAAGCCAAGGAGAAGACTTCCCTCCACAGATGGTTAACTTGAGGACAAGTCCAACATGTGTGTAGGAAGGATCCCACCTCCTGGCACTCTTGAAAAGCAATTGGGATTTGGGGCAAGTTTCCATTCATAAAGTTTGTCAGGAGTGATGTATATTCTATGAAGGACCTGAACTTAACTTATGTACGGTGCTACGGAATATGTTTGTGCATTATAAATGAACTATAATAATAATGGATGTCTCAAGAATACTTGTATTGGTTGAGTACCAAGTGACATTCAGGCAGGAGTCTTGCCAGGTTTCTTAATCCCAGCTAGGGTATACGTCTCTTTCCCAGAGGCTCCCATATTTAAGTTTTTGTGTAGAGGGATCCATATTAAAGGTGTCATAGGTTGTCTTTTGAGAGAGGGGCCTTATTGCAGATTCAGGTGAACCAACTTGATCTTGGTCTAACCTGGGTATGTTCTGCAGTCTGAATGAAGTGCTTAATTTTGCAATAGAGAAAGTGTTCTTGCAGAGGGATATTGTAGTGATCTCTTAGATGATTATAAGTGAGAATCACATAATCATTATACCATGCACCAATTCTTATCAGGTTGTTGGATATCCACCATGTCAAGGAGTTTATCAAAATATTTGGTTGGATTTGTGGGTGGGTGATAATGGGAGAGAGGGTGGAAAATGTAGGAGGTAGGCCGTATTTTTGGCTTGTGCAGTTACAGTGGGTAAGACACAGTTGGATTTTAGGGCTATTTACTTTCCCTAGCATAGATAAGGGTTTGGGAAGCCAAATGATAGAATCTCACGAATAGGGGTTCATCATGAGTTTTTTGATGAAGACCCATAAGGGTTGATGGGTTGTACAGTGGCTATGGGGGTATTTGACAATTGTGCTGCTTTGTAATATAGCTTAACATTTGGGCATGATAGGCCCTCTTTGCATTTGTTCCTACACATTAACAATTTGAAAATTCTATGGACCTTGTTAAGCCAGATAAATATAAAAACTTGGTTTTTGTAATGAAGTGCAAAAGGTAAAGAGCAAAATAGGTATAGTAGGCGGGGGAGGATGTTCATTTTAACTAAGTTAATGTGGCCTAACCCTGAGATTTGGCATTTGAACCAAGTTATAATATTTTGTCCTAATTCCTTATATGAGCCGTGTAATTGGCCCTGTGGAGATCTGACATCCGACAGGTGATGTTGACCCCTAAGTACTTGATGTGTGTTTGTAATAAGGCCAGAACCGAGACAGCAAGTGCTGATAGGCAATAAAGAGATCATCTGCAAAGAGGCAGCATTTAAAATGATGGTGGCCAATTTTAATTCCTTGTATGTTGGAGTGGTACCTTATACATTCAGCTAGATGTTCAGTTGCTAGAGCAAAAGTAAAAAAAGACAGTCCTGTCTAGTGCCTTGTTGGATATTGATATAAGATTTTGAGTCCCTGGGCATTTTTAAGGACTCTTTGAGATATCTATAGTAAGTTTCATGAAAGGGCCTGAAAAGCTAACTTTTGTCAGGGCAGCCCTGAGGTATGGCTATTTTAAGGTAGTCAAAAGCTCTACGTCTAAAGGTAGAAATGTATTGGAATATAATTTTGACGTGCCCAGTGAACGGTGTTTAGAACCTGCCTGATTTTATCTACTGCTTGTCTGAAGAGGATGAAACCTACTTGGTCCTTATGAATGAATCTAGGGAAGAAACTAGCAATTCTATCAGCCATAAGCTTTGCAAGAATCTTTATATCCCCATTTAGCAATGAGATGGATCTGTTATTTTTAACCTCAAGAGGGTCACGACCCTCCTTCAGAAAACCCCCAGATCCGCCTGATTAAGTTTTGGGGGAACCGGATGGTTTTCCAGAATCTTATTATATAGATTAGTCAAAAGTGGAGTCAGAAGATCTGCACATTTTTTAAAGTAGAGATTTGTGAACACGTATGGGCCATGGGCCCTACCTACTCTCAAGCTCTGTATTACCTTTTTGACTTTCTGTTCTGATACCTTGGAACTAAGTGTATATCTTTCTTGAGTCGAGAGGGAGGGGAGGTAGCAAAAGTTAAAAAAGGAGGACATCTGTTTTTCCAGATTATGGGGAGATGATGTGTTTAAATTTTGGAAATAGTTAAGAAATGTTTTTTTGTATATTATTGGGGCTAGTGGTAATGTCCCCAGAAGGTGTTTTCATTTAGAAAAGTTTTCACTGGGATAGTTTCCCTTTGAATTTTCTGGCTAGAAGGGTATCAGGTTTGTTGCCCTTAGAGTAAAATTTTATGGTGTGTCCACCTCATGGCTTTTACAGTGTGGTTTGATAGCACCAGGTCCAGTTCTGATCTAATATTTTCTATACTCCGCAGAGATTAATGGTAGTATTTTTTTTTGGTTGAGTTTTTCTAGCTCAAGTAAGTTTTTTTTTTAAGGTTTCTTCTCTATGCCGTTTTTTTCTGTCCGGTAGCTTATTTAATGTAGAATCCCCTGATGAAGGACTTGTGAGCTGTCCAGGCCCAACTAATGTCAGAATCCTGATTAATACTTGTAGAGAAAAATAGTTCTATGTCTTGGGCAATTTGGTCTCTAAAGGTCATGTCGAATATGAGCATTTCGTTTAGCTTCCAGGTATAAGGTGGCCTGGAGTTGCGGCCAAGGTCTAAGGATATACTGACCAGAGAGTTATCTGACCAAGGACATGGATGGATCTCGGCTTTGTCTATGAGATCAGACGAAGAGGAGTCAAGTATAATTGCATGAATCCTAGAGTAGGACTCACCTAGAATTATTTTACCAAGGTTCATGGACTTAAGGTAATTTAGAAATATTATAAATGCTTTATAATGCATAATAATGGGCAAATAGTAAGAATGATGTAGTTTCCACAGGGATCTATTTTTTTATATTCTATATTGAAGGGGAAATCCCTATGTAGTAGTATGGCTACTCCTTTGTTTTTAGTGGGTTGGCTAGAGGCAAAGAATGTGGGGTATACTGTATGCATATATTTGGAGTGAAAGGTAAGTCTGTCATGGTACCTTAGGAGTTAGGGGTATGCTTGTCATGGAACTTTTATTTTTTTAAATACATTTTACTTTAAACTTAGTCAACATTTTATATAATAAAACAGCCCTTGTATATTTTCTGAGTTACATCTCACCTGCACGGATAATTACTTAATCACATCAACCTATATGATAGCATAATTTTTTACTACTTCCCATCACATTAACTCCTCTTATTTACCTGTGTATGATTACTTTATATTAATCAAACATTTAAAGTGACAGAGGATGATAAAACATAAACTAAATGTCATTAAATGAATTTATTTTATTTCTATGCATATACCCGATAATTTTTACATTACAACATTAAAAGTGATACAAATAACACATACTATATTTATTCTACTTAGATAATTATATTGATCAAATCATTTTACTAATATTCTATATACTAATGTAGATGAATGAACAAATAGCATTGTTGTTTAAACAGTATATCTTAATTTACAGTATACATTGAAACCTAAGAACTATTACAATTTACAATTAGGTTTTCATTTAGGTCAATTGTTTAACATCTATATTTATAGAGCTGCCTACATTCTAATTGTAACAACATAGCATCAATGTTTCCAACCCTAGTCACAAAATGTATGTGATCAGTACCTATGCAGGTTAAGACCTTGGGATCACCTTGGGATTTTTTTGGAAATGGCCACTGGACTTCGATGGACACTAGCTATGTGGCTACCTAACCCAAGTGCTATTTTACTGGTCAGAGCTTTCAAAAGGACTATGTCACTTGTATTGATATTTCTCAACAAGCCCTGGTTGTATGCCCTGTCATTTGAGCTTAGGGGCCTCTGAGACATTTATTTTTCATATTGTGAACACTTATTGTATGTGTAGAGTGTGTTTGGGTGTATATTTATTACAAGGAATAAAAATATTTTGCCATTAGTACCAACTTAAGGGTTACCAGTAGACGCTTCAAGTAACCAACCAGTTCGCTTCCAGTTCCAGGGCCGGTAAGTGGTAGATTTGGCTCCATGGACTTCAATGTGAGATGCACAGGGCTGATTAAGACCTCAAACATTCCTATTAATGCTGTCAAAATAATCAAAAAATGTGTTTCAATAGAACAGGGTAAAGTTGTGTCACCTTTGATCATTTGCCTTTTGGTTAACCATAAATTAGGAAGTACTTGACTTTCATCATTGTTTGTGATCCACCTTTCAATCTATTTGGGAGCATGAATTGCTAACATTCTTATTGAAGCCTAAATGGCTTTTTTTTTTTCATACATTAATTTCTGCAACTTGTTCTGGTACCCGGTTACTTGTCCTGAGACTGTAAATTGTCCCTGAAACCGCAACTTGTCCTAGCCTCCGATTAAGATATCCTGTGTGTGGGAATAAGGAACCCATAAAACCTGCAGGTAGGATTGGTCTTCTTGACCTTTTCAAGCCCAATGAAGAGCAGCTTGTGACAATATATATTAAGGCCTTCCCACTGATTCTGAGATCAGTTTGTGTGTGGTTTTGCCAATGTAAATAAGTCCACATTGGTAAATTAAGTTATAAACTACCGCATCTGTACTACAGTTTCAGATATTTTGTATCTTATATGTATACGGTCATTGAATTGTTTCAGTTTATTCATATAAAGATAAGCTTTACATGTTCCACAGGCATAGCTATCCTTATATTTACAACATCCTTTAATATTTGTTGCAAAATTATACTTTTACAAAAACATCCTTTACATTTTTGCCCTTTTGTGTGAAATAGTGGGTTTCTCAGACATAAACTTATTTATCTCATTTTGTAAAATCCAATGTATTTGTATAATTTCTCTTATTTTATTAGATTTTAAATTAAACAGCAAGCCTAATTTGCTATTTTTATTAACATTTCTAGCCTTTATAATACCTAAGACTAATTTCCCTCCAGTTTTATTGACAAGAAAGGTACATTTAGAGACATAGAGTGTTGACAATAGAGAAGACATCAGAGAGTGCAGAGTAGATGCAGTTCATAACCTATCTCCAATCACAAGTGATCTCATAAGAACATGTCTTCAGTCTTTCTTTAGCACTTCCATGCATAGTGTGCTCATATGGGTGATTGGTTTATCAGTGCAGTGCAGCTCCATGCATACAGTATATATAGTGTCCACTTTTTGTTTACCTTATGCTTCCATTTGCAGAGAAGCATCATTTTACTTTTATCCAGATTAGTTTAGTTTTGTGCACTTGTAGTCTATTTTTAAGTTTTTACTGTAGCTATAGTAATTGTGCAATTGTGCAAAGTTAGTAATTACCAAGGAGGTGCAAGTCATTCATTACAATTTTAATATTTTAACATTCTTGAAGCATCCTTTCACTTTAGATCCATGGTCAAATTTGATATTTTCTTTGATTATACTGTACATTTTATATTCTAATTTACCTTGAGATAATTTGTGAAAGCGTTAGTATTATGTTATACCAATATAAAATTAATGAAAGCATTTAAATGTTTTTTGCTGTTTACTATTCTATATATTGTATTCATCAATATGCACTTTGTGAAAGAAAGAGATAAATAAAAAGGTTTTGGTTTGCCCTTTAGAAAAAAAAAAATCAAAAATAGATTTTGAATTTGATACAAAGAGATGCACTCAAACGCAATGGGTGCTTCCACTGAGTCTACTTAATTTTCAATTTGGAAGAGAAGATATATAATTTAGGAAGTGTTCCAGAATCACTGAACATTCAGCAGTAAAATGTTCAACACTGGATGCATAGAGGAAGGTTTTTGGCTTGTCAGTATGCCACAAACATTACTGAATTCTGCATTTACTTTTAGCACACAAGGATAGTGGTCATTTTAGGTCAAAAACAGCAATATTTGTGTGACTCAGCCACAAATGAATGCTTCATTCCCAACACACGAAAAGGGTGCCCATGACGCCTAAAGACTTTAATGATGGAAATAGAGTGCTCCTGATATAGCACAACACTTAATTTACTTATTTAGGGCAGTAGGGCAGTCTTTTACCAGATGATACAAGCTATCCATGTGTTATTAAATTAAGATTGAAGTTCAACCATATCTATCTAATTGCCAAGAAAGCAGGTACATTTTACAGTGGAAGATTACTAATGTTTCCGAAAAA
This sequence comes from Discoglossus pictus, assembly GCA_027410445.1. Classification (NCBI taxonomy): domain Eukaryota; kingdom Metazoa; phylum Chordata; class Amphibia; order Anura; family Alytidae; genus Discoglossus; species Discoglossus pictus. The sequence goes on along the minus strand of CM050166.1, from coordinate 80,471,791 downwards.
TATGAAAACACAGATCCAATAATTTAAATATTGACAATTCAGTTAATCTACCATTCCTTAAATGTTTTATTGCACCCACTCTACATTGATGCAAAGTGTGTGCAAAAAAGCAAACATTGTATACACATATTTATGGATATCTTAAGCATTTTGTATTTGCCTGTTAAGTTTCTTGTGACACATTTAATATATTTTTTCCTACTGTTTTCTTATAAGTACTTGTTATATTCTGTATTTCCCTTAAAGGGACAGTTCATTCAGCACAACTTGGAGCACACCATTGTAACATATTCATAAAAACATGTGGAAATACTTTTTGAACTTTTGAATCAGGTGCTTTACATTAGCTCTGGCAAGTCCCCCGGGCAGACTGACAGCATGAGCTCTGTGCACAGAGCAGAAACAGAGAGTGATTAAACCCTTCTCAAATACAACCATGCAAAGAAATTACTGCTTCAAACTGCTAAATATGTGTTTTGTGTGTTAACCAATAGCTGAATGCATTCCTGAACCCAAGGAAAAGCTAATTCTACCACTCGCTATTGGCATATGTTGTTAATCATGGGGCAGTCAGGAGTCTCTTTGTAAACACACCCAAGACCTTACATTTTCAGGCTGTTATTAGTATAATTTTAAAAAGAATTGTGTGCTCTTTCACACCAGGAAGAGCACTTATGGCAAGGTGTCCTTTTACATTTGATATTTGCTCTTGAATGATATCCATTTATTACATATAATACTGAAGTCAATCTCTTATAGCAGTCCCTTGAATTTACATTTACGGTTGCCACAAACTTTTTCTTAGGAAGCAAACATCAGTAAAAAAAAATATATATATAAATACATATAAGACAACTGCATGCATAAAGAGAAGAAATAGATGCACCCAAACACAGGGACAACAGGGTTGTGCTTTATTACCAAATTGGGTGTGCAAGCACCAGGGTCTACCCTCTTCTCTAAGTGGGTGAAGAAAATTACATGGATAAGTACCATATCATTTACATTTTAGTGCTGTCTTTAATATATACCTAAGTGTTTCAGTTAAGAAATACATTTTACATTAACCTTCTAAGTGTCATCTTACATTTATACTTGAGTATCACATCTACAAAAATGATAATTATAAATCATATATTAACATCATGTAAAATAATAAGAAAAGGAACAAGAAATAACAAAAAAACAAAAATAAACAATGAACATAAGATGGATTTATCCACATCTTTAATCTACAAGGACCAACATTAATCATAAAATAGTATCAGTTAAATATATCCCTTTTTAATTTTGTATGTACTATTATTAAGGCTAATTAAATCAACAATAAAAGTAAAACAATGACTGTTTTCCCTTTAAAGATTACAACTATAGATCTTTTGATTTGAATAACTATACCACAAAATCACTATATCACCATGAAAATGTTTATCTTCTATTGCCATATAGCCAAAAAGAAGACAAAATAAATCTGACCTTACAGCATCAAAATGGAAAAATAAAGCACATGTAGAATAACTGGGCTTAATAAATGAATTCTATTTCAGATAATGCTTGGTGGAAGCACCTTATGCTTGAATTAAAGCCTTGAGTCTTTTTGGATGCATCTCTGCCAACTGTGCACAGTCTTCCTTACAGAAATGTTCAAGCTCAGTCAAACGGTTTGGTGACCATTGGTGCACTGCCCTCTTCAAGTCAATAAAAATATTTTAAAAAGTACACAGTGGCTGAAGGACAGTAAGGTGGATGTCCTTGGGTGCCTAGGTTACTCAACAACATCCGCCTTCCTGTCCTTCAGCCATTGTGTACTTTGGATCATTGTCATGTTGAAAAGTGAACTATCTTGCCATTTTCAACTTCCTGGATGAGGGTTGCAGGTTTTTTTCAATAATTTGCCTATATTTTGCATTATCTCTCTTCCTTTCTATAAATAGCCAGAGCACCAGTCACAGCTGAAGAGAAATACCCCAAAATAGAATGATGTCATCAAAGTGCTTTTAAAAGCACCTTTCCACCTAGGGTGGATACTTTGATTTCAAATGTACTTAGAAGAAGTTGAAACCTCTTGAAACAGCTGCTTTTATTATGAACTAACCAAAACCCCACAAGTGTTCACAGTTCATAGCCAATTAGATTGTTGTGTGATCTTTTGGGTGTTTGATTACCGGTGATAGTTTAGAAATTCAACTGTAAAGTATTTTACTTTTATGTTGTTCATTTTCAGAATGTGTTAGATTTCTATTCACACTTGGCTAATGGGGGTTCCTGTGTGTAAATAAAATTGGAACAAGCCATATTTTTTTTCAAAGTGTCATAGAACAACATGTGCAAATATTGAAAGGATGTGCCGAATATTTATACCCACTGTATTTTCCTGTTATAACTTTCTGCCTGTGTGTAACCTCATCCACCTTAGCAAACGTAAAGGATCTAGAACAATTAAAGGGCCACTGTAGTCTTAACAAGTGTATCTTGCATATTTTAAACATTACAAGAATGCATTTTTGTATGAAAAGTAAGGGGTCTATAGGAATGTTTTGATAGATTTGATAGATAACTTGGATATATTTTTAAATAAAAAGGGCATTCAGGGTTATCCTGGATAATTAGAGAAGGGGTATTGATCCAGGTAGGAATTCCCTTTTGAGACAATTGGCAAAGTTCCACAGGGCTTTTTTTTCTGTTTGCCTTCTTCTGGATCAAATAACAATTAATCTGCATATTGCAGAACAGAGGAGATCTAAAATGGTTAAACTTGATGGACTAAAAGTCTTTTCACTGGGGTCTTACACATCGCTTAGCAAGTATAATGCAGTTTGGATAGTAAATTGGTGTTTACTGCAGTCATTTCCATATCGGGTGACTAGACCCTACATTGTTTCTAGGACTTTATGCCATCCATTTAAGAGTATATTTAAGGGTATAATGGTATGCTAAATGCAAGCTGCTTATAGAAAAAATTGTCCATCACATTATCCTAATTTTTTTTATTTCTTATTATTTTAACAAAAATGAATTGATACAATGAGCTACTCAAGGAAGTTAGATTTTGAAGGAAATAAGCTTCATAAAAATGTTATTTGCACTTGCTCTGAAACCCTCATAATCATATTTTCAGATATGTTGACTTATATTCTCTCATATGTTAACTTATATTGTGAATTTTACACTATTTTTGCCTAAGTACGGTATCCTATTATATGTGAAAATAGTTTTATATGTTGTTTTTGATCCTTTTTATATAATGCTGACCTTCTTGTATTATTGAAATTCAACAAGAAGGTTTCCTTTGGCATTAAATATTTTTCTTAGTTCAATAATGGATGTAAATGGATATTGAACACCCACATCACAGAAGTTAATGTATCACATTAACACATCCACTTCTGTGAAAAACACATTTATATTTTAAATATAATAGAACTAAGTTAAAGTAAATATCTGCTCATGTATTTAAATTGGCTAATAGACAGGAAACAAAGGGTTGTAAATGTAAACATACTCATATTGAACTAAGGTGGTACGTGGGTTTGCTCAGGGTTCAGTATTAGGTCCTCTCCTTTTTAGCATACAGTATTTATTTATGATTTAGAAGTAGGACTTGAAAGTATCACCTCCATTTTTTCTGAAGACTCTAAGTTGTGCAAGATTGTTAACCTAAAAAGTGGTGTACTTTCACTCCAAAGGGACTTACATAAATTAGAAGAATGTGCTAAATGGCAAATGAGATTTAACAGAAATAAATATAAGGAAAAAAAAAAAACGCATGCAATTTATGAGCTTAATGGAACATATATATAGGGGTACCGGAAATAGAAATCAAAAAAGCAAGCTTGTGGACAACAACCTATATAGCAGTGCTCAATGCCAAATAGCATCTACAAAGTCAAGTAAAATCTAGGCATGTATTAATTGGGGTACAAAAGCAAACAAAGCAAATACAATTCTGCCACCATATAAATACCTAGTGTGTCCTCAATTGGAATATAAAGTCTAATTTTGGGCACCACTTCAGAAGAAAGGTACAGAGGTACAGAGAAGGGCAACAAAATTAATAAAGGAGATGGTTGGACTGAGCTATGAAGAAAGACTAATCAAGTTAAACTTATTTTCAGTAGAAACAATATAAGGCTTTGTCAGGGGAACTTTGTGTATCAAGAACTTAAGTGATGTATCGAAGCCTAAGTTTTGATATGACCACAGGTATATTTTTTATATTTGTTATCGGAGACTGAGCACAATCTCATGGGTCTGTTTTTGTGATTGGCTAATGACAATAAAATCATTTAAATACCATTGGAAATTCAAAAGGGGGAAATTTTCCAACAGTATGCATGTTAAGCTGTGATCTGCTACAGCACATCACTACTCAGTATTATAATTAGATCCACAAAGAGGCACTTTAAAGCCTGATGTAGCATTATATATACACCTGCTTTCCACAGCTTTCCACAGAGCGCAGTTTAACCACTTTTTTCAATGTAAAAAAACATGTTGCTAAATTCAGATGTGTTTAATATTAATTAAATAAATAAATAAATATTAATATTTTACATTTACATTTACAGGAATTATTTCACAGACCTGTAAGTTACAGTTTTATTGACTTAATTTTCATTGACTTAATGTATGTTATTTAGCCATTTATTTAGAATGTTGAAGGCTAAATATAGATAATATAACTTATCATGGTGATGAAACACAAGATGCTGGATATCGGGATTGTGGATAGTTGAGTAAATTTGGAAAACTTTTCACAGTATGCCACATAGCATGCTTATGACACACCTTAACACATCCATTTAAACCCCTCACTATGACAGCATAAGGCTTGCTGTTAAATAGTAACATAGAGCCCTATTCTATTTGACCAACACAATTAGCTTTGTCAGGAAAATCCTCTGCGGGAGCTTGCTTTTTTCCTGTACCCATACCAATCTCATCTACACATAATCATGCTGGTCCAAGGAGTCCCCAATAGCAAGTAAAGGGTTAGCCATGTGAAATGAGTGTCCTTAAAGGACCCCATTGAACGTATAAGTTAACCCTTGATGCAGTGGTCCCAATTTGACTCCTTAGCATTCAAATAGTTAACTACATACTGTGAAGGTCCTAAAAGGACCTGTGCCATCTAAAGTTAGAAACTTTACTATACTATTAAAATTAACCACCACAAATAAAAGTTATTTTTTGCCGTATTTTGAGGTTCGGGATTGCTGTAGTCATCAGGGATAGTTCTCTTGCAATCAAGTTGGGAGGGGTGAATAAAACAGTTAGGGAGATTTACTTTGCACTTATAATGGTGTAATGGAATTGAATAGGGCTAATAGTAATTAACATTGAAAAACATATTTTAGTACATCTATGTTCATGTTCTTGTCACTTGAAAGCCTCTTGGCACAAAATGTTCACTTGAGAATGCCTTATATTGTCCCTGGATGCCTGTATATACATTAGTGACTGTAATATTACCATTAGTGACTGTAATATTACCATTAATTATGTATATGATATGGCCAAGGGTGCATGACATTGTTGCATGGTAATGAAGTATTATTGTTGTTTGGTTATATGTTGCCTGTACATTGTGATCTTGTATCCTAGTTATAATATGTTATAGAGGGAAAATGTGATACAGAACAGGAGAATATATGAAGAATTAAGGTAAAATGCTCTGCACATAAGTTTAACTGGAGAATATTGCATCCTCAAAAATACAGGCCTTGATAAACAACATTCAAATCATATATCTGCTCTTCATGAGTCTTAAGCAAACACTTGTCATGTAGCTTAAGTAGCTTGTGAGTTTATCTCAAGAGTTTCTGCAGCAACCAAGGATGCAAGGCCAGATGGAACCTAGTTCTGATATCACACACACACGCAGGATCTGAATTAGATCACAGAGCAAGGTGCCCCTACACAAAGGAGAAATTATCCTGGGTTCATCACCAGATAAGGGCACTTGAACAGTCTACATGACCCACTGCAGAGAGAATCTGACATTACTAGATGTACAGGGTCATTCAGTGAACCAAGGACAGGCTATTACTAATTGGTCTCTCTTCTATGTACCCAAGCATAGGGCTTAGTGTGATTGACCAGCCTGTGGCCAGAAAACTGTATATATGTTGCTAGTTCTGAATAAAGAGAGTTCTGATTTTTCCACATAAACAAAATGTGGAACTATTTACTGTGTGCCTGCATCCTGAGTAGGGAGTGGTCCTGGTCTGAGACCACTGATATCCTGTCTGCATTATTATCTGCACATATTCCTGGGCATTGCTTCTATCCTGAAGCTATCTTTTGTGCCAGAAGTGATATGAACTACACAGTCCTGCTGGGGTAGGTTTGAACTACGTTCTTATCAAGCCCCATTATAGAAGCAGGTTGTGACACCATCTTAGGTTCCTTTTCTCTACAAAGAAAGTTTAATGTGTTTAAGCTTTCTTCATAGCATAGCCTGCCCAATACTCTTATTAGTTTTGTTGCCCATCTCTGTACTTTGTCCAGCTGTAAAATGTCCTTTATATGAGGTGGTGCCTAAAATTGTACTCTATGTTTCAAATGAGGGCATACTAGTAGTGATGTTGCGAACTTCATCAAAATGTTTGCGAACGTGCGAACCGGGCGAACCGCCATAGACTTCAATAGGCAGGCGAATTTCAAAACCCACAGGGACTCTTTCTGGCCACAATAGGGATGGGAAAGTTGTTTCAAGGGGACTAACACCTGGACTGTGGCATGCCGGAGGGGGTCCATGGCAAAACTCCCACGGAAAATTACATAGTTGATGCAGAGTCTGGTTTTAAGCCATAAAGGGCATAAATCACCTAACATTCCTAGATTGTTTGGAATAACATGCTTTAAAACATCAGGTATGATGTTGTATCGATCAAGTAGTGTAAGGGATACACCCGCTTCACAGTAACAGACCAATCACCCCGTTTAATGCACTGCAAAGAACCGCAAACCGTCCCTTTGCACAACCGCAAACTCCCCATTTGCACAAGGTTGGATACCAAGCTAGCCATGTCCCGTTCATTGTCCTCACTGATGTCATTGAAGGTCTCTGCCTCCACCAAGCCACCAAGGGTCTCCGAAAGGTGTCAACAAGCCCCCTGGGATGCCTGCTGTGTTTTGTCTTCCACCTCCTCAAAGCCACCTTCCTCCTCTGACTCCTCTTCTTCAGACTCCTCTCTCTGCGTTGCCTCTGTCTGCGTTATTATAAGGTGTGTACTGTTAAGTAGTACTATTCCTATCAGTTTAATCCCTGTTACGTCCACTATTAGGGGACGTGTATATGGCATTGATTTTTGGAACAGGAAGATGGAAAAAGATGCTTGGTCGGACCTCCTACTTCAAATTTGGGGCACTGCGCGTGCAATCTAAGGTGCCAACAGATATGAGTGTCACTGTGCACTGGCAAAAGTTGGCAGAGTAGGCACTGTAGGCCTCACACACACGCCTGTAGGCAGGCAACTGATATTCAATCGATTACAGTCAAAAAAGTGTTGTTTTATGTCACTGTACACTACGGTTGCACCAGATATGACGTATCACTGTGCACTGGCAAAAGTTGGCGGAGTAGATGCAATAGGCTTCACACACACGCCTGTAGGCAGGCAATTGCTATTCAATCTATTACAGTCAAAAAAGTGTTGTTTTATTTCACTGAGCACAATATAAGCTGTGAGCCTGACACAGGCAGGCAACTGAAATTAGATTACAGGAAAAAAATGGTTGTTTTCAATGTATGGTACACCACCAGGTATGAGTAGTGAAAATAAGCACAATATAAGCTGTTAGGTGTTAGCCTGTCACACACACACGCTGGCAGGCAGGCATATGCAATTAGATTACACAGAAAAAAATTATAAAATAAAATAAATGATGTTCTAGCCCTAAAAAGTGCTTTTTGGGTTGCTGTCCTTGCAGCAGATATCAGATGAGTCCTTCAGGTCTGTAGTGGAAGCTAAATACACAGCCTGGCTATCTATTTCCCTATTAAATCTCCAGCAGCTACACTATCTGTCCTCTCACAACAAATGCAGCTTCAGAATGATTCTAAAATGTATGCTGTCCTTCAGATGGGAGGCTCTGGAAGGGAGTGTATGCTGCTGATTGGCTGGAATGTGTCTGCTGACTGTGAGGTGCAGGGTCAAAGTTTCCTCAATGATAAAGAATATGTGACTGCCGTCCGATGCGAGAGCGAACAAGCCAAAATCGCTGCGAATAGTCCGCGGGCGAACTGTCCGCGACATCTCTAATCTTGACTAAAAATACGCTGCTTATATGTTTTAAATGCTGTAATTCAAGGTTTTCCATGGTTATTCTCATGGAAATTATTTAAGAATCGCATAATATTGCATTTTTCTCGGCTTTGTATTGAACCCCTTTTAGGAATTCACAGTACAAGAGTTTAAGGTAAATACTTCAGGTTAAGATTGGTAATTTCTAGACGATTTCTCTATCACTATTACTAATTATGTTTTATGTCAATGTCACATTACATATCGTTTGTTATCACTTGATTCAATTCAGTTGAATCAGTATGAACCTTCACGGCTGTAATCCATTACTTTAAACCCATCAAGGGCTTAATGTTCCTAATAAATATTGCGTGACGCTCTCACGAATAGCTTTACTATTCAAGTGTCAACACCATTTTTAGCCTATCGAGAGCTTCAATCTATAAACTACATATTTTCGCTATGTTAGCCCTTCAAGGGATTTCCTATCCTTTACAATTTGTATCCTCAAGCCAATCAAGGGCACTATAGAAACACTCAACCGTTCATCTAATTTGCAACCAAAATGTATCACCATATGCCCATCGAGAGCCTAAATCCCCCCCCCAAAATGTCTTTTCCATTTTTTAAATAATTTAAGTAAATTTAGTCAGTTTTTCAGTACTAATTACCATATGTCATTTTATATTGATTCATGTTTTATCTTGCTTACCTATGTCACATTATGTTCTATTAGCATTTTAAGCCCATCGAGGGGTTCACGGCATAGAATTTCAACCTCATGTTTATTTACCTTTTTGTAATGAAACTTTTACTCACAGTCCATCGAGGGCTTCTCGTATGTTAAACATTAGTAATTTTCATTTACCTTCTCAGCATCATCACCAAGCTATTAGGTACAATTACATGTGTAGCATTAAGCCATTACATTATCATTGCTAATGGTAGTAATCATAATCTAGTATACTCTATATATCACAGCCTATAGTGGGCATCACAATGCTAATTCTGTCGCTGACATCTATAATCGTATTCTCAAACTCACGTATCTTATTCTTTCAGCCTATCGTGGGCCATACTTCAACTATTTACATTGTCAGATATTTTAATTACTTATAGCTCTCAACCTGTAGGATTTATGGCAGATTCAGTCCATTCAGACCTGGAACACCCCATCTGCAATCTCTTCCTTTCCTCCAAATTCTCAGTCCAACCCTATTAGCCAGTACCTCACCTGATTAAGAATTGTATGCTCACGACATTCTTTGTCCAGCAACAGCAAGGAAATGTAACTGTTTAGATTATTGCAAGATGCTCAAAGGCCTACCCAGGGCAGGCTAGCTTGGTAACTGATCAGTTCCAGCAGCTACAAGAATGATAACCGATATGGCTACTTCTGTTATTGAACTGAAAGATCGAGTTGTCAGATTTCAGACTTCTACAACTACTGCAGTTACTTGAAGTACCAGCCACAGGTTGCATATGGTGAGACCAGTTAATTCCCTCTGATTGATGCCATCGCATTATTTATCATCGAATTTGAGGAGAGACATAGGGTAAAAGAGTTGATTTAGTTTGTTTGGTTTACACCTGTTCAACTGTTTCTTAAGGTCATTTTCAGAGTCACATCACTGGTGATATCTTTGCCTTTTTAGCTTCCGATCCTTTTGGCACAAATTTCACTCACAATAAAGCAGCAGAACCTTGAGGTTCCTTCTACCTTCAGGATTCACCACATCACTATTACAACTATTTTCCGTACTAAGAATTTTATCAAAATTAATCACGATACCGGTTTACACACACTACGTTCAACTAAACTAGCACCACACTGTTCAAATCTGTTCAAATATGTGTGTCTTATCTGTCCAATTACACATTTGGGGCCTCATTAAATTCTCCCTCGTAGTTCTCTCGGTCCTCGCAAAAGGCAGTTTTTTTTTTTTGCTGTTTGCGAGGACCGAATCTCTCGCAGCCTGCTTTGCGAGATGACTACGAAAAATTGTTGAGAATAGGCTCCAAGAGAGCTACGTATTCACACGCAGCCATAAATCTACGAGTGATTCTCGCATCTCGGAAGAATCCCTACGAGCACAAAAAGTGCTAGCAAGGGATCCTAAAGCCTCTACGTGCTGCCTCGGAGCAGCCCGAGACAGCCGTGTGAGGCTCCACCCTGCTCCCTAAACACATCCCCATGAGGCAGGGGTCCCTATCGGGACCCCTGCAGCACCCCCACTTTAACCCCTTGCAGCGGGGTGCCCGATCGGCATAGATCAGGCCTCCGTTGCATTTAAAAATGTTAAATTCCCCGCCGCGGCTCCTAAAGGGCCCGCGGCACACTATTAATAATCCCGGCCGCGGCACCTAAAATGAACCCCCCTCTATGCTGGGGCTCCCCATCGGGATCCCCGAAGTGTACCCACATTAACCCCTTACAGCGGGGGTCTCCAATCTGCATAGATCAGGCCCCCGCTGCATTTAAAAAATTGTAATTCCCTGCCGCGGCTCCAAAAAGGGCTGCAGCACACTATTAATAATCCAGGCCGCGGCACCTACAATTAACCCCCCTCTATGCTTGGGGTCCCCATCGGGACCCCCGAAGTGTACCCACATTAACCCCTTGCTGCAGGGGTCCATAGGGACCGATCGTGACACCGCTGCATTTCAATTTTTTAATTTCCCGCCTCGCAGGTCCTTGAAGAACTGTAAAGGTCCTGAAAGGACTCGCACTAAAAAATATTAACCCCAGGCAACTAAAATTAACCCCATAACTCATGGGGGTCAATACTCGTGGTTGTCAGCCAATGAGAATGCGCAGATGTCTTCACCCAATCACTCCCTGGGGGTGTATCCCATTGTGATTGGCTGAAGGCATCTGCGCCTTGTGATTGGTTCAAATAGATTGACAGGTGCTTTAGCCAATCAGGGTGGGATTTTGGGGTGTATCCCATCCTGATTGGCTCACACCTTGACGACTTCTGATTGGCTCTGGAAGGCTCATTAGCGTCCGGGAGGTCTGCGAGTGCAGACCTCCGTTAGTTTTTTTTTTTTTAGAGCGCAGATGGTTCCAGGGCCCAGCCGGGGCTGAAGAGGAGGAGGCCATGTAGTAATGTGTTGTGTTTTTTTTTAACAGGGCCGTGCTGGAGAAGAAAAGTAGAAGGATGGGACATAATGGAAAGGTGAGTAGAATATTTAGAATGTGTATAATGTTTATTTATTTTATGTTAATGTGTTTTTTTTGTTTGACCCCTAGGTTGGTGATCTGAAGGGACATCTCAAAGGTAAGTGTTCTTAATTATTTTATTTTAGCTTAATTAGTTAGGGGTTTGTGTATGTAGTTAGGATTTTAATTATTTTTTTAGCTTAAGTATTAGGGTTTCTGGATGTAGTTAGAATGGTATTGTATATTAGATAGATAGGGGGATGTATTTGAATATAGTTAGGATTTATGGTATATTAAATAGATTTTATGTTAGATAGATAGGGGGTATTTTATTTGTACTATATGTAATGTATTGTATGTAATGTAATGTATGTAATGTAATGTAATGCATTGTATGTAATACTATGTATGTATTTTATTGTGTAATGTCTGTCTTTCCTTTTCAGGTGTGTAATTTTTTTTTCTGTAGTGGGGGAAGGTGAGGTTGTAATGTATTTTTATATTTTCTTTATATGTAGTTTTTTTTTTATTTTTGGTGACTTCAAGTTTTTTATTTTCTGTAATGTAGGTTTGTTAATTTTTTGTGACTTAGGTGTTTTTTATTTTCAAATAATGTAGGTTTTTTTATTTTTTTGTGACAGGTTTTTTTTATTTTCTGTAAGGTAGGGGTGTTTTTAATTTTTTGTAATAGAGTGCTGGGGGGGAGGTTTATTAGGGGGTAGGTAGTGTAGGTAGGTAAGTGTAAGTGTTAATAGATTAGTGTAGAGGGGGGGTTAGTTTAGATTGAATGGTTTATTGGGAGGTTTATAGTGTAGTGTTGTAGTTAGTGTTGGGATGGTCCTGTTGGACGTCATGGCACTTATGTGGGTTAATGTTAGGGGTTTTTACAGGCCCCATAAGGTCATAATATACCCTTAATGGGACTGATAGGGTTAAATATAGAGGCTTTATGGGGGTCTGCATTGACACCCATGAGTGACAGGGTTAATTTAAGGCCTTATGGGGGTCTGTATTGTGACCCCCATGAGTTATGAGGGATAATTAAGTGCTTATGGGGGGTCTGTATTGAACCACATGAGTTATGGGTTAATTAAGTTGCTTATGGGGGTCTGTATTGACCCCCATGAGTGACGGGGGTTAATTATTTGGCTAATGGTGGGCTTGTATTGACCCCCATGAGTGAAAGGGTTAATGTGGGGACACTTCGGTGGTCCTGATGGGAACCCCC